>CAXIWR010000095.1:0-17500 GCA_964036265.1 Daptonema setosum | reverse complement strand
AGGTTCTGAGGTTATGAGGTTCTGAGGTTTTGAGGTTCTGAGGTTCTGAGGTTCTGAGTACCATTGGTATTTGGTACTTGGTACTTGAGATTTGGTACAACTTGACTGTTTGGGCGAAAACCCTTATGAAGCGATTGAAACAGTGCAGTTTCCCTTTCTAATAAGTAGAATAATGAATTTTACGTGCAAAAACTAAAAACTGACGGTAAACCATGGGTTTCAGTCACTGGCACACGTGTCAGAGCATGTAAACTGAATCGCTTCGCTATTGCGATTTAAAAGCCGCTTTCACCTTTCTGTAAACTGGTTGTCACTCACTCACTCACTTACCAACTCCCTCACTAAGGCGTATCCGCGTTGTCTGTGTAAGCGCGTGCAGCAGTAAAATGTCGTTCATGAAACATTATTTGTCACCGTTAGCGAATGAAAAGGAGAAAAACAAATGTAGTTTCCTTCTCTTAAAAAAAAAAAGTTTATTTATTTCATTAGGCGTGTGTAAAATGATCTGAAGACTACGGATTCTCTTTTTTACAAAAAAATTACCTCCCTCCGGTGGGCAAATTTCCAGACCCCACAGATTTTTTGCATGAAAGTTCTAAAATTTTACCTAAACACCATTTAATTCGAAAAAGTTACCATTTCGCACAAGTGAACTTTTGCCAGTCATAAACCACCAACAACCAATGGTTGAATCGGCTTTGCAGTATTCAAACAACAAAATGGCTGACGACGATGATGATTTTTACGTCGTAAATGAACGAGAACCCATCCATGTTCAATTTGTCGATGAAATACCAGAAGAAACTTGCGATATCAAAAATCAAACGTCATTAGGGACTCTACTTGAGAGACTGCGGAGAGCTGGCACTTTCGGCACGATCATGCAACGTCGTCATGTCATGAGACACAAAATAGACTTGTACACTAATGGCACTCAGAAGTCTGATATCAATGAGTGGCTGCAAAGTTTCAGTGAAGTGACAGAAACAGGCTGGATAGTGATAGGCTCATATCCTGCCTACGGACAATACAGTTATTGCTGTTCGTTCGGCAAACGAAATAAGTCACGCCCTCAAGAAAATCATGCAGCCCGTAATAAATCATGCCCAGCTTATATCAATTTCACATTGGGATCCGCCGAAGTTCAGATGAAAATCCGGATTTCCTGGAGTCACAGTCACCTGATGACGGCCCGGAATTTGTCCATGTTACGACCATCACCAGATGTTAGTCAAATCAAATGGAAAACATGCTTTATTTTCTTGATATCTGCAGAGCTTCTTCTAGATTTGTTTATTGTACTTAATAACGTAACGAGAAAAGTTTTAGACATAGTCTTTGTTTTATCTTTAACAAACTCGACCACTTGCAATCGCTTGCAGACAGTCGTGCGCTTCAATCAGATGTTTGAGAGCGGAGAAGACGTAATGGGTGCTCAAACTCGCAATCGGGAGTTCCTCGAATAATCGACAGAGCTGGATCAGGTGCGTGACAACTGTCAGGTGTGTCCGACTGATCGTGTGGTCCGACATCTGCATCAGAAGTTTGTGGATGAGCATCTGGGAGGATTCAAGAAGGAATCAATTTCAAAGGTTTGTTTATTTACTTTGGTTGTTGTCAATTTTCTAAAAATCGATTGTCATGTCATAAAGTTTTTTCTCTGTATGTGTGAACAAAATCCTCGCGAGAATGTAAGGGTTACGTTTATAGTCTTCCCTGGACTTTCCCAAGAAACAGTTGTCATAAGCAGCGAGCAATGTGGCTGCTATAGCAAAGCGTGTTAAATTGTGAAACATCACGTTTCCTGGGAAAGTCCAGGGAAAACTATAAACGTGCCCTAGGAAATGAAATGAATGATGTTTCATCATTTTGTGACGCTAACGTTGTGGAAGGTGTACAATTCAAGTTGTTGTTAATAATAATAATTCAAAACTGTTTGCTTCATTCACTCAAAGCCATGGAATTGCATAACCAATGAAAGCCTCTTTTGTTTCAGAAAATTGTGGAAATGAAGCCTGTGTGGGAGAAAGAAGGAGGCGTTGTTGATTTCTCCGAAGCGCCGTTCGTAGCGCTCGTTGCCAATTCTCTCATGGTGCGATCCTGGTCGATGATCGATGTCACAGAATCCGTTCACATCGACTCAACTTCAAAGCTCGATTCCACTGACTGCATCGTGACGCTTCTGGTAGTCAACAGTCACTCGGGTGGAATCCCGGTCGCCTATATTCTAACATGTTAGTTTAAATATCATTTATTCAACTTGTTTTGAAACAGGTAAACTAGGATAGTAGCAACTCCATCTGGTGACGTTCGGCGATGTGTAATGATCCTGAACACAAAAAAAAACGCTCGCCTTTGCTTAACTACTTTTAAATCAGTGTAGTGTACAATTAATGCGCAGTATTTGAGCGCACGCTTTTTTCAAGGACGACTTATTAACCATTTCAAAAGCTGAGTGCAAAAACAAAACTGGCCACATGCATTTATTTCAAAGCGATTCTAAATTGAGCACGCACTTCTTAATTGTTCTGGGCCCGTGTTAAACAGTATAAAAACATCTGAAAACCCGCATAATCAACTTATTTGCAGACTCTGAGTGTGCTGATGCCATTGCTGCTGGTCTGGCGCTGGCGAAACGTCGGCTATTCGAACATTCAGAACCCCGTGTGTTTTTGCGTGATGATTCCCAGTCCTTAAAAAACGCTATTTCGACCGTCTTTCCTTCAGCACGTCAGTTGAACTGTGTTTTCCATCGGTTGCAAAGTGATTGGAATTTCCTACAGTCAAATGATGTTGGTTTTCTTTCCCCTTTTTGTATAATTTTTTTCTTTTTTTATCGATAGCATTTTTTTTGTAAGCTTTAGAGGGCAAGAAACGGAACATAAATGTAAATAGTTTGCTTTGAGTTCTTGCTGACTGGTGATTATGATTTGTAAATGAAATAATCGTTATATAATTTTGTGCCTCGAAATCAGGATTTCCTAATCGAGCATGGTTCCCTAGTTTATTTGAACTTTTCGAATCAAATCTAATGGGTTTTCTTTGTTTTCAGACTTTCGATGCATTGCAAAAATACGATTTGGTAATAAAATTCAGTTTGTTTCAGAATCGACAGGAAATCATTCAAGAGATCAGGTTGCTGGTGATGTCCCCCGTTGAGTCAGTATCAGACGCAGCATATGAGAGACTCGTTGCCGATCCGAAAGTTCCTCCAGACGTGAAATCCAGAGTGCGTCACATTTACCAAAACAGGTTTGCCTGAATTGGTATTAAGAGTTCATTATGGAAGCTATGTTTTATGTATTGCTACTTGAACTTTCACATTTAGCCCAATTCACATGAGTTCACATTTAGCCCAATTCATGATCCACCAAATCTTTTTGAACGCTTGAAACTTTGTTTAGCTAGAAATATTACTTAATTCAGGTTCACGTACTGCATCTGTACACGGGGCATCGAAACACACGGGACTCATACCAACAATATTTGTGAGGCCGCAGTCAAATGTCTGAAAGAGAACGTTGGTTTCATTTCATTTTCGATTACTAACACTCGTTTTTTTCTCAATTCTTCAACACTAAATTTTGTCTTATTTCGGCATTCCAAAATGGAGCGTGAATTCTCGATAAACAAACTTCTGCTTCACGAGATCAGATTTTTGTCGATGAAGATGTCGTCGGATAAAAGTGATTTTTCTTGTCTGTACAGACGAAATGTTCATCGACAAAAATTTGACATCGAAAACATTAGGTTGTTTATCAAGAGTTCACGCAGCTTTTTGGAACAGTACTTGATTTTCGACTATAAAATTGTTGTTTGATTTAGATCCTCGGCCGCCGACGTTCACACAATCCGGTCAGCCTCATTTCAACTACACTGGATGCGGGCTTGTCTTACTATCAAACTCGGCTGCACAACTTCGCGTCGGGCCGTAACATGTCGTCATTTCGCGCATCCGCCAAACTGGCCAAACAAGCGGAATATCTCAGACAAATGGAACTGGTACAAGACGCGAATGGTGATTACTTGGTTGGTGTGGTCTTATTTCAATATTTGGGCAATTCACTTTAAAAATCTATTTTTATGCAACATTGTTTCCCTTCAAATGATCGTTGGTTTTAGGGGCCGGGTATTTCAAATTGGTTCCCATGATTATCGTGATTTATTTTGTTTTGTATCTTCTTAAGAAACGTTACATCGCAGAAATAGTGAGTGTTTTAGAAATGGCCTGTTTTCAATTCCTTTCCATGGTTTGTGTGCAGTTTAATCTTGTCTGAAAATTCTGACGTTTGTAGTCGCAGATATTACTAGCTAGCTTATTGGGAAGTATTGGTCGTATTATTGCTAACTAATAGTATTGTTACTACAAAACACAAAAACAGCTGGCTACTTGTGTGTTTAGTTGCGTTTTTTATGTTAGATATTTTTGAATTAAATTGAACACAATCTAGTAGTCCAGTAAATAATCAGGTTTATTGTTACGCGATAATATGTTTGATTACGTCAAGTTGAGTAAGTAGTACAAACAATTTAGTATAACGGTAAAACTGATAAATAGAAAATGGGTTAAAATGTATCAGATTGATAAGTGTGTGTGATATACTTACGGTTTTAGGTTTTTGATCGGTCTTTGTTTTATCTCAGGTACTTCGAGAGTACAGAGATAGATAGAGAAAGAGTAAGGAGTGAACTTTGGAAAGGTTTTGGCGAGAGTTTTGGTTCGGACGAACTTGGGCTTATCTCAGGTACTTCGAGAGTACAGAGATTGATAGATAAAGAGTTAGGAGTGAACTTTGGGAAAGTTTTAACGAAGGTTTGTGGTTCAGACGAACTTTGGTTTATCTCAGGTACTTCGAGAGTACAGAGATTGATAGATAAAGAGTTAGGAGTGAACTTTGGGAAAGTTTTAACGAAGGTTTGTGGTTCAGACGAACTTTGGTTCATCTCAGGTACTTCGAGAGTACAGAGATTGATAGATAAAGAGTTAGGAGTGAACTTTGGGAAAGTTTTAACGAAGGTTTGTGGTTCAGACGAACTTTGGTTTATCTCAGGTACTTCGAGAGTACAGAGATTGATAGATAAAGAGTTAGGAGTGAACTTTGGGAAAGTTTTAACGAAGGTTTGTGGTTCAGACGAACTTTGGTTTATCTCAGGTACTTCGAGAGTACAGAGATTGATAGATAAAGAGTTAGGAGTGAACTTTCGGAAAGTTTTAACGAAGGTTTGTGGTTCAGACGAACTTTGGTTTATCTCAGGTACTTCGAGAGTACAGAGATTGATAGATAAAGAGTTAGGAGTGAACTTTGGGAAAGTTTTAACGAAGGTTTGTGGTTCAGACGAACTTTGGTTTATCTCAGGTACTTCGAGAGCACAGAGACAGTTGATGGGGGAATAGGCTGTTAACGCAAGCAACTGTGTTTTTTTCGCCAAGTGGGACAAACCCATAACTGTTTTTAAAACGTCCCGGTTAGGAAGTGTGTTACCACTGTTGTATACACACACGCGTGGTCCAAGGAATGTGATGAAAATTGATAGGCTCTCATAAAGTAGCGAGCTGATTTTTTGGCGAAAATAACGGATCAAGGCGCAAGCAAGATACTGAATCTTGATGTGTCATGGCACATATGTGATGGCACATTTTGTGGCTCAAATTTTGGTTCCATTCCATCTAAATCTGGTTAGACTGAATGGAAGAAAGTTTTTTTTGTAAAGCTGACGTTCTGGTCGCTGAAAGTTTTATCATGGAGCTAACGTTCGAAGGCGCAAACAATATAATGGATACTTAAGTGGCACATTGAGGCTTTAATTAATGTTCTTTCATTGCAGGGTGACCGAAAATTCTTTATACAGGGGGATTCGAAATTACAATACAGGGTGATATGAAATTTCATTTTACGGTTACTAAAACAGTTGTAGTTGATGTCCCAAAAACCATTACAGGGTTACCGTAAAAATTTCTATTCAAAATTTCATTACAGGGTGATCGAAAATTCATCATACGGAGTGAATCGAAACTCAATAACTGAGTGATAAGGATTTTTTCCACTTACAATTGCTGACCCAAAAGTCATTACAGGGTGCTTGAAGTTGTCTTTGACGAAAATTTCATTACAGGGTGACATGAAATTCTCCAATACAACGTGATATGAAATTTTATTTTACGGTTACTACAGCATTTGTAGTTGATGTCCCAAAAATCATTACAGGGTTACCGTTAAATCTCTAATCAAAATTTCGTTACAGGGTGACCGAAAATTTATTATGCAGGGTGAATCGAAATTTCAAAACGAGTAATATTGAATTTTTTTACTTACAATTGTTAACCCAAAAGTCATTACATGGTGGTTGAAATTGTCTTTGGCAAAAATTTCATTACAGGGTGACTGAAAATTCTTTATACAACGTGATATGAAATTTCATTTCACGGTTACTACAGCATTTGTAGTTGATGTCCCAAAAACCATCACAGGGTTACCGTAAATCTATATCCAAAATTTCGTTACAGGGTGATTGAAAATGCATTACAGGGTGGTTGAAATTGTCTTTGAAAAAAAATTCATTACAGGGTGATTCGAAATTCCAATACAGGGTGATATGAAAATTTCATTTTACGGTACAGCATTTTTAAAGTTGATGTCCCAGAAATCATTACAGGGTAACCGAAAAATTACTATTCAAAATTTCATTACAGGGTGACCGAAAATTAATTATGCAGGGTGAATCGAAATTTCAAAACGAGTGATGTAGATTTTCACGTTAGCACTTACCATTGGTAACCCAAAACCGAAAAATCTTCACTCGAAAATTTCATTACAGGGTGATCGAAAATTCATCATACAGGGTGAATCGAAATTTCAAAACTCAGTTATAAGGTTTTTTTACTTACAATTGTTGACTCAAAAGTCATTACAGGGTGGTTGAAACTGTCTTTGGCGATTTCATTACAGGGTGACTCGAAATTCCAATACAAGGTGATATGAAATTTCATTTTACGGTTACTACAACATTTGTAGTTGATGTCCCAAAAATCATAACAGGGTTACGGTTAAATCTCTATTCAAAATTTCATTACAGGGTAACCGAAAATTCATTACAGGGTGGTTGAAATTGTCTTTGGCAAAAATTTCAATACAGGGTGACTCAAAATTCCTATACAGGGTGATATGAAAACTTCATTTTACGGTACAGCATTTAAAGTTGATGTCCCAAAAATCTTTACAGGGTAACCGAAAAATCTGCGATCAGAATTTCATTACAGGGTGCTTGAAAATTCATCATACAGGATGAATCGAAATTTCAAAACTCAGTTATAAGGATTTTTTACTTACAATTGTTGACCCAAAAGTCATTACAGGGTGGTTGAAATTCTCCTTGGCGAAAATTTCAATACAGGGTGACTCGAAATTCCAATACAGGGTGATATGAAATTTCATTTTACGGTTACTACAGCATTTGTAGTTGATGTCCCAAAAACCATTACAGGTTACTGAAAAATATTTGTCCAAAATTTCATTACAGGGTGACCGAAAATTCATTATGCAGGGTGAATCGAAATTTCAAAACGAGTGATATAGATTTTTACTTACATTTGTTGACCCAAACGTCATTACAGTTTGGTTGAAATTGTCTTTGGCAAAAATTTCATTACAGGTTGACTCGAAATTTCAATACAGGGTGATATGAAATTTCATTTTACGGTTACTACAGCATTTCAAGATTCAAGATTTTATTTCAATTTCACACCATAATGGCAATGAGGAATACCAAGTCACAAAGTGAAATAACGGTCATTCCCATATCAGCATTTGTAGTTGATGTCCCAAAAACCATTACAGAGTTACCGTAAAATCTCTATTTAAAATTTCATTACAGGGTGACCGAAAATTCATTATGCAGGGTGAATCGAAATTTTAAAACTGAGTGATAAGGAAACCAAAAAATATTCACTCAAAATTTCAAAACAGGGTGATCGAAAATTCATCATACGGGGTGAATCGAAATTAAGGAAAATATCTATAGAAAAGATGATTTATTGACTTATGTATAGAAAAGTTGTATACAAGAAACGAAAATGCCAAACGGCAATAAGTGAGTACATATGATTGGTCAAAAATGGCATCTATAGATAGAAAAGGTGAAAACAAGGAATTTAAGACATATAGTTTAACTGTAAGTAACATTAAAAACATTGAGCTTGCAGAGTAATTTGTACTCAACTCAATTGGTCAATCATATCAGGCTGCGATTTTTTTTCTATCAAACTTTTAGAGAATATTGTTTTAGTTACTACCAAACAAATTTTAGGATTGGACTCGAACAAACACTCTAGCAAACAAAGTCAATAGCATATCATTATATAGTCAAAAAACACTACCAATTGCTGCAGATAAATTAACACTAAACAAAATTTTGTGTGCCGTTGACCACGAACAAACATTCAAATTGGCGGGGTGGAAAAAAATACCGAAAAAAAATTTTATCCGCGAATTTTTATTTTTATTTTATGGATATTATTTTGCAGATTTTTTTCATGTTTTTTTTCGTGGAAATATTTTGATTTTTGAAAATAAAACAGTTTTCAAAGTTTAATAAAATTGTTAAAAATTATTTTAACATAACAAAAAACAAACGTATTTTAATGAAAATTACATGAAAAAATCAGCGAAACAAGATCTATACGATAAAAATAATAATTCCCGGAATTTTTTTAAGAGGCAATCCGTGTAAGGCGCAGCAAAAAACGACACTTCTGGCACATGTTTGAAAAAACAATTCTCCGATTGTCGTTCAATGGTCAAAAGTCAATTATTCAGGTCATTTTAAGATATGGTGGACAGTTTCAGACCTCAAAATTGCTTAGATCCATTTTTATGACCCTCTGAACATGACCCCTATGAAAAAATTTCGAACATTTCGAAAACACACGATCTGAGCTCATCATCCGCCATTTAAACCATCAAAACTAGGTCAATTTTCAAAAAAATTGCGTTGAATCAATAGCTAATTTAACGATCTAGTTAGTTATGTTAATTTGGTGATCATTTGAACAACTGAAAAAAAATTTGAACAAAAAAACCAAAAAAAATTTAGGCGAAAAAACGTCAATTTTAGCAAAAAATTTAATTTTTTCCAGAAAAATCCACTTCGCATCGGGGGACTTAGCACATGTTAGACACCCATAACACGTGTTTTAAGCCCCGTAGTCGTTTTTTTCACTGGCCCGTGGGCTTGAGGTCAAAAGACGCCCTGAACATGTTACCGTGGAATAATAAATTTTTGAAAATGAACAAAAACTACATTGTTCATCACCCGTAGAGTGAAATCGATCCAATATTCTTGTTCAGCGTCGAATTTTACCTCTAGGTGCATGTAACATAGTCACAACATGATGTCTGTAATAGTCTGTTACTTTGGATTATGGCTCCGCGCGATATGAATTTACGCATTTAGCAATCCGTGTAAGACGCAGCAATTCCAAGACATGTCTGGGACATATGTCTTCCGATTGTCGTTCAATGATCAAAAATCATTTATTCAAGTCATTTTATGATATCATGCATAGTTTCAGACCTCAAAATTGCTCAGATCCATTTTTATGACCTTCTGAACATGACCCCTATGAAAAATTTTCAAACACTTCCAAAACACACGATCTGAACTCATCATCCTCCATTTATACCTTCAATACTAGGTCAATTTTCAAAAAATATGCGTTGAATCATTAGCTAATTTAACGATCTAGTTATTTATGTTAACTTGGTGATCATTTGGGAAACTAAAAAAATTTTGAACGCAAAAACCAAAAAAAATTTTTTTTTGAAAAAACATTGTTTTTGGCAAAAAAAAAATTTTTTCAAAGAAAAACCAACTTTCGCATAGGGGGACTTAGCACATGTTAGACACCCATAGCACGTGTTTTAATCCCCGTAGTCGGTTTTCTCACTGGCCCGTGGGCTTGAGGTCAAAAGATGCCCTGAACATGTTACCATGAAATATCAAATTTTTGAAAATGAACAAAAACTACATTGTTTATCATGCGTAGGGTGAAATCGAATCAATATTCTTGTTCGGCGTCAGATTTTACCCCTAGGTGCATGTAACATAGTTACAATAAGAGGACTTTAATAGTCTGTTTCTTTGAATTATGGTTCTGCGCGATATGAATATTGTACATTTTACGCCCGCCCTGCCAGAGAAAGCTTGCATTGAAATCTATTATGCTCGGTAAATTTACATTAATATGCGTTTAATCAGTAGCCAATTTAGTAAATCAGATAAATATGCTAGCTTTGTATTCAATAAAGAAGCCGATAAAAAACGCCAAATTTTTTTCTAGAAAATTAAAGAAAAATGGTTTCGAAAAAAATTGCTTTGAAAAAAATCCATTCCAAAAGAATCAGCACAAGTTGGACACCTACATTTTGTCTTTCCAGTCCTAATGTTTATTTACTTGACTCCTGGCCTTGCGGTAAAATTCGTTTACAATAAGCGAAACAAATTGTCATCTGTCGCTCAGCATTCAAGCTTTTACGAGTATTGAATTGTATCTGAACACTCGGAATAAGCTCGAACACCTTAGCTGCTTCGAAATTTTGTGTACAGTTTCCTCCACCGTGAACTAAACGTTTATTGTGATGTACTATACTGTACCTACATATACTGATGATAACCGAAAACAAAACGTTTATTTGATGATACTACTTTTTCTAGAACATGGTTTCGTGCATGATTCTTTGTTTTTCTGTGTTGCCTTTTGAAATTACAGTGAATCTACACTCAAACAAATTTGATAGGTCTTTAAACGTTTTATTTGATATCAAATCTTTTTGTACATTATTGTAAACTTGTCAAAATTCAAACAGTTGTCAATCACACTCTTTCAAAGTTCAATATATCACAGTCATAAGTGATTGATATTATGTAAAAACATAAGAACGAGTTACAGAAACTGATGTATACCTCCGTCAATCACATACAACCAGATGGACTAGCTCTAGGGAACAAGCTATGCGTATGTAACTGAAACTTTGTGACGCCAGAGTGTTTTTGGTCTGATATCTAATTAGATACCAGCGGGAGATAATAAACAGTCTTGAGAGAAAAATACTTCCGTTGTAAAACTGTAAATCACAGTTCATGCACATTCAATACAAACATACATCCATGAGAAATGTTGAGTAAAAAAATCATATTCTAGTTTCATTCTTTGAGAACATTTCAAATTGTTTTAGTAATTATCGGCCATCGTGTATCAGTAAATCTGATAGTAATCAAAATAAACTTTGTCAGTTACATACGCATAGCTTGTTTCCTAGAGCTAGTCCATCTGGTTGTATGTGATTGACGGAGGGATAAATCAGTTTCTGTAACACGTTGTTATGTTTTGCCAATCGAAATATCCTTTCAAATGCTATTCTTAAAAATTGGAAATACATGGTTAGTGAAATTGTTTTCCAAACTGTATGGTTGAACTTAGAAACAGTGTGATTGAAATAGGTTGCAAATTGATTGTGCGGGGTTTTGCTTCATGAGAATCATTGTCACGAAAACCGTTTGAAGTTTGAAAAGTTCAGGAAGTTTACGATGTTTCGCAAAAAGAATTGAATTCCTGTATAACGTTGAAAGGATCCTTAAAATTAAGTGTACATTAGGATTAACTACGGAAAAGATAACCCAGATAACAAAAAAAATCATGCACACAACCATGTTCAAAAAATTATCCCCATATGAACATAAAGTTTTCGGTTAGCATCATACATACATGTATATAACGGTTATGGTATTCAAAAAAGTGTTTATATTCATGTTAGTATCATAATATATTCCTTATAAAGAATATCTTATGATAAATATTCATAAAATAATAATTTCAAAGTTTGAAGCAGCTCAGGAGTGTTCAGGTATGTACATACATTTAAAAACTCACAAAAAGTTTCCGATACTGAGCGAGGTGAAAGGAGTGAGAGATAGAGGTGAAAAATTGTTCAGTTTTTTGTGAAACGGGTTTAAAACGCATTCCCAGGGGTCAATAAAATCTAACAGCAGGGTCGAAAAGACAAAATTTAGGTGCCCAACAAGTTCCCTAAGCGATAGAAAAAAACATGTGTTACAGGGTGATTGAAAATGCATTACAGGGTGGTTGAAATTGTCTTTGAAAAAAAATTCATTACAGGGTGATTCGAAATTCCAATACAGGGTGATATGAAAATTTCATTTTACGGTACAGCATTTTTAAAGTTGATGTCCCAGAAATCATTACAGGGTAACCGAAAAATTACTATTCAAAATTTCATTACAGGGTGACCGAAAATTAATTATGCAGGGTGAATCGAAATTTCAAAACGAGTGATGTAGATTTTCACGTTAGCACTTACCATTGGTAACCCAAAACCGAAAAATCTTCACTCGAAAATTTCATTACAGGGTGATCGAAAATTCATCATACAGGGTGAATCGAAATTTCAAAACTCAGTTATAAGGTTTTTTTACTTACAATTGTTGACTCAAAAGTCATTACAGGGTGGTTGAAACTGTCTTTGGCGATTTCATTACAGGGTGACTCGAAATTCCAATACAAGGTGATATGAAATTTCATTTTACGGTTACTACAACATTTGTAGTTGATGTCCCAAAAATCATAACAGGGTTACGGTTAAATCTCTATTCAAAATTTCATTACAGGGTAACCGAAAATTCATTACAGGGTGGTTGAAATTGTCTTTGGCAAAAATTTCAATACAGGGTGACTCAAAATTCCTATACAGGGTGATATGAAAACTTCATTTTACGGTACAGCATTTAAAGTTGATGTCCCAAAAATCTTTACAGGGTAACCGAAAAATCTGCGATCAGAATTTCATTACAGGGTGCTTGAAAATTCATCATACAGGATGAATCGAAATTTCAAAACTCAGTTATAAGGATTTTTTACTTACAATTGTTGACCCAAAAGTCATTACAGGGTGGTTGAAATTCTCCTTGGCGAAAATTTCAATACAGGGTGACTCGAAATTCCAATACAGGGTGATATGAAATTTCATTTTACGGTTACTACAGCATTTGTAGTTGATGTCCCAAAAACCATTACAGGTTACTGAAAAATATTTGTCCAAAATTTCATTACAGGGTGACCGAAAATTCATTATGCAGGGTGAATCGAAATTTCAAAACGAGTGATATAGATTTTTACTTACATTTGTTGACCCAAACGTCATTACAGTTTGGTTGAAATTGTCTTTGGCAAAAATTTCATTACAGGTTGACTCGAAATTTCAATACAGGGTGATATGAAATTTCATTTTACGGTTACTACAGCATTTCAAGATTCAAGATTTTATTTCAATTTCACACCATAATGGCAATGAGGAATACCAAGTCACAAAGTGAAATAACGGTCATTCCCATATCAGCATTTGTAGTTGATGTCCCAAAAACCATTACAGAGTTACCGTAAAATCTCTATTTAAAATTTCATTACAGGGTGACCGAAAATTCATTATGCAGGGTGAATCGAAATTTTAAAACTGAGTGATAAGGAAACCAAAAAATATTCACTCAAAATTTCAAAACAGGGTGATCGAAAATTCATCATACGGGGTGAATCGAAATTAAGGAAAATATCTATAGAAAAGATGATTTATTGACTTATGTATAGAAAAGTTGTATACAAGAAACGAAAATGCCAAACGGCAATAAGTGAGTACATATGATTGGTCAAAAATGGCATCTATAGATAGAAAAGGTGAAAACAAGGAATTTAAGACATATAGTTTAACTGTAAGTAACATTAAAAACATTGAGCTTGCAGAGTAATTTGTACTCAACTCAATTGGTCAATCATATCAGGCTGCGATTTTTTTTCTATCAAACTTTTAGAGAATATTGTTTTAGTTACTACCAAACAAATTTTAGGATTGGACTCGAACAAACACTCTAGCAAACAAAGTCAATAGCATATCATTATATAGTCAAAAAACACTACCAATTGCTGCAGATAAATTAACACTAAACAAAATTTTGTGTGCCGTTGACCACGAACAAACATTCAAATTGGCGGGGTGGAAAAAAATACCGAAAAAAAATTTTATCCGCGAATTTTTATTTTTATTTTATGGATATTATTTTGCAGATTTTTTTCATGTTTTTTTTCGTGGAAATATTTTGATTTTTGAAAATAAAACAGTTTTCAAAGTTTAATAAAATTGTTAAAAATTATTTTAACATAACAAAAAACAAACGTATTTTAATGAAAATTACATGAAAAAATCAGCGAAACAAGATCTATACGATAAAAATAATAATTCCCGGAATTTTTTTAAGAGGCAATCCGTGTAAGGCGCAGCAAAAAACGACACTTCTGGCACATGTTTGAAAAAACAATTCTCCGATTGTCGTTCAATGGTCAAAAGTCAATTATTCAGGTCATTTTAAGATATGGTGGACAGTTTCAGACCTCAAAATTGCTTAGATCCATTTTTATGACCCTCTGAACATGACCCCTATGAAAAAATTTCGAACATTTCGAAAACACACGATCTGAGCTCATCATCCGCCATTTAAACCATCAAAACTAGGTCAATTTTCAAAAAAATTGCGTTGAATCAATAGCTAATTTAACGATCTAGTTAGTTATGTTAATTTGGTGATCATTTGAACAACTGAAAAAAAATTTGAACAAAAAAACCAAAAAAAAATTAGGCGAAAAAACGTCAATTTTAGCAAAAAATTTAATTTTTTCCAGAAAAATCCACTTCGCATCGGGGGACTTAGCACATGTTAGACACCCATAACACGTGTTTTAAGCCCCGTAGTCGTTTTTTTCACTGGCCCGTGGGCTTGAGGTCAAAAGACGCCCTGAACATGTTACCGTGGAATAATAAATTTTTGAAAATGAACAAAAACTACATTGTTCATCACCCGTAGAGTGAAATCGATCCAATATTCTTGTTCAGCGTCGAATTTTACCTCTAGGTGCATGTAACATAGTCACAACATGATGTCTGTAATAGTCTGTTACTTTGGATTATGGCTCCGCGCGATATGAATTTACGCATTTAGCAATCCGTGTAAGACGCAGCAATTCCAAGACATGTCTGGGACATATGTCTTCCGATTGTCGTTCAATGATCAAAAATCATTTATTCAAGTCATTTTATGATATCATGCATAGTTTCAGACCTCAAAATTGCTCAGATCCATTTTTATGACCTTCTGAACATGACCCCTATGAAAAATTTTCAAACACTTCCAAAACACACGATCTGAACTCATCATCCTCCATTTATACCTTCAATACTAGGTCAATTTTCAAAAAATATGCGTTGAATCATTAGCTAATTTAACGATCTAGTTATTTATGTTAACTTGGTGATCATTTGGGAAACTAAAAAAATTTTGAACGCAAAAACCAAAAAAATTTTTTTTTTGAAAAAACATTGTTTTTGGCAAAAAAAATTTTTTTTCAAAGAAAAACCAACTTTCGCATCGGGGGACTTAGCACATGTTAGACACCCATAGCACGTGTTTTAATCCCCGTAGTCGGTTTTCTCACTGGCCCGTGGGCTTGAGGTCAAAAGATGCCCTGAACATGTTACCATGAAATATCAAATTTTTGAAAATGAACAAAAACTACATTGTTTATCATGCGTAGGGTGAAATCGAATCAATATTCTTGTTCGGCGTCAGATTTTACCCCTAGGTGCATGTAACATAGTTACAATAAGAGGACTTTAATAGTCTGTTTCTTTGAATTATGGTTCTGCGCGATATGAATATTGTACATTTTACGCCCGCCCTGCCAGAGAAAGCTTGCATTGAAATCTATTATGCTCGGTAAATTTACATTAATATGCGTTTAATCAGTAGCCAATTTAGTAAATCAGATAAATATGCTAGCTTTGTATTCAATAAAGAAGCCGATAAAAAACGCCAAATTTTTTTCTAGAAAATTAAAGAAAAATGGTTTCGAAAAAAATTGCTTTGAAAAAAATCCATTCCAAAAGAATCAGCACAAGTTGGACACCTACATTTTGTCTTTCCAGTCCTAATGTTTATTTACTTGACTCCTGGCCTTGCGGTAAAATTCGTTTACAATAAGCGAAACAAATTGTCATCTGTCGCTCAGCATTCAAGCTTTTACGAGTATTGAATTGTATCTGAACACTCGGAATAAGCTCGAACACCTTAGCTGCTTCGAAATTTTGTGTACAGTTTCCTCCACCGTGAACTAAACGTTTATTGTGATGTACTATACTGTACCTACATATACTGATGATAACCGAAAACAAAACGTTTATTTGATGATACTACTTTTTCTAGAACATGGTTTCGTGCATGATTCTTTGTTTTTCTGTGTTGCCTTTTGAAATTACAGTGAATCTACACTCAAACAAATTTGATAGGTCTTTAAACGTTTTATTTGATATCAAATCTTTTTGTACATTATTGTAAACTTGTCAAAATTCAAACAGTTGTCAATCACACTCTTTCAAAGTTCAATATATCACAGTCATAAGTGATTGATATTATGTAAAAACATAAGAACGAGTTACAGGAAACTGATGTATACCTCCGTCAATCACATACAACCAGATGGACTAGCTCTAGGGAACAAGCTATGCGTATGTAACTGAAACTTTGTGACGCCAGAGTGTTTTTGGTCTGATATCTAATTAGATACCAGCGGGAGATAATAAACAGTCTTGAGAGAAAAATACTTCCGTTGTAAAACTGTAAATCACAGTTCATGCACATACAATACAAACATACATCCATGAGAAATGTTGAGTAAAAAAATCATATTCTAGTTTCATTCTTTGAGAACATTTCAAATTGTTTTAGTAATTATCGGCCATCGTGTATCAGTAAATCTGATAGTAATCAAAATAAACTTTGTCAGTTACATACGCATAGCTTGTTTCCTAGAGCTAGTCCATCTGGTTGTATGTGATTGACGGAGAGGGATAAATCAGTTTCTGTAACACGTTGTTATGTTTTGCCAATCGAAATATCCTTTCAAATGCTATTCTTAAAAATTGGAAATACATGGTTAGTGAAATTGTTTTCCAAACTGTATGGTTGAACTTAGAAACAGTGTGATTGAAATAGGTTGCAAATTGATTGTGCGGGGTTTTGCTTCATGAGAATCATTGTCACGAAAACCGTTTGAAGTTTGAAAAGTTCAGGAAGTTTACGATGTTTCGCAAAAAGAATTGAATTCCTGTATAACGTTGAAAGGATCCTTAAAATTAAGTGTACATTAGGATTAACTACGGAAAAGATAACCCAGATAACAAAAAAAAATCATGCACACAACCATGTTCAAAAAATTATCCCCATATGAACATAAAGTTTTCGGTTAGCATCATACATACATGTATATAACGGTTATGGTATTCAAAAAAGTGTTTATATTCATGTTAGTATCATAATATATTCCTTATAAAGAATATCTTATGATAAATATTCATAAAATAATAATTTCAAAGTTTGAAGCAGCTCA
>CAXIWR010000094.1:0-14244 GCA_964036265.1 Daptonema setosum | reverse complement strand
ATATTTAAGTGAGTTAGTGTGTAAAGTGTGAGTGAATGGAGTTAGTGGAATGAGTGAATGAGTAACTGAGTAAAGTGTGAGAGTGAGTGAATGAGTGAGTGGGTGAGTGGATGGAGTTAATGGAATGAGTGAGTGAGTAACTGAGTAAAGTGTGAGAGTGAGTGAATGAGTGAGTGAGTGAGTGAGTAGGTGAGTGAGTGAGTGAGTGAGTGAGTGAGTGAGTGAGTGAGTGAGTGAGTGAGTGAGTGAGTGAGTGAGTGAGTGAGTGAGTGAGTGAGTGAGTGAGTGAGTGAGTGAGTGAGTGAGTGAGTGAGTGAGTGAGTGAGTGAGTGAGTGAGTGAAGTGAGTGAGTGAGTGAGTGAGTGAGTGAGTGAGTGAGTAGTGAGTGAGTGAGTGAGTGAGTGAGTGAGTGAGTGAGTGAGTGAGTGAGTGAGTGAGTGAGTGAGTGAGTGAGTGAGTGAGTGAGTGAGTGAGTGAGTGAGTGAGTGAGTGAGTGAGTGAGTGAGTGAGTGAGTGAGTGAGTGAGTGAGTGAGTGAGTGAGTGAGTGAGTGAGTGAGTGAGTGAGTGAGTGAGTGAGTGAGTGAGTGAGTGAGTGAGTGAGTGAGTGAGTGAGTGAGTGAGTGAGTGAGTGAGTGAGTGAGTGAGTGAGTGAGTGAGTGAGTGAGTGAGTGAGTGAGTGAGTGAGTGAGTGAGTGAGTGAGTGAGTGAGTGAGTGAGTGAGTGAGTGAGTGAGTGAGTGAGTGAGTGAGTGAGTGAGTGAGTGAGTGAGTGAGTGAGTGAGTGAGTGAGTGAGTGAGTGAGTGAGTGAGTGAGTGAGTGAGTGAGTGAGTGAGTGAGTGAGTGAGTGAGTGAGTGAGTGAGTGAGTGAGTGAGTGAGTGAGTGAGTGAGTGAGTGAGTGAGTGAGTGAGTGAGTGAGTGAGTGAGTGAGTGAGTGAGTGAGTGAGTGAGTGAGTGAGTGAGTCAGTCAGTCAGTAGTCAGTCAGTCAGTTAGTCAGTACATCAGTCAACCGGTCAGTCAGTCAGGCTATCAGTCAGACAAACATACATTCAGACAGTCAGGTAGGCAGTCAGACAGTCAGTCAGTTAGACACACAGTCAGTTAGTCAACCCAAGTTATTCCGACAATCAGTCAGTCAATAAGTAAAACCAGAAAGTTTTAACTTATTAAAGTTAATTTTGTTTCCCGTTTAAATTTTGTGCCAACAACCGAACGACAGCCACAAAAGGGCCTGAACAGTAGACACCTTGCAGTTCACGTTTCATCTTCCATATATATTTTATTCAGAGCAGTTTCGGAAGAGCGGACATGAAACTCTACTCGATTTGTGGGGTAACGACAGCCACTTTGAAACCATTGACAGTTGCTAAAGTTGGTTTCATGTAAGGGACTGAATATAAAGTTTAATTTTGAAACCCAACAGATAAAAAGGCGGAACTCTGGCCAAACAGCGGGGTAACGACAGCCATTGAAAATGCAACGCTATTTGAACGTTCATGTTTCACGGTCACGCAGAAATTATAAAAGTGTTCTGCACATTAGTACCTTTGGCGCACGGGCATAGATGGGGAGCATGTTGACTCATACAACAGAAAGAAAACAATTTCATTTTGGCATTGTATTACTCGTTTTGTTTAGGATGATTGAGTGACACAGTAATTGTAGTAAAAAAATTCGAGCCAGGATGTTGACTTTTCGAGTGAGGGAAGGAGTGAGTTACTGATTGAGTGAGTTGGTATTTGGGTTACTTAGCAGGAACCTTAGTGAGCCAGTCGGTGTGGGGTTGTGAATAATTAAGTGAGTAATTGAGTAAAGTGTGAGAGTGAGTGGGTGAGAGAATGGAGTTAGTGGAATGAGTGAGTGAGTGAGTGAGTAGGTGAGTGAGTGAGTGAGTGAGTGAGTGGGTGAGTGAATGGAGTTAGTGGAATGAGTGAGTGAATAACTGAGTAAAGTGTGAGAGTGAGTGAATGAGTGAGTGAGTGAGTGAGTGAGTGAGTGAGTGAGTGAGTGAGTGAGTGAGTGAGTGAGTGAGTGAGTGAGTGAGTGAGTGAGTGAGTGAGTGAGTGAGTGAGTGAGTGAGTGAGTGAGTGAGTGAGTGAGTGAGTGAGTGAGTGAGTGAGTGAGTGAGTGAGTGAGTGAGTGAGTGAGTGAGTGAGTGAGTGAGTGAGTGAGTGAGTGAGTGAGTGAGTGAGTGAGTGAGTGAGTGAGTGAGTGAGTGAGTGAGTGAGTGAGTGAGTGGGTGAGTGAGTGAGTGAGTGAGTGAGTGAGTGAGTGAGTGAGTGAGTGAGTGAGTGAGTGAGTGAGTGAGTGAGTGAGTGAGTGAGTGAGTGAGTGAGTGAGTGAGTGAGTGAGTGAGTGAGTGAGTGAGTGAGTGAGTGAGTGAGTGAGTGAGTGAGTGAGTGGGTGAGTGAGTGAGTGAGTGAGTGAGTGAGTGAGTGAGTATTGAGTGAGTGAGTGAGTGAGTGAGTGAGTGAGTGAGTGAGTGAGTGAGTGAGTGAGTGAGCGAGTGAGCGAGCGAGTCAGTTAGTCAGTACATCAGTCAACCGGTCAGTCAGTCAGGCTATCAGTCAGACAAACATACATTCAGACAGTCAGGTAGGCAGTCAGACAGTCAGTCAGTTAGACACACAGTCAGTTAGTCAACCCAAGTTATTCCGACAATCAGTCAGTAAATAAGTAAAACCAGAAAGTTTCAACTTATTAAAGTTAATTTTGTTTCCCGTTTAAATTTTTTGCCAACAACCGAACGACAGCCACAAAAGGGCCTGAACAGTAGACACCTTACAGTTCACGTTTCATCTTCCATATATATTTCTTTCAGAGCAGTTTCGGAAGAGCGGATATGAAACTCTACTCGATTTGTGGGGTAACGACAGCCACTTTGAAACCATTGACAGTTGCTAAAGTTGGTTTCATGTAAGGGACTGAATATAAAGTTTAATTTTGAAACCCATCAGATAAATAAGGCGGAACTCTGGCCAAACAGCGGGGTAACGACAGCCATTGAAAATGCAACGCTATTTGAACGTTCATGTTTCACGGTCACGCAGAAATTATAAAAGTGTTCTGCACATTAGTACCTTTGGCGCACGGGCATAGATGGGGAGCATGTTGACTCATACAACAGAAAGAAAACAATTTCTTTTTGGAATTGTATTGCTCGTTTTGTTCAGGATGATTGAGTCACACAGTAATTGTAGTAAAAAAACTTCGAGCCAGGATGTTGACTTTTTGAGTGAGGGAAGGAGTGAGTTACTGATTGAGTGAGTTGGTAGTTGGGTTACTTAGCAGAAAACCTTAATGAGCCAGTCGGCATGGGTTTGTGAATATTTAAGTGAGTTAG
Source organism: Daptonema setosum (assembly GCA_964036265.1). Classification (NCBI taxonomy): domain Eukaryota; kingdom Metazoa; phylum Nematoda; class Chromadorea; order Monhysterida; family Xyalidae; genus Daptonema; species Daptonema setosum. Next base: position 10,901 of record CAXIWR010000094.1, on the reverse strand, counting down.
TGTGTAAAGTGTGAGTGAATGGAGTTAGTGGAATGAGTGAATGAGTAACTGAGTAAAGTGTGAGAGTGAGTGAATGAGTGAGTGGGTGAGTGAATGGAGTTAATGGAATGAGTGAGTGAGTAACTGAGTAAAGTGTGAGAGTGAGTGAATGAGTGAGTGAGTAGGTGAGTGAGTGAATGAGTGAGTGAGTGGGTGAGTGAGTGAGTGAGTGAGTGAGTGAGTGAGTGAGTGAGTGAGTGAGTGAGTGAGTGAGTGAGTGAGTGAGTGAGTGAGTGAGTGAGTGAGTGAGTGAGTGAGTGAGTGAGTGAGTGAGTGAGTGAGTGAGTGAGTGAGTGAGTGAGTGAGTGAGTGAGTGAGTGAGTGAGTGAGTGAGTGAGTGAGTGAGTGAGTGAGTGAGTGAGTGAGTTAGTGAGTGAGTGAGTGAGTGAGTGAGCGAGTGAGTGAGTGAGTGAGTGAGTGAGTGAGTGAGTGAGTGAGTGAGTGAGTGAGTGAGTGAGTGAGTGAGTGAGTGAGTGAGTGAGTTAGTGAGTGAGTGAGTGAGTGAGTGAGCGAGTGAGTGAGTGAGTGAGTGAGTGAGTGAGTGAGTGAGTGAGTGAGTGAGTGGGTGAGTGAGTGAGTGAGTGAGTGAGTGAGTGAGTGAGTGAGTGAGTGAGTGAGTGAGTGAGTGAGTGAGTGAGTGAGTGAGTGAGTGAGTGAGTGAGTGAGTGAGTGAGTGAGTGAGTGAGTGAGTGAGTGAGTGAGTGAGTGAGTGAGTGAGTGAGTGAGTGAGTGAGTGAGAGTGAGTATCGAGTGAGTGAGTATTGAGTGAGTGAGTGAGTGAGTGAGTGAGTGAGTGAGTGAGTGAGTGAGTGAGTGAGTGAGTGAGTGAGTGAGTGAGTGAGTGAGTGAGTGAGCGAGTGAGCGAGCGAGTCAGTTAGTCAGTACATCAGTCAACCGGTCAGTCAGTCAGGGTATCAGTCAGACAAACATACATTCAGACAGTCAGCTAGGCAGTCAGACAGTCAGTCAGTTAGACAGACAGTCAGTTAGTCAACCCAAGTTATTCCGACAATCAGTCAGTCAATAAGTAAAACCAGAAAGTTTCAACTTATTAAAGTTAATTTTGTTTCCCGTTTAAATTTTGTGCCAACAACCGAACGACAGCCACAAAAGGGCCTGCACAGTAGACACCTTACAGTTCACGTTTCATCTTCCATATATATTTCTTTCAGAGCAGTTTCGGAAGAGCGGATATGAAACTCTACTCGATTTGTGGGGTAACGACAGCCACTTTGAAACCATTGACAGTTGCTAAAGTTGGTTTCATGTAAGGGACTGAATATAAAGTTTAATTTTGAAACCCATCAGATAAATAAGGCGGAACTCTGGCCAAACAGCGGGGTAACGACAGCCATTGAAAATGCAACGCTATTTGAACGTTCATGTTTCACGGTCACGCAGAAATTATAAAAGTGTTCTGCACATTAGTACCTTTGGCGCACGGGCATAGATGACTCATACAACAAAAAAAACAATTTCTTTTTGGCATTGTATTACTCGTTTTATTTAGGAAGATTGAGTGACATAGTAATTGTAGTAAAAAAAGTCGAGCCAGGATGTTGACTTTTCGAGTGAGGGAAGGAGTGAGTTACTGATTGAGTGAGTTGGTATTTGGGTTACTTAGCAGGAACCTTAGTGAGCCAGTCGGTGTGGGGTTGTGAATAATTAAGTGAGTAATTGAGTAAAGTGTGAGAGTGAGTGGGTGAGTGAATGGAGTTAGTGGAATGAGTGAGTGAGTAACTGAGTAAAGTGTGAGAGTGAGTGAGTGAGTGAGTGAGTGAGTGAGTGAGTGAGTGAGTGAGTGAGTGAGTGAGTGAGTGAGTGAGTGAGTGAGTGAGTGATTGAGTGAGTGAGTGAGTGAGTGAGTGAGTGAGTGAGTGAGTGAGTGAGTGAGTGAGTGAGTGAGAAAGTGAGTGAGTGAGTGAGTGAGTGAGTGAGTGAGTGAGTGAGTGAGTGAGTGAGTGAGTGAGTGAGTGAGTGAGTGAGTGAGTCAGTCAGTCAGTTAGTCAGTACATCAGTCAACGGTCAGTCAGTCAGGGTATCAGTCAGACAAACATACATTCAGACAGTCAGCTAGGCAGTCAGACAGTCAGTCAGTTAGACAGACAGTCAGTTAGTCAACCCAAGTTATTCCGACAATCAGTCAGTCAATAAGTAAAACCAGAAAGTTTCAACTTATTAAAGTTAATTTTGTTTCTCGTTTAAATTTTGTGCCAACAACCGAACGACAGCCACAAAAGGGCCTGCACAGTAGACACCTTACAGTTCACGTTTCATCTTCCATATATATTTCTTTCAGAGCAGTTTCGGAAGAGCGGATATGAAACTCTACTCGATTTGTGGGGTAACGACAGCCACTTTGAAACCATTGACAGTTGCTAAAGTTGGTTTCATGTAAGGGACTGAATATAAAGTTTAATTTTGAAACCCATCAGATAAATAAGGCGGAACTCTGGCCAAACAGCGGGGTAACGACAGCCATTGAAAATGCAACGCTATTTGAACGTTCATGTTTCACGGTCACGCAGAAATTATAAGTGTTCTGCACATTAGTACCTTTGGCGCACGGGCATAGATGACTCATACAACAAAAAAAACAAATTCTTTTTGGCATTGTATTACTCGTTTTATTTAGGATGATTGAGTGACACAGTAATTGTAGTAAAAAAAAATCGAGCCAGGATGTTGACTTTTCGAGTGAGGGAAGGAGTGAGTTACTGATTGAGTGAGTTGGTATTTGTGTTACTTAGCAGGAACCTTAGTGAGCCAGTCGGTGTGGGGTTGTGAATAATTAAGTGAGTAATTGAGTAAAGTGTGAGAGTGAGTGGGTGAGTGAATGGAGTTAGTGGAATGAGTGAGTGAGTAACTGAGTAAAGTGTGAGAGTGAGTGAGTGAGTGAGTGAGTGAGTGAGTGAGTGAGTGAGTGAGTGAGTGAGTGAGTGAGTGAGTGAGTGATTGAGATAGTGAGTGAGTGAGTGAGTGAGTGAGTGAGTGAGTGAGTGAGTGAGTGAGTGAGTGAGTGAGTGAGTGAGTGAGTGAGAAAGTGAGTGAGTGAGTGAGTGAGTGAGTGAGTGAGTGAGTGAGTGAGTGAGTGAGTGAGTGAGTGAGTGAGTGAGTGAGTGAGTGAGTCAGTCAGTCAGTTAGTCAGTACATCAGTCAACCGGTCAGTCAGTCAGGCTATCAGTCAGACAAACATACATTCAGACAGTCAGGTAGGCAGTCAGACAGTCAGTCAGTTAGACAGACAGTCAGTTAGTCAACCCAAGTTATTCCGACAATCAGTCAGTCAATAAGTAAAACCAGAAAGTTTCAACTTATTAAAGTTAATTTTATTTCCCGTTTAAATTTTGTGCCAACAACCGAACGACAGCCATAAAAGGACCTGAACAGTAGACACCTTACAGTTCACGTTTCATCTTCCAAATATATTTCTTTCAGAGCACTTTTGGAAGAGCGGATATGAAACTCTACTCGATTTGTAGGGTAACGACAGCCATTTTGAAACCATTGACAGTTGCTAAAGTTGGTTTCATGTAAGGGACTGAATATAAAGTTTAATTTTGAAACCCATCAGATAAATAAGGCGGAACTCTGGCCAAACAGCGGGGTAGCGACAGTCATTACGTGTGTGGTAACACTAATTGCTTGATGTTACATTATCAGATGTTTTAGGCAATACTTTCGCTTGCAGAAACAACATACGGGTTTTATTTTGATTCGTTGACTTGAGGCTTACATAGTTATGCTGAAAGTATGACTTGCAAATTGACGGACTGGTTTAAAAAACTGACTTGCATATTGACACTAGTGAGTTTGACAATTTTGAGTTACTTGCATATTGACGGATTGATTCTCTGATTGGCTGACTGATCATATTGAATAAATTGACTGACTTAATGAATTATACATAGATCAAATGTTTGCCTGACTGGTATTCTGACTGATTGCACGACTGACTGGCATATCGACCGTTTCATTGCCTGACTTGCATATTGACCAATTGACTGACTGACTGGTAAATTTACCAATAAAATATTTGACTGACGGGCATTTAGACTGATTGAATGACTGACATGCTGATTGACTGACCGTTGTTGTTGATGACCGCCAGAGTGATATATTGACTGAATGATTGCCTTGTTTTGACAGACTGACTGACCTATTCATTAATTCGACTAACAAGCAGACTGATTGATTCATTAACATTTTCAACTGATTAACAAGCTGCTTCAAACAAACTTTATATGTACTTTATCTTTATTCAGTTATATATTTATATTTATCACTCAAATCACCTTATCATCAGCAAAATTTTTACTCACAGAAAACACGGGTAATCAATATTAAAACAGTGAATCATGAAACACAATAAAAATCACAATAATTTCTACCACAGAATTGGTGCTCAATGCGTTGTATTTCTTTATCGCATGATGACCATGAATATACTCAAATACTTGAGATATGAGGCTCATTTGGGCAAGAAGAACAAATACCTCATGACAAAGTTATTAAAAGAATAAAATCCACATTTATCCCAAAACAAGGTTCCTTGGAACCGTAACAAAGATACGGGAAGTGCCTTAACATATCGTGAGTATGCAAAATTTTAAACCCCAAAAAAATTCTAGAATTTTTTGTAAACGCCAATTTTTTTTCTCACCAAAGAATATTCCATATAAAGTTTTACTGTTCTTTAACCCTCGATTACCTATCGTTAGGCTGGTTTGTTCGAGCGGGAGCAAGGACAAGCCCGTTAGCCCCGCGCAGCGGTGATATTTCAGTGGTTACCCACCTTAGTATGCGCACTAAAAATTTCGTGTTTGGGAAAAATTCTAGAACGAATTTTGGGGTTTGGAAACATGCCGTGAGTATAACTTGGTCAGGCTTTCTTGTTATCAAAAACTAAATTTTTGATTCGGTTTCGCACGTATGCAATGAATTAATCGTAACTTTCTTATGTTGTTCAGACAATATGTGAAAAAGTATTCATTTCTCGAATTTTTCTAGCACGCCAAAAACAGATTTGAATTCAAACTGCCCGCCAAAAAGTTTTCGGCTAACAAGAAACCTTGGACAGACTATAGTCTCGCAATAACTAACCAATCTGATTATATAGCCGAGCCGGCTCAGGGTTCCTTGTTGCCCAGAGAATGTTTTGGCGCGCAATTTAAATTCAAAACTAAATTTTGGCGCGCAATTTAAATTCAAAACTAAATTTTGGCGCGCAATTTAAATTCAAAACTAAATTTTGGCGCGCGTTGAATTTTTTTAGAACGACTTTACGGCAAGACCTAGTTGAATATGGGCTCATGAAACATCGGGCTTTGATAACAAGAAACCCTGACCAAGCTATGTTTACCGTAGGAATTGTTTTATAAACCATTTGATAATTAATTTTCGTGCGCAACAACAAGATAAGTTTGAGCAATCCGGGTAGTATTTATACACAGTAGCGGGTTATATAGCCGAAAAAGTTATTTGTGTCGCACCTCCAATTGTTTTACAGCTCAGTCGATGCACAATTTGTTGTGTTTGAAATCAATTGTAAACACGACGGAATGTCAGCCGACGGAAAGCGGAAAAGAAAGGGAGGGAAAAGTGAGCTTTAAAATCTGAAATTCTCCGCTTAAAAGGTGTTAAAATGCTCCTAACACTGTTTGAAAAATCAGCTGCAAAGTTCTTAAAATTTTTATTAGCTAAATCCCTTTTTTTAGAAGATGGGCTCATCCGCCAGTGTACGCTGCTCAGTCCACACAGCTAGTGTGTGTACGTGACCTGTAGCTCTGTGCTAGACAGCGTGCTGTAGCGGATGAAGCAATCTTTCACAGGGAAAGGTTTTGCGAAAATGGGTGAATCAGAAATTTTTAAGTCATTTTCTCTACCCTTTAGAAAAAAATGCTCAAATTTTCAATGACCAATTCAGCTTGTCTTCCCTGTTCTCTTCCAAAGGGGCCAGCGTCTGACATTTCGTCGTGTTTACAATTGATTTCAAACACAGCAAAGTGTGCATCGACTGAGCTGTAAAACAATTGGAGGTGCGACACAAATAACTTTTTCGGCTATAGTTATATATTGAGCATTACACTCAGGGTGCCTTCATAGTCAGTTGCAAAAACAGTTTTTTTGCATTTTCTGCAGTTTCGCAGTTCAAAAAATTTTGCTGTTTTTTTGCAAATGACTTCGCAAATTTTCCGTAAACCCTTTCCGTTTCAGGAATTTTTCGGCCGAAGAAAGTGTAAAAATATGACATGAAAAGGGTTTACGGAATAATTTTGCGAAAAAATTTTACAACTTTTTTGCAACCCAATGTCGGCTGTTTTCATAGTTTTCATGTACAGCACCGGCGAATGAGCTAATCTTCCAAAGGGAAGGAATTTTCCCAAAAAGGGGGGATTGAAAATTTTCAGCCCATTCCCCCATGACCTTAGGGAACAAATTCTACTTTTTGGAAAGGCCAAAGAGAGGGGATTTTCACTTTTCTCACCCCTTCTCGTCCGCCAGTGCTTCCTTCAATCACACGGTCTTTGAACCAGAGTACATTTTATGTACAGTAACATTCGGAATCGATTACACAAAACGGAAGAACTCAGATTCGCGTAATTTCTGCTCGATGAAACTATGAAAACAGCGTTTCAATAAACCTTTTTTCTCAAAAACAGCCAGTAGTAACGCGTACATAATGTAAATCTAAAAACAGCGCATGTTTACACGAAAAAAGAGTAAAAGTTTTGAAAAAAACTACTATTTCTTTCGTAAGCATGAAACACCGTATTTTAGAGATAAATTTTCATAATAATTGAAAATAAAAGTGAGAAAACGGAACATAACAAGCGCCAGTGAACCCGCGAACCGTCACGTCATCAGTGAATAAATCTATTATAAAACAATTATTATAACACTATTAATGACACTAGCGGACGAGAATGTGTGGGAAAAGTGGAATCCCCCCTCTTTGGCTGTTTTCAAAGTAGAATTTGTTCCCGAAGGTGTAGGTGAAATGGCTTGAAAACTGTAAAATTCTTACTCTTTGACGAAATTCCCCTCCCTTTGGAGGATTGGCTCGTCCGTCAATGCCATTACGAAAACAATTATTATTACTGTTAACGAGAATCCCATAAAAATATTAAGTAGAAAAGCGAGACAAACGTTCAATATTATGCATAAATCACCAGTTTACAATAATTACCAAAGTGAAGGATGGAAAACTCACAGACGAGTCGAGACGTTAGAATCAATCAGAGAACGTACAACTGATAAAATATACCCAATTTCAATATTGTACATAGTTTTGCGTACAGGTAACAAATAATACTAATGAAATCAAATTAAATAAGTAGAATTCGGATAAACATGGCTTTTGTTAGACTGAATGTCTCCGGCTTTTCAAAAAAAACACCGAATTTGAACTCAACTTGAGCGTCACATAATGAACTTTGTAATATTTTTTACTGTAAAAAATTTGCGTTGTTCCAGGTTTGATGATGATTTTTGCAAATCTAAAAAAGAGAAAAACACTAAAAAAATCAAAATTATAAACTTTTGCCTACGTGCCGGTTCGCCATTCGTCTGGCGGTATACCAACATCCACGTACATGTGATAGTAGAGGGTGGACTTGGTGACCTGAGTGAGTGAGTGAGTGAGTGAGTGAGTGAGTGAGTGAGTGAGTGAGTGAGTGAGTGAGTAAGTGAGTGGGTGAGTGAGTGAGTGAGTGAGTGAAGGAGTGAAGGTCAGTGGAAGAGTGAGTGAGTGAGTTAGTGAGTTAGTGAGTGAGTGAGTGAGTGAGTGAGTGAGTGAGTGAGTGAGTGAGTGAGTGAGTGAGTGAGTGAAGGAGTGAAGGTCAGTGGAAGAGTGAATGAATGAGTGAGTTAGTGAGTTAGTGAGTGAGTGAGTGAGTGAGTGAGTGAGTGAGTGAGTGAGTGAGTGAGTGAGTGAGTGAATCAAGAGTGAGTGAATGGGGCTAAGGAGTGCTTGAGTGAGTGAGTGAAAGAGTTGGTGAGTGGGTGAGTCACCAACTTTCAATATCCTCCAGCTTTCCTGAGCTAAACCGTCAGTGAGCATTCGTTTCTCGACCGTTTCCAGTAGTTCATAACTGTAAACATGAGTGACTGAGTGAATGAATGAGTGAGTGGGTGAGGTGAGTGAGTGAGTACGTGAGTGCATGAATGAGTGAGTGAGTGAGTGAGTGAGTGAGTGAGTGAGTGAGTGAGTGAGTGAGTGAGTGAGTGAGTGATTGAGTGAGTGTGTGAGTGAAGAAGTGAGTGAGTAGGTGAGTGAGTGAGTGAGTGAGTGAGTGAGTGAGTGAGTGAGTGAGTGAGGGAGTGAGTGAGTGAGTGAGTGAGTGAGTGAGTGAGTGAGCCCAACATGGACTTCCTAGCTGTTTGTGTGCGCTTAACGTGCTTGAGCATGGTGAACCCGCTCACCGATTTTTCCGGTCGCTCAATCGTCAACTTTATGGCCTGAAAAAAATTCAGTCAAATTTCAAATCTGTTTTTGGCGCAAAGTTTGAATTCAAATCTTTTTTTTGGCACCCAGTTTGAATTCAAATCTGTTGTTTTTGGCGCGCAGTTTGAATTCAAATCAGTTTTTTTGGCGCGAAGTTTGAATTCAAATCTGTTTTGGCGCGTAGTTTTAATTCTAATCATTCACGGATAAATAAATAAATCTAAGTAACAAGAAACGTTTGATAGGCTATATAACCTGTATTCGTTTGCCCATATCGTCATCCTCACCGCCCCACGCCCAGTAGAGATTGGAGTAGCCGTTGACCCGTTTATAATCGGCAATCGACAGCGCCAACACGCCACCGACCAAATAATCATACCATAGTCTGAAAATAAATTCAATTTTGATTTCTTGAATTGCGCGCCAATTTTTTAGTACCAAGCACTGGCGGACGAATCAATCCTCCAAAGGGATGGGAATCTTTCTAAAGAGTAGGGAATTAGCAGTTTTCATGTCATTTTACCTACACCTAAGAGAACAAAATATACTTTTGGAAAACGCCAAAAAGGGGGGAATTCCACTTTTCCCACCCCCTTCTCGTCCGCTAGTGGGATATAGGAAAAATTTACTGGACCAACTCGTATCCCAGAGAGTTGACAAACGCGCCAATATGGCGTGGAGCGCCGATTTTCGGACAACTGTAGGGGCAGCGATCGTCCTGAAAGTATTAACTCAATGATTGACCTACTGAAGGACTTCCTGACTGACTGTTTGACTGACTGACTGATTGACTGACTGACTGATTGACTGACTGATTGACTGACTGATTGATTGACTGACTGACTGACTGTGTGCGTGACTGATTGACTGACTGAGTGACTGACTGACTGACTGACTGACTGACTGAGGGACTGACTGACTAAGTGACCGAATGATTGACTGCCTGACAAACCTGAGGAGACTGCCTGACAAACCTGAGGAAACATGTCAACATCGTGGAAAATGACACAATCAACACCCAATTTCTCGGCCAACGTGAAAGCCGCATTCATGATGCGACCCTTGTTGAATAAGTCGTGACCGTACTGCAAGTGAGTGAGTGAGTGAGTGAGTGAGTGAGTGAGTGAGTGAGTGAGTGAGTGAGGTGAGTGAGTGAGTGAGTGAGTGTGTGATAAGTGAATGAGCGAGTGGGTGAGTGCGTGAGTGAGTGAGTGAGTGAGTGAGTGAGTGAGTGAGAGAGTGAGTTAGTGATTCAATTGCCTAACCTCTGCATGAGTATGAGCATCTGGTGCTGCTTTCGGCGGAGCTAATCGAGGTCCCTGACCCTGTTTCTGACCTGAAAGCAACAAAAGAACTCACTCACTCACTCACTCCCTTCCGCTCTTCTGACTGACTGATAGACAGTCGTCACCAGAATAGCTGAAAAAATTCAGCTTGACTGCTTGACTAACTGACTGACTGACTGACTGACTGAATGACTGACTGACTGACTGTCTGACTGACTGACTGACTGACTGACTGACTGCTTGACTAACTTACTCACTCACTTACTCACTCACTCACTCACTCACTCACTCACTCACTCACTCACTCACTCACTCACTCACTCACTCACTCACTCACTCACTCACTCACTCACTCACTCACTCAGTCACTTACCGCCGTCGAATCCGTCATACGCCACCACATTGTCAGCTCCTCCGTTCCCAACGACAACCACCGAGTCTTCCTGATTCTGTACCCGATTTAATGCGAGATTAGATAGATTAACGGCCGGCTGATTTGGAAAAGCCGGTGTGTATTTATTGCTGCAATTAGGATAATGTTTCATACAACAACAACAACTGCAACAATAGCCCACAACAATCGACAACAACAACAGCAGCGGCATAAACAACAACAACAACAACAACAACAACAACAACAACAACAACAACAACATCAGCAACATCAACAACCAACAACAAAAGCAGCAGTAGCAAAAAATTACGCTTGTAATTGACGATTTTCATACAGCAGAAACCTCATAAAATGAGTAGATAATCTCAATTGCAAACTTAAAAGGTTATTATCAATGTTTTACTTGACATCATAGAAATAAAGTTTATAAAATCAAAAAATTAGACATTATTCCGAAAAAAGTAGCCAACAATTTAGCAGTGGGATGTGACTTGAGTGATCCCGTTGCGTTTAGCACCAGTACGTTGGAAAGTAGTAGATAGCAGGTTAGCGCTATTCCAGCGATGCATAGCACCCGGCTGGAAAAGGTCAGTCAATCAGTCTGTCAGTCAGTCAGTCGGTCACTAAGTCAGTCACTCAGTCAGTCAGTTAGTCAGTCAGTAGGTCAGTCAGTCAGTCAATCAATGACGTCTGAAAAAATTATATAGCATGTTAGCGCTATTCCAGCGATGCATAG
>CAXIWR010000091.1:17500-18897 GCA_964036265.1 Daptonema setosum | reverse complement strand
ACTCACTCACTCACTCACTCACGATATCCAGATCGCCAAGATGATTGCTTCTGGTATGTTCTACTTCGCGACCAACACATCCGGTGGAGTGGCGCACATGTTGGATTTGAGTCTGAGCGCCCAAAAAGCGGCCGGTGACTCGGCGGTCAGTGATGTCCGGTTTTTCTGGTCGGTTTTCAGCTGTTGTTTGTTGTTTCGTCCGTTTTTTGATGATCAGAATGTCATTGACGGACGAGCCCAACTTCCAAAGGGAGGGGAATTCCGTCAAAGAAAGAGATTCGGCAGTTTACAGGCCTTTTTACCTACACGTTAAGGAACAAATTATACTTTTTGAAAGCACCAAAGAAGGGGGAATTCCACTTTTCCCATCCTTTCTCGTCCGCTAGTGTCTGAATGTACTGCTTAGACGGAATTCAAAAGCTTACGTCAAGTAAGTTATATCAGAAACAGAAAGTGTCATAATAAGTTTGGCGGAGTTAAAAGAGAAAGGGGTTAGGGTGGCCTGACTTCGCCGAAAATTGAGTTTTGAGTATACAGTTATGTGCGGTAATTTAGCGGGATCAGGGATTCTGGTTACCAGAAATTAATTCTATGGGACTGTTTAATTTATATGCAATAATTGAGTGCAATGTTTCCTAATTTCCACAGGGAAAATGTGGTTGCGGGTTCGTAATCGTAACACACGTGGTTTATTATTTTTATTCTACGCCATCAATTAATTGAGTTCCAAAAAAAGAGAAAATATTGAAAGTTTTTATTTACGTATTTCAAGGAATCGCAACCTGCACCTGCCGATGCATCGATATGGCATAGATACAAAACGTTGGTTGCTTCGTTGCATGTGCGGTGTCGTGCTCACCAAGACCGTGTATTTGGGCGCCAAAACTGGTTGGTTTTAAAATTCAAATTGATAAGAAGGGTCAGTCAGGGTATGTCAAATAAAAAAATAAGGCAAGTTTTTTCTTGTTTCATCTTATTTTTATTCTACAAAGCCAAAAAAACTGCTAAATTTTTTTTGAAACGGACTTTCATATAGTTAGAAATGTATCTTTCAAAGTGAAAGTAAAAAAAAATACAATAGACCCCAATTGGGGTTTCCTCTATTTTATTTTATTTGACATGACATACCCTGAGATGAGAAAGATGTGTTTGTGCATTGAATGAATGAAAAATATCCTCATTCGAAATTCATTATCTGAATCAATTGACAAAGCTGGATCACAGAGATGCAAGTTGTTTTATTTCCAGCCAAAATCTGCTTGATCTCCCGGTTATCCTGCGAGCGGATGGGCACACGATTTGCCGTCCGCGGCGTGAATGACGATGGAAATGTGGCGAATTTCGTGGAAACGGAACAGGTTTCAATAATTTTTTATGTTCATGTGTTTGCCGCCGAA
>CAXIWR010000091.1:10000-12500 GCA_964036265.1 Daptonema setosum | reverse complement strand
TACAGCCTCCGATTTCCTGGATACTCCGTACGACATTGTGGCCGTTGGATTTGAAGAGATTGTTGATCTGGATGCTAAGAACATTCTTAATGCCAGGTTGCTCTCACTCACTCACTCACTCACTCACTCACTCACTTACTCACTCACTCACTCCCTCACTCACTCACTCACTCACCCACTCACTCACTTACTCACTCACTCACTCACTCACTCACTCACTCACTCATTACAGCACCACCAATCAACGACTGTGGGCCGATGAGCTGAAGAAAACGCTGTCGCGTGATCGCAAATACATAATTATTAATCAGGTGAGTGGGAGCAAAACTATGGGATTCTGATTTTTGGATTATGGATTATTTCGCTGTTATGCCATTCGGTATTCATATTTGTTATTATACCAGGCATTCCATTTTCTGGTTGCAAATTCATTTTAGGTTTCTGTTTTATATTTGAATCATGTTTTTCATTATTGGTACACACTTGCATTGCTTGGTAAAATTAAGTAATTTTCTTTAAAGCAGTTTTTTCATTCACTCGTTTTGTTTTGAAAAACTCGAGAAGCAGAAAAACACAATTCTAACATCGTTGGTAATGGAGTTTTTTTTAATATTCATTCATTGTTGCCTGAATTATCAGGTTCAACTGGTGGGCGTTTGTTTGTTTGTGCTCATCCGACCGACGTTAGCGCCGCATCTACGGTGAGTGAGAGTGAGTGAGTGAGTGAGTGAGTGAGTGAGTGAGTGAGTGAGTGAGTGAGTGAGTGAGTGAGTGAGTAAGTGAGTGAGTGAGTGAGTGAGTGAGTGAGTGAGTGAGTGAGTGAGTGAGTGAGTGAGTGAGTGAGTGAGTGAGTGAGTGAGTGAGTGAGTGAGTGAGTGAGTGAGCCAGCCAGTGAGAGAGTCAGTGAGTGAGCCAGTGAGTGAGTGAGTCAGTGAGTGAGCGAGTGAGTGAGCCATTGAGTCAGTGGGTACGTCACATTTCAGTGCGCTCTCCATTGACGAAGTCAAGACGGGCATGGGCGGAACGACGGGAAATAAAGGCGGAGTTGCCATCCGATTTCAGGTTATATGAAACATATGGACTTTTACTGTTGAACTTTATATAAACATATAGATGTCAAGCATAAAAGAGTCGTCTTTTAAACATGCTTTTAGACTTTTTCCATGTATATGAATTTGGTCACAGTGTGGATTTGGCGTGATGTTATTCAATAAACTGGACCAAATAATAGTTCACCAAAATACCAGAACATCCACTTCATGATATTGAATTTTCGCCTGATAATGTTTTATTTCTGTTTTATAATAATGTTTCAAATTTGCAGCTGTATGCGTCTTCGTTTTGTTTTGTGTGTTCGCATTTTGCGGCCGGTCAGAGCAACGTGAATGAGCGCAATAAGGACTTCAATGAGACGTGCAAGAGCATGCGATTTCCGATGGTAAGGACTGGTTGACTCGCTCATCTCATTCACTCGCTCATTTACTCACTCTCTGTCTTTTACACCTACCCTTTGACGCACGCACTCACTCACTCACTCATTCAGGGTCGTTCAATATTCTCGCATGATTTCGTCTTCTGGATGGGCGATTTCAACTATCGTATCGACCTGCCTGGTGATGAAGTTAAGCGGGCGGTCCTTGTCGGTGACCTGTCCATGCTGCTGCAGGAAGATCAGCTGCTGAAGCAGAAGACATTACTAAAGGTTTGTTGACGGAATGACTGACTTGACTGAGTGACTGAATGAATGTTTGACTAAGTGACTGACTGTTTGACAGACTGGCTTGCCGACTGACTGACTGACTGACAGACAGGCTCGCCGACTGACTGACTGATTAAGTGTTTGAATGAGTGACTGACTGACTGAATGAACTACCTACAATATGAAAGCATGTACAAATAAAATCACGCACCCACCCACTCACTCACCGTATCTTCCAGACATTCAACGACTTTCATGAGGGTGCCATCGCTTTCCCGCCCACCTACAAGTACGACACTTTCTCCGACGATTACGATACATCGGAAAAAGCCCGAACGCCCGCTTGGACGGATCGGGTTCGTGTAAGAAGTTTAATTTATAACCCATCTAGGATTTCCTGTTACTCGGAAAAGTTTTTAGCGCGCCATTTGAATTCAAATTTGCTTCAAAAACTCGAATTCATATTTTTCAATATTCAATGCAGGAGATGATGTTGTCTAACAGGAATTAGTGTAAAGTTGCTCAGAAAAGGTTATTTTCAATTTTTTATTACTTTGGGGGTCTTGTTATCGTCTTTTTTAACTACCGATGGTTGCAGATTCTGTGGTACGTGCGACCACGAATCGATGGAACGACGTGCCATGAGGAGGTCAAACAGCTGTTCTACGGGCGTGCCGAGTTGAAGGTTCTTCATAACTACATACAGTGGCGCTCAAAAGTTTAGATACAGCTTCGATTTTTTCGTTTTTGAGGAATATCTGATGGTTCCATGAACATTTTCTCTTGAAAATTTCACAGAAT
>CAXIWR010000091.1:0-5000 GCA_964036265.1 Daptonema setosum | reverse complement strand
GACTGACTGAATGGCTGAATGACGGACTGTCTTACCGACTGACTGTCTGATATACGGACTGACCGACTGACTGACTGAATGGTTAACTGACTGACTGACTGACTGACTGACTGACTGACTGAGGGTTATTTCAGTCGTCCAATACCGCCACCTGTCGGGCCCCCTCCTCCAACCGGTCCCCCTCCCCCGCCATCCACTGGCCCAACTCGTGGCCCACCCGCACTTCCACCGCCCTTGTCGGCACCACCACCTATACCAATGCGACGTGACATACCACCGGTGCCCCCGAGACAGGGTGTCTAAATATTTGTAAAAAATTTGAATCATTTTGCTGTCGGTATCAGCGTTGTTTTTCTGGTTTATTTTATTTAGCAATCTCAATTGATTCATATAAAAAGTTAGTTTTTTAAACCATTGCATGTTTGTTTTTCCTCCACAAACATGTGTAAAATTCAGATTCCTGTTTGTTCAGTTTTGCCATAACAGCAAGATTGAAATTATACACCAAAAAAAAGTTAATAATGGTGTGTATTCTAATGCAGATACGAAATAAATTGGTTGAGAATGCTATTTGCATTATGATTCGTGTTTAGTTGTTTATCCACAATATAGGTGCATTGAGTGAGCTCTTTTTCATTCATTTTTTCTTTTTCGTCCATTCTGCACTGTCTATATTGCACAACGGCTTGAGTTTTTTGTTCTAGAATTAGAAATATTACTTATTCTCGATTCAAAACTCATGTAATATTCTCAAACTGTACTGTTCACTGGCGGGCGAACAAATCCCCAAAGAGATGGGAATTTCCCCTATTTAACCTACACCTTAGGGAAAAAGTTCTTCTTTTTGAAAACGCCACAGAGGGGGGAATTTTACTTTTCCCACCCTGTCTCGTCCGCTAGTGGTACGGTTCCAAGTGGATTACATAGTCACTAGCTGACGAGAAGGGGAGGGAAAAGTGGAATTCCCCCTCTTTGACAGTTCCAAAAAGTGGAATTTGTTCCTTAAGGAGTAGGTAAAATGACTAAATTTCTGCGGATTCCCCCCTCTTTAGGAAAATTCCCTCCCTTTGGAGGTTTAGCTCGTCCGCCAGTGTACATATTTATAAGCTATTTATCTAGCAATTGCACATTAATTATCACTTTTTGTTCTTTGTTTAGCTGCACATTTATTGCCTCGCTTTATCCCTGTTGTTGTGATGCGTTGGAAGTTTACTGTGAAAAATATTCAGACTATTCAGTCATACTTTAAGTTTGTTATAATATAATATTTCATAATATGATAGTAATAATATTAACGAAAATTTCAAATGTTGATGAAATGAATGTTGATATCCCTAATATTCACTTGTTTTTGTGCATTTTAATTACTTAGCTCGAGTTTGACTTTGTTTCGTTGCTTGCCATTTATTTATTTTATAAAACTTTGGTGTTTAATTCCATCAATGCCACCATATTCCTTCTGCTTGCGTAATATAAAGTATTATTTTTGTGTTTTATTGTGTAATATTTTCATGGTTATTATATTGAGGACTAATTAACTGAATCTGGTTAGGTTACGTATTTTTTTATTTTCCAAGAGTTTTGTAGATTTTAAATCATTACTTACATTAAATTATTTGTTTATATAATTTATATTTTTATTCATTCAAATAATATAAAAAAATTCCTTCTCTAGTGATCAGCTCAAATTGTGATTCCATAATCAGAAATCAGTTGAGGGAAAATTTGTAAAATTACATCTGTAATATTCAGTTTTTTTGGAATTTTTGTGTTGCTGTATTTTTTTTTCAAGCTTTTTATGTTGAAATATGTTCGTCATAATTCTGTCCCCTTGACTGTATCTTCCGTAGCAATAGTTTTACATTTTCATGTGATTGTTTGCTGTACAATATCAGATACACCCAAAATCAGTTGAAATATAGGTTTCGAGAAAATGTCAGTCATTTATTCTCTCTTATATCAATGGCATTTTCGGCTGAATTGAAACAGTTTTTTTTATTTAATAATATATTTTTCAATTTAATAAGCACATTTTACTCCACATTATCATTCCACTGACTCACTGACCTGACGTACTCACTTATGTTTTTTCCGAAGCGGCTCTCAAATTATCGTTACAGCAGGGTTTTTTTTTACCTTTTGCTTCACAACATAAGATGAAACATTAAAACAGCCATGTTTTGAAAATTTCTTGAATTTATTCAAGTTTTACAATGAACTCGTTCAGAGTTTAACCCTGGAAAACTTAACGGATTTTGAGGCGTCAGAATTTAGCCATTTGATATTGATTTTTGCAATATTTTCAAATAAACAACATTAAATTTGTCCACTGTAATTCACTTTATGTTGGAAAAATTTCGGTTTTTTCATGATATTTATAATTTACTCGTTAAGTTATTTTATCCGCGTTTTATATTGTCGTAAACAACCCATTAAACAGGAACAAAATGCGTAGTTTCCGAAAAATTTCATGTATATTTATAATCATTGCATTGTCTAACTTGTTATTAGAAAATAGTTCACTTTTTGATTTGTTCAGTTGCTAATATGAGTTGTATAGAATTTCGTTTTATGTATAAGAGCCCCAGTCTGTAAGAATCGACAGGCCCGGGAAGAAAAAATGTTTTCGTTCAACCATCACCGTTCCCGGTGGAAATAAGTTTCTATAGTAAATCGATATCACTGAACACGAAAATCGTAGTGGTTTTTCTAAAAAATCGGTTAACAAAAGTTATGTATTGAAACTAGGCTCAGAGCACCTCATGAAAATATCAATTCACCTGCATCCCGTGTTAAGCTTTCTGGAGGGCGGAATTTTCTAGTTTGATGCCCGATATTAAATACAGTTATTTGTTCGAGTCTTACGAATATTCTGTGAAATTTTCAACAAAATTTATCGGCCACAACTTTTTATACATTGGGTTGAGTGATCTCGATTGAGCCTGCTTTTTAGCATTTTTTACTCTTTTTCACATCCATATTGTTAGAAAAAGTTATGTTTTGTAATTTGGAGAAAAGGCGAGCGTGAGTTGTGTTTGCAAGGTTCTTATAAACATCTGGATGAAAGGAATCTGTGCCCAAGTTCCATTTGAACAGTTTCCGGGTCCGTTTCCAAACAACGCGCGACTCAACCAAACGGCCACTTGTTGTTACTTGAAACATCAGTTCGAAAAAATGTAAACAACAATTTTAATCAGTAGCGGACGAGAAAAATAACGATATTAACGGATTTTCGGCGATAAATATATATATTCTGTCTCCAAATCATAGTATAAACAAGAAAAAGCCATTATTTCTGTTTTTTTCGGACCACTCTCAACCACGGGAAATGACTTTCTTATTTCATCCGCTCACTGCCGTACTATTGGCTGGTTGGTGCGCGCGTTGTTTGAAAACGGTTCCGGAAACTGTTCAAATGGAACTTGGGCATAGATTCCTTTCATCCAGATGTTTATAAGAACCTTGCAAACACAACTCACGCTCGCCTTTTCTCTAAATTACAAAACATAACTATTTCTATCAATATGAATGTGAAAAAGAGTAAAAAATGCTAAAAAACAGGCTCAATCGAGAACACTCAACTCAATGTATAAAAAGTTGTGGCCGATAAATTTTGTTGAAAATTTCACAGAATATTCGTAAGACTCGAACAAATAACTGTATTTAATATCGGGCATCAAACTAGAAAATTCCGCCCTCCAGAAAGCTTAACACGGGATGCAGGTGAATTGATATATTCATGAGGTGCTCTGAGCCTAGTTTCAATACATAACTTTTGTTAACCGATTTTTTTAGAAAAACCACTACGATTTTCGTGTTCAGTGATATCGATTTACTATAGAAACTTATTTCCACCGGGAACGGTGATAGTTGAACGAAATTTTTTTTTCTTCCTGGACCTGTCGATTCTTACTGACTGGGGCTCATAAAAACAACAATGTAGAATTGAATAAATGTCGTAAAAGTTCTCCCACAATTTGTGTTTCCATTTAGCTGTTCATTATACCACTTGTTGCGATATTTAAAGCATAATATAATCGGATTTTTTCAGATTTCTTTGGAAAGTTATCAAGTTTTTTTGTTGTCTTTACGTCCCCGAAAAAATGAAACTGCGTAGTTTAGTGCGTAGGGCGCCAGCCTCGGAAACTGGTGGTCTTAGGTTCGAACCCCGACTCGAGACACAGATCCTGACGCGTTGCTCGGGGGTTTCAGCCATTGCCCGTCAGTTAATTCAATCTTTCTGGCCACTCTTAGTAGAAAAAAATTCGATAGTATTATGCCCACACACCCCTGGTGCGACATTCCCTGCATCCGTGATAATCCATTACTACCATTATCCATCCATTAGTTTGAGACATGATAGCGCAAACCGTTGCTTGAGAGTTTGACGTAGAATAGCTGCAAAAAAGTTGTACAACTTTTAAGAAGAAAAAATTATGCACTACAAAATAATTCAGCATAATTAATGTATTATTTGTGTAAAAAATGGTTTAGAATGTACTTATTGTTTGAGGAGTGTTTTTTCTGCTAACTATATTTCGGCTAGGGTTTTTTGATATCTGAACATTAATTCAATGGATCTGTTACCATTACTGTATACAATTAATTGGTGCATGTTTCGCATGTTTATCGAATCCAAATGTCATGTGAAAAAAACTCGAAAATTTTAATGCGCGCCAAAAAAACATTTGAATTCAAACTGCGCGTCAAAAACTTTCAGATAACAACAAACTCTGGATGTCCATTATAGCACGTTCTTGTATATTCGTCCATTTATATATTATCAGATCAATAATAAAATAGAACGCGTTCATTGGGTCGGATGATTATACATAGATGAAATGATTGACTGAGTGAGTGACTGACCGAATTATCATGAGATATAATAGTGAAAAATCATTATGTGATGACGAATATAGCACAAAACAATGCATGAAATATGCAATATTTGCAGTATATAAATGATATTTAACTTCGCGGATATGTTTCGATAGTGATCA
>CAXIWR010000090.1:0-29433 GCA_964036265.1 Daptonema setosum | reverse complement strand
CTTTGCCGTAGTTCCGCACCTTTATGGAAAATCCGCACCTTTGACCATAGGTCCGCGCCTTTGACTATAGGTCCGCGCCTTTTACAAAAATCCGTACCTTTGCCGTAGGTCCGCACCTTTTAAGAAAATCCGCACCTTTGACCATAGGTCCGCGCATTTGACTATAGGTCCGCGCCTATTACAAAAATCCGCGCCTCTGCCGTAGGTCCGCACCTTTTTGAAAAATCCGCACCTTTGACCATAGGTCCGCACCTTTAACAAAAATCGCACCTTTGCCGTAATTCAGCACCTTTTGGAAAATCGGCACATTCGACCATACTTCCGCGCCTTTGACCATAGGTCCGCGCCTTTGACTATAGATCCGCGTCTTTTGCAAAAATCCGCACCTTTGCCGTAGGTCCGCACCTTTTTGGAAAATCCGCGCCTTTGACCATAGGTCCGCGCCTTTTTCAAGAATCCGCACCTTTGACCATAGGTCCGCGCCTTTTCCGAAAATCCGCACCTTTGAGCCTAGGTCCGCACCTTTGTCGAAAATCCGCACCTTTGCCGTAGTTCCGCACCTTTTCGGAAAATCCGCACCTTTGACCATAGGTCCGCGCCTTTGACTATAGGTCCGCGCCTTTTACAAAAATCCGCACCTTTGCCGTAGGTCCGCACCTTAGAAAATCCGCACCTTTGACCATAGGTCCGCGCCTTTGACTATAGGTCCGCGCCTATTACAAAAATCCGCGCCTCTGCCGTAGGTCCGCACCTTTTTGAAAAAAACCGCACCTTCGACCATAGGTCCACACCTTTTACAAAAATCGCACCTTTGCCGTAATTCCGCACCATTTTGGAAAATCCGCACCTTCGACAATATTTCCGCCTTTTTTGAAAATCTGCACCTTTTTAGAAAACCCGCACCTTTGACCTTAGGTCCGCGCCTTTGACTATAGGTCCGAGTTTTTTTCGAAAATCCGCACCTTTGCCGTAGGTCCGCAACTTTTTGGAAAATCCGCACCTTTGACCATACTTCCGCGCCTTTGACCATAGGTCCGCGCCTTTTACAAAAATCCGCACCTTTGCCGTAGTTCCGTACCTTTTTGGAAAACCCGCACCTTTGACCATAGGTCCGCGCCTTTGACTATAGGTCCGCGCCTTTTACAAAAATCCGCACCTTTGCCGTAGGTCCGCACCTTTTTAGAAAATCCGCACCTTTGACCAAAGATCCGCGCCTTTTTCGAAAATCCGCACCTTTGCCGTAGGTCCGCAGCTTTTTAGAAAATCCGCACCTTTGACCATAGGTCCGCACCTTTTTGGATAATCCGCACCTTTGACCATAGGTCCGCGCCTTTGACTCTAGGTCCGTGCCTTTTACAAAAATCCGCACCTTTGCCGTAGGTCCGCGCCTTTTTCGAAAATCCGCGCCTATGACTATAGGTCCGCGCTTTTTTCGAAAATCCGCACCTCTGCCGTAGGTCCGCAACTTTTTGGAAAATCCGCACCTTTGACCATACTTCCGCGCCTTTGACCATAGGTCCGCGCCTTTTACAAAAATCCGCACCTTTGCCGTAGGTCCGCACCTTTTAAGAAAATCCGCACCTTTGACCATAGGTCCGCGCCTTTGACTATAGGTCCGCGCCTATTACAAAAATCCGCGCCTCTGCCGTAGGTCAGCACCTTTTTGAAAAAACCGCACCTTCGACCATAGGTCCACACCTTTTACAAAAATCGCACCTTTGCCGTAATTCCGCACCTTTTTGGAAAATCCGCACCTTCGACAATATTTCCGCCTTTTTTGAAAATCCGCACCTTTTTAGAAAACCCGCACCTTTGACCATAGGTCCGCGCCTTTGACTATAGGTCCGAGCTTTTTTCGAAAATCCGCACCTTTGCCGTAGGTCCGCAACTTTTTGGAAAATCCGCACCTTTGACCATACTTCCGCGCCTTTGACCATAGGTCCGCGCCTTTTACAAAAATCCGCACCTTTGCCGTAGTTCCGTACCTTTTTGGAAAATCCGCACCTTTGACCATAGGTCCGCGCCTCTGACTATAGGTCCGCGCCTTTTACAAAAATCCGCACCTTTGCCGTAGGTCCGCACCTTTTTGGAAAATCCGCACCTTTGACCAAAGATCCGCGCCTTTTTCGAAAATCCGCACCTTTGCCGTAGGTCCGCAGCTTTTTAGAAAATCCGCACCTTTGACCATAGGTCCGCACCTTTTTGGATAATCCGCACCTTTGACCATAGGTCCGCGCCTTTGACTATAGGTCCGTGCCTTTTACAAAAATCCGCACCTTTGCCGTAGGTCTGCGCCTTTTTCGAAAATCCGCGCCTATGACTATAGGTCCGCGCTTTTTTCGAAAATCCGCACCTCTGCCGTAGGTCCGCAACTTTTTGGAAATACCGCACCTTTGACCATACTTCCGCGCCTTTGACCATAGGTCCGCGCCTTTTACAAAAATCCGCACCTTTGCCGTAGGTCCGCACCTTTTAAGAAAATCCGCACCTTTGACCATAGGTCCGCGCCTTTGACTATAGGTCCGCGCCTATTACAAAAATCCGCGCCTCTGCCGTAGGTCAGCACCTTTTTGAAAAAACCGCACCTTTGACCATATTTCCGCCTTTTTTGAAAATCCGCACCTTTTTAGAAAATCCGCACGTTTGGCCATAGGTCCGCGCCTTTGACTATAGGTCCGCGCTTTTTTTCGAAAATCCGCACCTTTGCCGTAGGTCCGCAACTTTTTGGAAAATCCGCAACTTTGACCATACTTCCGCGCCTTCGACCATAGGTCCGCGCCTTTTGCAAAAATCCGCACCTTTGCCGTAGGTCCACAGTTTTTTTAGAAAATCCGCACCTTTGACCATAGGTCCGCACCTTTTTGGATAATCCGCACCTTTGACCATAGGTCCGCGCCTTTGACTATAGGTCCGCGCCTTTTACAAAAATCCGCACCTTTGCCGTAGGTCCGCACCTTTTAAGAAAATCCGCACCTTTGACCATATTTCCGCCTTTTTTGAAAATCCGCAACTTTTTGGAAAATCCGCACCTTTGACCATACTTCCGCGCCTTTGACCATAGGTCCGCGCCTTTTACAAAAATCCGCACCTTTGCCGTAGGTCCGCACCTTTTAAGAAAATCCGCACCTTTGACCTTAGGTCCGCGCCTTTGACTATAGGTCCGCGCCTATTACAAAAATCCGCGCCTCTGCCGTAGGTCCGCACCTTTTTGAAAAAACCGCACCTTTGACCATATTTCCGCCTTTTTTGAAAATCCGCACCTTCTTAGAAAATCCGCGCCTTTGACTATAGGTCCGCGCTTTTTTCGAAAATCCGCACCTTTGCCGTAGGTCCGCAACTTTTTGGAAAATCCGCACCTTTGACCATACTTCCGCGCCTTTGACCATAGGTCCGCGCCTTTTGCAAAAATCCGCACCTTTGCCGTAGGTCCACAGTTTTTTTAGAAAATCCGCACCTTTGACCATAGGTCCGCACCTTTTTGGATAATCCGCACCTTTGACCATAGGTCCGCGCCTTTGACTATAGGTCCGTGCCTTTTACAAAAATCCGCATCTTTGCCGTAGGTCCGCGCCTTTTTGGAAAATCGGCACATTCGACCATACTTCCGCGCCTTTGACCATAGGTCCGCGCCTTTGACTATAGATCCGCGTCTTTTGCAAAAATCCGCACCTTTGCCGTAGGTCCCCACCTTTTTGGAAAATCCGCGCCTTTGACCATTGGTCCGCGCCTGTTTCAAAAATCCGTGCCTTTGACCGTAGGTCCGCGCCTTTTTCGAAAATCCGCACCTTTGCCGTAGGACCGCAGTTTTTTTTTTTAGAAAATCCGCACCTTTGACCATAGGTCCGCACCTTTTTGGATAATCCGCACCTTTGACCATAGGTCCGCGCCTTTGACTATTGGTCCGTGCCTTTTACAAAAATCCGCACCTTTGCCGTAGGTCCGCGCCTTTTTCGAAAATCCGCACCTTTGACCATAGGTCCGCGCCTTTTCCGAAAATCCGCACCTTTGAGACTAGGTCCGCACCTTTGTCGAAAATCCGCACCTTTGCCGTAGTTCAGCACCTTTTTGGAAAATCCGCACCTTTGACCATAGGTCCACGCCTTTGACTATAGGTCCGCGCCTTTTACAAAAATCCGCACCTTTGCCGTAGGTCCGCACCTTTTAAGAAAATCCGCACCTTTGACCATAAGTCCGCGCCTTTGACTATAGGTCCGCGCCTATTACAAAAATCCGCGCCTCTGCCGTAGGTCCGCACCTTTTTGGAAAATCCGCACCTTTGACCATAGGTCCGCACCTTTTACAGAAATCGCACCTTTGACCATAGGTTCGCGCCTTTTCCGAAAATCCGCACCTTTGAGACTAGGTCCGCACCTTTGTCGAAAATCCGCACCTTTGCCGTAGTTCCGCACCTTTTTGGAAAATCCGCACCTTTGACCATAGGTCCGCGCCTTTGACTATAGGTCCGCGCCTTTTACAAAAATCCGCACCTTTGCCGTAGGTCCGCACCTTTTAAGAAAATCCGCACCTTTGACCATATTTCCGCCTTTTTTGAAAATCCGCACCTTTTTAGAAAATCCGCACCTTTGACCATAGGTCCGCGCCTTTGACTATAGGTCAGCGCTTTTTTCGAAAATCCGCACCTTTGCCGTAGGTCCGCAACTTTTTGGAAAATCCGCACCTTTGACCATACTTCCGCGCCTTTGACCATAGGTCCGCGCCTTTTGCAAAAATCCGCACCTTTGCCGTAGGTCCACAGTTTTTTTAGAAAATCCGCACCTTTGACCATAGGTCCGCACCTTTTTGGATAATCCGCACCTTTGACCATAGGTCCGCGCCTTTGACTATAGGTCCGTGCCTTTTACAAAAATCCGCATCTTTGCCGTAGGTCCGCGCCTTTTTGGAAAATCGGCACATTCGACCATACTTCCGCGCCTTTGACCATAGGTCCGCGCCTTTTACAAAAATCCGCACCTTTGCCGTAGGTCCGCACCTTTTAAGAAAATCCGCACCTTTGACCTTAGGTCCGCGCCTTTGACTATAGGTCCGCGCCTATTACAAAAATCCGCGCCTCTGCCGTAGGTCCGCACCTTTTTGAAAAAACCGCACCTTTGACCATATTTCCGCCTTTTTTGAAAATCCGCACCTTTTTAGAAAATCCGCGCCTTTGACTATAGGTCCGCGCTTTTTTCGAAAATCCGCACCTTTGCCGTAGGTCCGCAACTTTTTGGAAAATCCGCACCTTTGACCATACTTCCGCGCCTTTGACCATAGGTCCGCGCCTTTTGCGAAAATCCGCACCTTTGCCGTAGGTCCACAGTTTTTTTAGAAAATCCGCACCTTTGACCATAGGTCCGCACCTTTTTGGATAATCCGCACCTTTGACCATAGGTCCGCGCCTTTGACTATAGGTCCGTGCCTTTTACAAAAATCCGCATCTTTGCCGTAGGTCCGCGCCTTTTTGGAAAATCGGCACATTCGACCATACTTCCGCGCCTTTGACCATAGGTCCGCGCCTTTGACTATAGATCCGCGTCTTTTGCAAAAATCCGCACCTTTGCCGTAGGTCCCCACCTTTTTGGAAAATCCGCGCCTTTGACCATTGGTCCGCGCCTGTTTCAAAAATCCGTGCCTTTGACCGTAGGTCCGCGCCTTTTTCGAAAATCCGCACCTTTGCCGTAGGACCGCAGTTTTTTTTAAGAAAATCCGCACCTTTGACCATAGGTCCGCACCTTTTTGGATAATCCGCACCTTTGACCATAGGTCCGCGCCTTTGACTATTGGTCCGTGCCTTTTACAAAAATCCGCACCTTTGCCGTAGGTCCGCGCCTTTTTCGAAAATCCGCACCTTTGACCATAAGTCCGCGCCTTTGACTATAGGTCCGCGCCTATTACAAAAATCCGCGCCTCTGCCGTAGGTCCGCACCTTTTTGGAAAATCCGCACCTTTGACCATAGGTCCGCACCTTTTACAGAAATCGCACCTTTGACCATAGGTTCGCGCCTTTTCCGAAAATCCGCACCTTTGAGACTAGGTCCGCACCTTTGTCGAAAATCCGCACCTTTGCCGTAGTTCCGCACCTTTTTGGAAAATCCGCACCTTTGACTATAGGTCCGCGCCTTTGACTATAGGTCCGCGCCTTTTACAAAAATCCGCACCTTTGCCGTAGGTCCGCACCTTTTAAGAAAATCCGCACCTTTGACCATATTTCCGCCTTTTTTGAAAATCCGCACCTTTTTAGAAAATCCGCACCTTTGACCATAGGTCCGCGCCTTTGACTATAGGTCAGCGCTTTTTTCGAAAATCCGCACCTTTGCCGTAGGTCCGCAACTTTTTGGAAAATCCGCACCTTTGACCATACTTCCGCGCCTTTGACCATAGGTCCGCGCCTTTTGCAAAAATCCGCACCTTTGCCGTAGGTCCACAGTTTTTTTAGAAAATCCGCACCTTTGACCATAGGTCCGCACCTTTTTGGATAATCCGCACCTTTGACCATAGGTCCGCGCCTTTGACTATAGGTCCGTGCCTTTTACAAAAATCCGCATCTTTGCCGTAGGTCCGCGCCTTTTTGGAAAATCGGCACATTCGACCATACTTCCGCGCCTTTGACCATAGGTCCGCGCCTATGACTATAGGTCCGTGCCTTTTACAAAAATCCGCACCTTTGCCGTAGGTCCGCGCCTTTTTCGAAAATCCGCACCTTTGACCATAGGTCCGCGCCTTTTCCGAAAATCCGCACCTTTGAGACTAGGTCCGCACCTTTGTCGAAAATCCGCACCTTTGCCGTAGTTCCGCACCTTTTTGGAAAATCCGCACCTTTGACCATAGGTCCACGCCTTTGACTATAGGTCCGCGCCTTTTACAAAAATCCGCACCTTTGCCGTAGGTCCGCACCTTTTAAGAAAATCCGCACCTTTGACCATAGGTCCGCGCCTTTGACTATAGGTCCGCGCCTATTACAAAAATCCGCGCCTCTGCCGTAGGTCCGCACCTTTTTGGAAAATCCGCACCTTTGGCCATAGGTCCGCACCTTTTACAGAAATCGCACCTTTGACCATAGGTTCGCGCCTTTTCCGAAAATCCGCACCTTTGAGACTAGGTCCGCACCTTTGTCGAAAATCCGCACCTTTGCCGTAGTTCCGCACCTTTTTGGAAAATCCGCACCTTTGACCATAGGTCCGCGCCTTTGACTATAGGTCCGCGCCTTTTACAAAAATCCGCACCTTTGCCGTAGGTCCGCACCTTTCACCATAGGTCAGCGCCTTTGACTATAGGTCCGCGCCTATTACAAAAATTCGCGCTTCTGCCGTAGGTCCGCACCTTTTTGAGAAAACCGCACCTTAGGGCGCATGCGGAGCGACGACTGCGGCACTCATAGGAGAGCCCGTATGAGGGCATACCAAATCCTCCATAGCGCGCCTATAAATATGAACTAACGTCATTTCGTCGCCGTCTGGAGGAGTGAACGGACGTAAAATCGTGCTCTCCAAAAAATCATGAAAATTACACCAAATCTACATCAATCATGTGTTTTCCGTGCGACACTGCTACTTCTCATGCTTCATCGTCATCTACTTTCTCTGAACTGGGTCACCCGACTAAGACGGCCCTAGAGATGAGTCCTGGCCAGGCTACAGCTGGCAGTATGTCAGCGGATCTTGTGTATAAACCATTAACCATTTTTTCTTTCAACGTAAATTCACTGAGGGGAAAATTTAATCAAATATTTGCCACTATTTTTATTAAACGCCCTGATATTTTTACAATTCAAGAATCTAAACTGTCTTCTGATATTATTGATAATTTTAACATTGATAATTATATATTATTCCGCTGTGATCGTAATGCCAATGGGGGTGGTCTTGCGGTATATATTCGTGATTTCCTTCTTCCTACAAGTGTTACCTTTAATCATGCTTTTGATGGTCCTGAAATTCAATGTATTAAATTTAAATTCCATGATGTTAAATGCTGTATTTTCAATGTCTATAAACCACCAACTATACTTTATTCGGATTTTACTGATACTCTTGTAACTTGTCTGTCTGAGGTCACTTCACAGGTTGATTACTGTTTCATTGCTGGTGATGTTAATATTTGTCATCTACCCACAAATAAATCTCATTCTCACTGCAATTATCTTATCAATTCTCTTTCCGCTTTTGACCTTACCCAAGTTATTGAATCTCCAACTCATGTTTTACCTAATTCTAGTTCCCTTATTGATGTTTTATATCTTCCAGATTCACTCTCGGACAATTATTATACTGAGTTATTGCCACCTATTGAAAATCATCATCGCGGTATTAAAATAACTGTGCATATACCAATTGAACATGTATCCAATCTATATCAATCTCGTAAAACTGTATACTTGTATTCTAAGATTGATCGTCCTTCCTTTGATGCGTATATTATTTCCCGCAATATAATTCCTGACATTTGTAATGCTAATGATATTGATTCTGCAAATGCCATATTACATTCCACTTTAATGACTGCTCGTGATTTATTTGTACCAACCAAAACTTTTACTGTCCGTACTAAATGGCCCTCATATTTCTCTGCTCAACTCAAATCCCTTATTTCTCAAAAACATACTGCTTTCCGTAAACACAATTATAACTTATATCGCAAACTTACCAAGAAGGTTAAGAAACGACTGGCTACAGATCGACGGTCCTATATTAAGGATCAATTATCCCTTTCACCCAGCACCGGTAAGTACTGGTCCAACTTGTCAAACCATTTTTCAACAAACAAATCTAACTCTTCTAATTTACAATCCCTGGTTGACATAGATGGATCAGTAACTGCTGATACCACTACCATTGCATCAATTCTCTCTAACCAATTTTCTTCACAATTCAATGATACTCCCCATCCTTTTCCTGATATTTCTGACTTGCCTGATTATCCGCTACCACCATGTGATGTTGAATTTGTACGTGTCGCAATTAAAAATCTAAAAAATAAAAATAGTTTTGGCTCTGATAATATTTCTAATTTATTACTTAAAGATTCCCGTGATATTATTGCCCCTATTCTATGTACTATGATCAACTCTATTCTTAAATTTCGTTCTTATCCTTCACAGTGGAAGCATGCTATAATAACTCCTGTACCTAAAATTCGCCATCCTACACATGCCCACCATTTTCGTCCAATCTCTGTTCTGTCTACATTATCGAAAATCACTGAACGTTATATTATTACCTTATTACGTCGTTACACTTCATGTATATTATCACCGTCCCAGTTTGGTTTCAGGCCTGGTCGTGGTACACAGGACTGCCTATATGCTGTAATTGATAACATTTATAACCGTCTTACTTCATATCCTCGTGTGGGTGCTGTATCTCTTGATGTTACTAAGGCGTTTGATCGTGTTGTTCATAATCGTTTATTTGAAATATTATGTCACATTGGAATACCCCTTCCACTTTTCTCCATTATAAAATCCTATCTATACAATCGATCACAATCTGTTCGTGTAAATGATATTTTATCTTCGTCTTCCTCTATTATTTCAGGTGTCCCACAAGGTAGTGTACTTGGACCAACGTTATTCATCATATATATAAATTCTGTACTCGCTATGGATTTTACTTCTTTTTCCTGTCAACCTCAAATTTTTGCTTATGCTGATGATCTCTTTATTATCTCATCTCTCAAAACCAATGTTGATCTTAATGCCTTGAATTCCACGTCTTCTAAGGTCATATCGCATCTATGTGACTCCCTTTATTTATCTGTAAATCCTGCCAAATCCAACTATATTGTTTTTTCCAACCCACGTAGTAATGTCAACGTTCCTGATTTTTCTCACTGTATTATTGGTGAAATTTCTGTCAAATATTCTGACACTATTGTATATCTTGGTATTACATTTGATGCACACCTAGACTTTCATATCCACTATGTAAAAAAATGTGCCCTTATAAAACGTCATGTTGCGGCCTCCATTCGTATTTTCCGTAAATCCATTGACTTTAAATCACGCTTATTATTGTACAACACACTACTTCGTTGCCATTTATTGTATGCCATCGAGTCTTGTTATCCACGTCAAATTACCCATCGTATTATACTAGACAGAACTCAGAAATATTGTTTACGCTACATTACCAATTGTTATTCACATGATGTCTCTTATGCTAATTTGTTAAATCGTTGCAATATTTTACCTATTTCAGTTACTGCCGGTGCTGCTCGTCTTCTCTTTTTATACAAAATTTCAATCGTCTCTCGTTTCTCTTTCCCTGGTTTAATTATTTATTCACCTCAATCCAACCACCAATCGGTTAATCGTCATTCATTCCAACTAACTTATAAATCTAATTCTACAACCTTTTACCATAACTCCCCTCATATTTCGTCAATCAAAGCATTCAATTCTCTGGGTTATTCTGTATATTCAACAATCAAAGAGTTTCGTTCTATTGTCTTTAATGCTCATTTTATTAACGCATTGTGCAACAGGTCTGATGTCAACTCCTACTTTACTATTGATGTTTTCAGGCATATGTAAAAACTTTACTTTACTTTTACTTTAATTTTAATTTTATTCACTTTTTTCCATTTTCTTTAATATCTATAACTATATCTTAATATCTACTTTTCCTTACGTTTTATTACTTTCTTTTTTCAGTCTTTAATATATCAGATATTCTAGGACGTCTTATTCATGTTATTGGTTCACCTACTCATTCTCTTACACTGAACAAATTTAACTTTAAATTTAACTTTAATTTTAACTTTAATTTTAACTTTAACTTCAATCTTCATTGCTATTTCATTTTCCATTATACCCATATTTGTCTTTATACAATTCTAGCCTCTTAAAATTTTACTATTCTTCTCTATTTTTCTAATTAATTCAACATATCTTATTAAACTTACTATATTTTTTTCTATTTCTCTTTGCTCTTAACCAAACAACACATTTATATATTATCCGCGATTCTTCCCTCACTCAAATTATTCATTCTTAATTTTTAATACTCTATTATGATTATAATTTTTTATATACTATTTTATAATATTCCATAAAATAACTACAAATAACACATTGTTATTATTATTATTAATTATAAAATTTTATTTCCCACCTCAAATTCTCCTCCCTTAGGCTACATCATTATTACAAGCTTATTCAATCTGCTTTCAGGTTTTCCTCACTTGTTGATTTTACCCGTTATTATTATTATTATTTTTTATTATTGCTATTTTTACTTTATTTTTGTTATTAAATACTATTTTAATATTAATTTTAATTTTCTTATATCACAGATTATATACACTCTTATGGTGTATTTCACCATCAATTTTTAAATTTTAAATTTCAAATTTTTACAGTTTTTATTATCAAAGTGTCTTTTTTATTAAGTTCAATTTTTTTATACTTGATTAAAATTACTTACTAACATCATATTTTCTCTAATTTCAATACAGTGTTCTATTATCTTTTAATCTTTTTATTACTTTTCCCTCTATTAACTACCAATATTTCAGGGTGATCTAATCTTATCATGATAACATACCTTTTATTTTCAAAAAAAAAAAAAAAAAAATTAATAATCATATATTTTGTTGTCCGGTGATTCTTTTTCTTCTTATTTTTACCATTTTCCTCTACTAAAAATTTCAATTTTAATTATCCTAGATAAATTTTTTGCTTATTTTACTTTATTGTATTGTATCATGCACATTACGCCACGACTAACTTGTTAGTCATTTTTTGTGCCCTCTTGTCAGTATACAGACTGAATAAACGACTTGACTTGACTTGACTTGAGCATAGGTCCGCACCTTTTACAAAAATCGCACCTTTGCCGTAATTCCGCACCTTTTTTGAAAATCCGCACCTTTTTAGAAAATCCGCACCTTTGACCATACATAGGTCCGCGCCTTTGACTATAGGTCCGCGCTTTTTTCGAAAATCCGCACCTTTGCCGTAGGTCCGCAACTTTTTGGAAAATCCGCGCCTTTGACCATACTTCAGCGCCTTTGACCATAGGTCCGCGCCTTTTGCAAAAATCCGCACCTTTGCCGTAGTTCCGTACCTTTTTGGAAAATCCGCACCTTTGACCATAGGTCCGCGCCTTTGACTATAGGTCCGCGCCTTTTACAAAAATCCGCACCTTTGCCGTAGGTCCGCACCTTTTTGGGAATTCCGATCATTTGACCAAAGATCCGCGCCTTTTTCGAAAATCCGCACCTTTGCCGTAGGTCCGCAGCTTTTTAGAAAATCCGCACCTTTGACCATAGGTCCGCACCTTTTTGGATAATCCGCACCTTTGACCATAGGTCCGCCCCTTGGACTATAAGTCCGTGCCTTTTACAAAAATCCGCACCTTTGCCGTAGGTCCGCGCCTTTGACTATACGTCCGCGCTTTTTTCGAAACTCCGCACCTTTGCCGTAGGTCCGCAACTTTTTGGAAAATCCGCACCTTTGACCATACTTCCGCGCCTTTGACCATAGGTCCGCGCCTTTTACCATAGGTCCGCTCCTTTTACAAAAATCCGCACCTTTGCCGTAGGTCCGTGCCTTTTTCGAAAATCCGCGCCTTTGACCATAGGTCCGCGCCTTTTGCAAAAATCCGCACCTTTGCCGTAGTTCCGCACCTTTTTGGAAAATCCGCACCTTTGACTAAAGGTCCGCGCCTTTGACTATAGGTCCGCGCCTTTTACAAAAATCCGCACCTTTGCCGTAGGTCCGCACCTTTTAAGAAAATCCGCACCTTTGACCATAGGTCCGCGCCTTTGACTATAGGTCCGCGCCTATTACAAAAATCCGCGCCTCTGCCGTAGGTCCAAACCTTTTTGCGAAAATCCGCACCTTTGCCTTAGGTCCGCAACTTTTTGAAAAATCCGCACCTTTGACCTTAGGTCCGCGCCTTCGACCATACTTTCGCGCCTTTGACCATAGGTCCGCGCCTTTGATTATAGGTCCGCGTCTTTTGCAAAAATCCGCACCTTTGCCGTAGGTCCGCACCTTTTTGGAAAATCCGCGCCTTTGACCATAGGTCCGCGCCTTTTTCAAAAACCGCACCCTCGCCGTAGGTCCACAACTTTTTGGAAAATCCGCTCCTTTGACCATACTTCCGCGCCTTTGATCATAGGTCCGCGCCTTTTGCAAGAATCCGCACCTTTGCCGTAGGTCCGCACCTTTTTGGAAAATCCGCACCTTTGACCATAGGTCCGCGCCTGTTTCAAAAATCCGCGCCGTTGACCATAGGTCTGCGCCTTTTTCGAAAATCCGCACCTTTGACCATAGGTCCGCGCCTTTGACTATAGGTCCGTGCCTTTTACAAAAATCCGCACCTTTGACCATAGGTCCGCACCTTTTTGGATAATCCGCACCTTTGACCATAGGTCCGCGCCTTTGACTATAGGTCCGTGCCTTTTACAAAAATCCGCACCTTCGCCGTAGGTCCGCGCCTTTTTCGAAAATCCGCACCTTTGACCATAGGTCCGCGCCTTTTCAGAAAATCCGCACCTTTGAGACTAGGTCCGCACCTTTGTCGAAAATCCGCACCTTTGCCGTAGTTCCGCACCTTTTTGGAAAATCCGCACCTTTGACCATAGGTCCGCGCCTTTGACTATAGGTCCGCGCCTTTTACAAAAATCCGCACCTTTGCCGTAGGTCCGCACCTTTTAAGAAAATCCGCACCTTTGACCATAGGTCAGCGCCTTTGACTATAGGTCCGCGCCTATTACAAAAATCCGCGCCTCTGCCGTAGGTCCGCACCTTTTTGAAAAAAACCGCACCTTCGACCATAGGTCCACACCTTTTACAAAAATCGCACCTTTGCCGTAATTCCGCACCTTTTTGGAAAATCCGCACCTTCGACAATATTTCCGCCTTTTTTGAAAATCTGCACCTTTTTAGAAAACCCGCACCTTTGACCTTAGGTCCGCGCCTTTGACTATAGGTCCGAGTTTTTTTCGAAAATCCGCACCTTTGCCGTAGGTCCGCAACTTTTTGGAAAATCCGCACCTTTGACCATACTTCCGCGCCTTTGACCATAGGTCCGCGCCTTTTACAAAAATCCGCACCTTTGCCGTAGTTCCGTACCTTTTTGGAAAACCCGCACCTTTGACCATAGGTCCGCGCCTTTGACTATAGGTCCGCGCCTTTTACAAAAATCCGCACCTTTGCCGTAGGTCCGCACCTTTTTAGAAAATCCGCAACATTGACCTAAGATCCGCGCCTTTTTCGAAAATCCGCACCTTTGCCGTAGGTCCGCAGCTTTTTAGAAAATCCGCACCTTTGACCATAGGTCCGCACCTTTTTGGATAATCCGCACCTTTGACCATAGGTCCGCGCCTTTGACTCTAGGTCCGTGCCTTTTACAAAAATCCGCACCTTTGCCGTAGGTCCGCGCCTTTTTCGAAAATCCGCGCCTATGACTATAGGTCCGCGCTTTTTTCGAAAATCCGCACCTCTGCCGTAGGTCCGCAACTTTTTGGAAAATCCGCACCTTTGACCATACTTCCGCGCCTTTGACCATAGGTCCGCGCCTTTTACAAAAATCCGCACCTTTGCCGTAGGTCCGCACCTTTTAAGAAAATCCGCACCTTTGACCATAGGTCCGCGCCTTTGACTATAGGTCCGCGCCTATTACAAAAATCCGCGCCTCTGCCGTAGGTCAGCACCTTTTTGAAAAAACCGCACCTTCGACCATAGGTCCACACCTTTTACAAAAATCGCACCTTTGCCGTAATTCCGCACCTTTTTGGAAAATCCGCACCTTTGACCAAAGATCCGCGCCTTTTTCGAAAATCCGCACCTTTGCCGTAGGTCCGCAGCTTTTTAGAAAATCCGCACCTTTGACCATAGGTCCGCACCTTTTTGGATAATCCGCACCTTTGACCATAGGTCCGCGCCTTTGACTATAGGTCCGTGCCTTTTACAAAAATCCGCACCTTTGCCGTAGGTCTGCGCCTTTTTCGAAAATCCGCGCCTATGACTATAGGTCCGCGCTTTTTTCGAAAATCCGCACCTCTGCCGTAGGTCCGCAACTTTTTGGAAATACCGCACCTTTGACCATACTTCCGCGCCTTTGACCATAGGTCCGCGCCTTTTACAAAAATCCGCACCTTTGCCGTAGGTCCGCACCTTTTAAGAAAATCCGCACCTTTGACCATAGGTCCGCGCCTTTGACTATAGGTCCGCGCCTATTACAAAAATCCGCGCCTCTGCCGTAGGTCAGCACCTTTTTGAAAAAACCGCACCTTTGACCATATTTCCGCCTTTTTTGAAAATCAGCACCTTTTTAGAAAATCCGCACGTTTGGCCATAGGTCCGCGCCTTTGACTATAGGTCCGCGCTTTTTTTCGAAAATCCGCACCTTTGCCGTAGGTCCGCAACTTTTTGGAAAATCCGCAACTTTGACCATACTTCCGCGCCTTCGACCATAGGTCCGCGCCTTTTGCAAAAATCCGCACCTTTGCCGTAGGTCCACAGTTTTTTTTAGAAAATCCGCACCTTTGACCATAGGTCCGCACCTTTTTGGATAATCCGCACCTTTGACCATAATCCGCGCCTTTGACTATAGGTCCGTGCCTTTTACAAAAATCCAAACATTAGCCGTAGGTCCGCAACTTTTTGGAAAATCCGCACCTTTGACCATACTTCCGCGCCTTTGACCATAGGTCCGCGCCTTTTACAAAAATCCGCACCTTTGCCGTAGGTCCGCACCTTTTAAGAAAATCCGCACCTTTGACCTTAGGTCCGCGCCTTTGACTATAGGTCCGCGCCTATTACAAAAATCCGCGCCTCTGCCGTAGGTCCGCACCTTTTTGAAAAAACCGCACCTTTGACCATATTTCCGCCTTTTTTGAAAATCCGCATCTTTTTAGAAAATCCGCGCCTTTGACTATAGGTCCGCGCTTTTTTCGAAAATCCGCACCTTTGCCGTAGGTCCGCAACTTTTTGGAAAATCCGCACCTTTGACCATACTTCCGCGCCTTTGACCATAGGTCCGCACCTTTTTGGATAATCCGCACCTTTGACCATAGGTCCGCGCCTTTGACTATAGGTCCGTGCCTTTTACAAAAATCCGCATCTTTGCCGTAGGTCCGCGCCTTTTTGGAAAATCGGCACATTCGACCATACTTCCGCGCCTTTGACCATAGGTCCGCGCCTTTGACTATAGATCCGCGTCTTTTGCAAAAATCCGCACCTTTGCCGTAGGTCCCCACCTTTTTGGAAAATCCGCGCCTTTGACCATTGGTCCGCGCCTGTTTCAAAAATCCGTGCCTTTGACCGTAGGTCCGCGCCTTTTTCGAAAATCCGCACCTTTGCCGTAGGACCGCAGTTTTTTTTTAGAAAATCCGCACCTTTGACCATAGGTCCGCACCTTTTTGGATAATCCGCACCTTTGACCATAGGTCCGCGCCTTTGACTATTGGTCCGTGCCTTTTACAAAAATCCGCACCTTTGCCGTAGGTCCGCGCCTTTTTCGAAAATCCGCACCTTTGACCATAGGTCCGCGCCTTTTCCGAAAATCCGCACCTTTGAGACTAGGTCCGCACCTTTGTCGAAAATCCGCACCTTTGCCGTAGTTCAGCACCTTTTTGGAAAATCCGCACCTTTGACCATAGGTCCACGCCTTTGACTATAGGTCCGCGCCTTTTACAAAAATCCGCACCTTTGCCGTAGGTCCGCACCTTTTAAGAAAATCCGCACCTTTGACCATAAGTCCGCGCCTCTGCCGTAGGTCCGCACCTTTTTGGAAAATCCGCACCTTTGACCATAGGTCCGCACCTTTTACAGAAATCGCACGTTTGACCATAGGTTCGCGCCTTTTCCGAAAATCCGCACCTTTGAGACTAGGTCCGCACCTTTGTCGAAAATCCGCACCTTTGCCGTAGTTCCGCACCTTTTTGGAAAATCCGCACCTTTGACCATAGGTCCGCGCCTTTGACTATAGGTCCGCGCCTTTTACAAAAATCCGCACCTTTGCCGTAGGTCCGCACCTTTTAAGAAAATCCGCACCTTTGACCATATTTCCGCCTTTTTTGAAAATCCGCACCTTTGACCATAGGTCCGCGCCTTTGACTATAGGTCAGCGCTTTTTTCGAAAATCCGCACCTTTGCCGTAGGTCCGCAACTTTTTGGAAAATCCGCACCTTTGACCATACTTCCGCGCCTTTGACCATAGGTCCGCGCCTTTTGCAAAAATCCGCACCTTTGCCGTAGGTCCACAGTTTTTTTTGAAAATCCGCACCTTTGACCATAGGTCCGCACCTTTTTGGATAATCCGCACCTTTGACCATAGGTCCGCGCCTTTGACTATAGGTCCGTGCCTTTTACAAAAATCCGCATCTTTGCCGTAGGTCCGCGCCTTTTTGGAAAATCGGCACATTCGACCATACTTCCGCGCCTTTGACCATAGGTCCGCGCCTATGACTATAGGTCCGTGCCTTTTACAAAAATCCGCACCTTTGCCGTAGGTCCGCGCCTTTTTCGAAAATCCGCACCTTTGACCATAGGTCCGCGCCTTTTCCGAAAATCCGCACCTTTGAGACTAGGTCCGCACCTTTGTCGAAAATCCGCACCTTTGCCGTAGTTCCGCACCTTTTTGGAAAATCCGCACCTTTGACCATAGGTCCGCGCCTTTGACTATAGGTCCGCGCTTTTTTCGAAAATCCGCACCTTTGCCGTAGGTCCGCAACTTTTTGGAAAATCCGCACCTTTGACC
Organism: Daptonema setosum; assembly: GCA_964036265.1. NCBI lineage: Eukaryota > Metazoa > Nematoda > Chromadorea > Monhysterida > Xyalidae > Daptonema > Daptonema setosum. The sequence goes on along the minus strand of CAXIWR010000090.1, from coordinate 11,725 downwards.
ATACTTCCGCGCCTTTGACCATAGGTCCGCGCCTTTTGCAAAAATCCGCAAATTTGCCGTAGGTCCACAGTTTTTTTAGAAAATCCGCATTTTTGACCATAGGTCCGCACCTTTTTGGATAATCCGCACCTTTGACCATAGGTCCGCGCCTTTGACTATAGGTCCGTGCCTTTTACAAAAATCCGCATCTTTGCCGTAGGTCCGCGCCTTTTTGGAAAATCGGCACATTCGACCATACTTCCGCGCCTTTGACCATAGGTCCGCGCCTTTGACTATAGATCCGCGTCTTTTGCAAAAATCCGCACCTTTGCCGTAGGTCCCCACCTTTTTGGAAAATCCGCGCCTTTGACCATTGGTCCGCGCCTGTTTCAAAAATCCGTGCCTTTGACCGTAGGTCCGCGCCTTTTTCGAAAATCCGCACCTTTGCCGTAGGACCGCAGTTTTTTTTTAGAAAATCCGCACCTTTGACCATAGGTCCGCACCTTTTTGGAAAATCCGCACCTTTGACCATAGGTCCGCGCCTTTCACTATTGGTCCGTGCCTTTTACAAAAATCCGCACCTTTGCCGTAGGTCCGCGCCTTTTTCGAAAATCCGCACCTTTGACCATAGGTCCGCGCCTTTTCCGAAAATCCGCACCTTTGAGACTAGGTCCGCACCTTTGTCGAAAATCCGCACCTTTGCCGTAGTTCAGCACCTTTTTGGAAAATCCGCACCTTTGACCATAGGTCCACGCCTTTGACTATAGGTCCGCGCCTTTTACAAAAATCCGCACCTTTGCCGTAGGTCCGCACCTTTTAAGAAAATCCGCACCTTTGACCATAAGTCCGCGCCTTTGACTATAGGTCCGCGCCTATTACAAAAATCCGCGCCTCTGCCGTAGGTCCGCACCTTTTTGGAAAATCCGCACCTTTGACCATAGGTCCGCACCTTTTACAGAAATCGCACCTTTGACCATAGGTTCGCGCCTTTTCCGAAAATCCGCACCTTTGAGACTAGGTCCGCACCTTTGTCGAAAATCCGCACCTTTGCCGTAGTTCCGCACCTTTTTGGAAAATCCGCACCTTTGACCATAGGTCCGCGCCTTTGACTATAGGTCCGCGCCTTTTACAAAAATCCGCACCTTTGCCGTAGGTCCGCACCTTTTAAGAAAATCCGCACCTTTGACCATATTTCCGCCTTTTTTGAAAATCCGCACCTTTTTAGAAAATCCGCACCTTTGACCATAGGTCCACGCCTTTGACTATAGGTCCGCGCCTTTTACAAAAATCCGCACCTTTGCCGTAGGTCCGCACCTTTTAAGAAAATCCGCACCTTTGACCATAGGTCCGCGCCTTTGACTATAGGTCCGCGCCTATTACAAAAATCCGCGCCTCTGCCGTAGGTCCGCACCTTTTTGGAAAATCCGCACCTTTGGCCATAGGTCCGCACCTTTTACAGAAATCGCACCTTTGACCATAGGTTCGCGCCTTTTCCGAAAATCCGCACCTTTGAGACTAGGTCCGCACCTTTGTCGAAAATCCGCACCTTTGCCGTAGTTCCGCACCTTTTTGGAAAATCCGCACCTTTGACCATAGGTCCGCGCCTTTGACTATAGGTCCGCGCCTTTTACAAAAATCCGCACCTTTGCCGTAGGTCCGCACCTTTTAAGAAAATCCGCACCTTTGACCATAGGTCAGCGCCTTTGACTATAGGTCCGCGCCTATTACAAAAATTCGCGCTTCTGCCGTAGGTCCGCACCTTTTTGAGAAAACCGCACCTTTGAGCATAGGTCCGCACCTTTTACAAAAATCGCACCTTTGCCGTAATTCCGCACCTTTTTTGAAAATCCGCACCTTTTTAGAAAATCCGCACCTTTGACCATACATAGGTCCGCGCCTTTGACTATAGGTCCGCGCTTTTTTCGAAAATCCGCACCTTTGCCGTAGGTCCGCAACTTTTTGGAAAATCCGCGCCTTTGACCATACTTCAGCGCCTTTGACCATAGGTCCGCGCCTTTTGCAAAAATCCGCACCTTTGCCGTAGTTCCGTACCTTTTTGGAAAATCCGCACCTTTGACCATAGGTCCGCGCCTTTGACTATAGGTCCGCGCCTTTTACAAAAATCCGCACCTTTGCCGTAGGTCCGCACCTTTTTGGGAATTCCGATCATTTGACCAAAGATCCGCGCCTTTTTCGAAAATCCGCACCTTTGCCGTAGGTCCGCAGCTTTTTAGAAAATCCGCACCTTTGACCATAGGTCCGCACCTTTTTGGATAATCCGCACCTTTGACCATAGGTCCGCCCCTTGGACTATAAGTCCGTGCCTTTTACAAAAATCCGCACGTTTGCCGTAGGTCCGCGCCTTTTTCGAAAATCCGCGCCTTTGACTATACGTCCGCGCTTTTTTCGAAACTCCGCACCTTTGCCGTAGGTCCGCAACTTTTTGGAAAATCCGCACCTTTGACCATACTTCCGCGCCTTTGACCATAGGTCCGCGCCTTTTACCATAGGTCCGCTCCTTTTACAAAAATCCGCACCTTTGCCGTAGGTCCGTGCCTTTTTCGAAAATCCGCGCCTTTGACCATAGGTCCGCGCCTTTTGCAAAAATCCGCACCTTTGCCGTAGTTCCGCACCTTTTTGGAAAATCCGCACCTTTGACTAAAGGTCCGCGCCTTTGACTATAGGTCCGCGCCTTTTACAAAAATCCGCACCTTTGCCGTAGGTCCGCACCTTTTAAGAAAATCCGCACCTTTGACCATAGGTCCGCGCCTTTGACTATAGGTCCGCGCCTATTACAAAAATCCGCGCCTCTGCCGTAGGTCCAAACCTTTTTGCGAAAATCCGCACCTTTGCCTTAGGTCCGCAACTTTTTGGAAAATCCGCACCTTTGACCTTAGGTCCGCGCCTTCGACCATACTTTCGCGCCTTTGACCATAGGTCCGCGCCTTTGATTATAGGTCCGCGTCTTTTGCAAAAATCCGCACCTTTGCCGTAGGTCCGCACCTTTTTGGAAAATCCGCGCCTTTGACCATAGGTCCGCGCCTTTTTCAAAAACCGCACCTTTGCCGTAGGTCCACAACTTTTTGGAAAATCCGCTCCTTTGACCATACTTCCGCGCCTTTGATCATAGGTCCGCGCCTTTTGCAAGAATCCGCACCTTTGCCGTAGGTCCGCACCTTTTTGGAAAATCCGCACCTTTGACCATAGGTCCGCGCCTGTTTCAAAAATCCGCGCCGTTGACCATAGGTCTGCGCCTTTTTCGAAAATCCGCACCTTTGACCATAGGTCCGCGCCTTTGACTATAGGTCCGTGCCTTTTACAAAAATCCGCACCTTTGACCATAGGTCCGCACCTTTTTGGATAATCCGCACCTTTGACCATAGGTCCGCGCCTTTGACTATAGGTCCGTGCCTTTTACAAAAATCCGCACCTTCGCCGTAGGTCCGCGCCTTTTTCGAAAATCCGCACCTTTGACCATAGGTCCGCGCCTTTTCAGAAAATCCGCACCTTTGAGACTAGGTCCGCACCTTTGTCGAAAATCCGCACCTTTGCCGTAGTTCCGCACCTTTTTGGAAAATCCGCACCTTTGACCATAGGTCCGCGCCTTTGACTATAGGTCCGCGCCTTTTACAAAAATCCGCACCTTTGCCGTAGGTCCGCACCTTTTAAGAAAATCCGCACCTTTGACCATAGGTCAGCGCCTTTGACTATAGGTCCGCGCCTATTACAAAAATTCGCGCTTCTGCCGTAGGTCCGCACCTTTTTGAAAAAACCGCACCTTTGAGCATAGGTCCGCACCTTTTACAAAAATCGCACCTTTGCCGTAATTCCGCACCTTTTTTGAAAATCCGCACCTTTTTAGAAAATCCGCACCTTTAACCATACATAGGTCCGCACCTTTGACCATACTTCCGTGCCTTTGACCATAGGTCCGCGCCTTTTACAAAAATCCGCACCTTTGCCGTAGGTCCGCACCTTTTAAGAAAATCCGCACCTTTGACCATAGGTCCCCACCTTTTTGGAAAATCCGCGCCTTTGACCATTGGTCCGCGCCTGTTTCAAAAATCCGTGCCTTTGACCGTAGGTCCGCGCCTTTTTCGAAAATCCGCACCTTTGCCGTAGGACCGCAGTTTTTTTTAGAAAATCCGCACCTTTGACCATAGGTCCGCACCTTTTTGGATAATCCGCACCTTTGACCATAGGTCCGCGCCTTTCACTATTGGTCCGTGCCTTTTACAAAAATCCGCACCTTTGCCGTAGGTCCGCGCCTTTTTCGAAAATCCGCACCTTTGACCATAGGTCCGCGCCTTTTCCGAAAATCCGCACCTTTGAGACTAGGTCCGCACCTTTGTCGAAAATCCGCACCTTTGCCGTAGTTCAGCACCTTTTTGGAAAATCCGCACCTTTGACCATAGGTCCACGCCTTTGACTATAGGTCCGCGCCTTTTACAAAAATCCGCACCTTTGCCGTAGGTCCGCACCTTTTAAGAAAATCCGCACCTTTGACCATAAGTCCGCGCCTTTGACTATAGGTCCGCGCCTATTACAAAAATCCGCGCCTCTGCCGTAGGTCCGCACCTTTTTGGAAAATCCGCACCTTTGACCATAGGTCCGCACCTTTTACAGAAATCGCACCTTTGACCATAGGTTCGCGCCTTTTCCGAAAATCCGCACCTTTGAGACTAGGTCCGCACCTTTGTCGAAAATCCGCACCTTTGCCGTAGTTCCGCACCTTTTTGGAAAATCCGCACCTTTGACCATAGGTCCGCGCCTTTGACTATAGGTCCGCGCCTTTTACAAAAATCCGCACCTTTGCCGTAGGTCCGCACCTTTTAAGAAAATCCGCACCTTTGACCATATTTCCGCCTTTTTTGAAAATCCGCACCTTTTTAGAAAATCCGCACCTTTGACCATAGGTCCACGCCTTTGACTATAGGTCCGCGCCTTTTACAAAAATCCGCACCTTTGCCGTAGGTCCGCACCTTTTAAGAAAATCCGCACCTTTGACCATAGGTCCGCGCCTTTGACTATAGGTCCGCGCCTATTACAAAAATCCGCGCCTCTGCCGTAGGTCCGCACCTTTTTGGAAAATCCGCACCTTTGGCCATAGGTCCGCACCTTTTACAGAAATCGCACCTTTGACCATAGGTTCGCGCCTTTTCCGAAAATCCGCACCTTTGAGACTAGGTCCGCACCTTTGTCGAAAATCCGCACCTTTGCCGTAGTTCCGCACCTTTTTGGAAAATCCGCACCTTTGACCATAGGTCCGCGCCTTTGACTATAGGTCCGCGCCTTTTACAAAAATCCGCACCTTTGCCGTAGGTCCGCACCTTTTAAGAAAATCCGCACCTTTGACCATAGGTCAGCGCCTTTGACTATAGGTCCGCGCCTATTACAAAAATTCGCGCTTCTGCCGTAGGTCCGCACCTTTTTGAGAAAACCGCACCTTTGAGCATAGGTCCGCACCTTTTACAAAAATCGCACCTTTGCCGTAATTCCGCACCTTTTTTGAAAATCCGCACCTTTTTAGAAAATCCGCACCTTTGACCATACATAGGTCCGCGCCTTTGACTATAGGTCCGCGCTTTTTTCGAAAATCCGCACCTTTGCCGTAGGTCCGCAACTTTTTGGAAAATCCGCGCCTTTGACCATACTTCAGCGCCTTTGACCATAGGTCCGCGCCTTTTGCAAAAATCCGCACCTTTGCCGTAGTTCCGTACCTTTTTGGAAAATCCGCACCTTTGACCATAGGTCCGCGCCTTTGACTATAGGTCCGCGCCTTTTACAAAAATCCGCACCTTTGCCGTAGGTCCGCACCTTTTTGGGAATTCCGATCATTTGACCAAAGATCCGCGCCTTTTTCGAAAATCCGCACCTTTGCCGTAGGTCCGCAGCTTTTTAGAAAATCCGCACCTTTGACCATAGGTCCGCACCTTTTTGGATAATCCGCACCTTTGACCATAGGTCCGCCCCTTGGACTATAAGTCCGTGCCTTTTACAAAAATCCGCACGTTTGCCGTAGGTCCGCGCCTTTTTCGAAAATCCGCGCCTTTGACTATACGTCCGCGCTTTTTTCGAAACTCCGCACCTTTGCCGTAGGTCCGCAACTTTTTGGAAAATCCGCACCTTTGACCATACTTCCGCGCCTTTGACCATAGGTCCGCGCCTTTTACCATAGGTCCGCTCCTTTTACAAAAATCCGCACCTTTGCCGTAGGTCCGTGCCTTTTTCGAAAATCCGCGCCTTTGACCATAGGTCCGCGCCTTTTGCAAAAATCCGCACCTTTGCCGTAGTTCCGCACCTTTTTGGAAAATCCGCACCTTTGACTAAAGGTCCGCGCCTTTGACTATAGGTCCGCGCCTTTTACAAAAATCCGCACCTTTGCCGTAGGTCCGCACCTTTTAAGAAAATCCGCACCTTTGACCATAGGTCCGCGCCTTTGACTATAGGTCCGCGCCTATTACAAAAATCCGCGCCTCTGCCGTAGGTCCAAACCTTTTTGCGAAAATCCGCACCTTTGCCTTAGGTCCGCAACTTTTTGGAAAATCCGCACCTTTGACCTTAGGTCCGCGCCTTCGACCATACTTTCGCGCCTTTGACCATAGGTCCGCGCCTTTGATTATAGGTCCGCGTCTTTTGCAAAAATCCGCACCTTTGCCGTAGGTCCGCACCTTTTTGGAAAATCCGCGCCTTTGACCATAGGTCCGCGCCTTTTTCAAAAACCGCACCTTTGCCGTAGGTCCACAACTTTTTGGAAAATCCGCTCCTTTGACCATACTTCCGCGCCTTTGATCATAGGTCCGCGCCTTTTGCAAGAATCCGCACCTTTGCCGTAGGTCCGCACCTTTTTGGAAAATCCGCAACTTTGACCATAGGTCCGCGCCTGTTTCAAAAATCCGCGCCGTTGACCATAGGTCTGCGCCTTTTTCGAAAATCCGCACCTTTGACCATAGGTCCGCGCCTTTGACTATAGGTCCGTGCCTTTTACAAAAATCAGCACCTTTGACCATAGGTCCGCACCTTTTTGGATAATCCGCACCTTTGACCATAGGTCCGCGCCTTTGACTATAGGTCCGTGCCTTTTACAAAAATCCGCACCTTCGCCGTAGGTCCGCGCCTTTTTCGAAAATCCGCACCTTTGACCATAGGTCCGCGCCTTTTCAGAAAATCCGCACCTTTGAGACTAGGTCCGCACCTTTGTCGAAAATCCGCACCTTTGCCGTAGTTCCGCACCTTTTTGGAAAATCCGCACCTTTGACCATAGGTCCGCGCCTTTGACTATAGGTCCGCGCCTTTTACAAAAATCCGCACCTTTGCCGTAGGTCCGCACCTTTTAAGAAAATCCGCACCTTTGACCATAGGTCAGCGCCTTTGACTATAGGTCCGCGCCTATTACAAAAATTCGCGCTTCTGCCGTAGGTCCGCACCTTTTTGAAAAAACCGCACCTTTGAGCATAGGTCCGCACCTTTTACAAAAATCGCACCTTTGCCGTAATTCCGCACCTTTTTTGAAAATCCGCACCTTTTTAGAAAATCCGCACCTTTAACCATACATAGGTCCGCACCTTTGACCATACTTCCGTGCCTTTGACCATAGGTCCGCGCCTTTTACAAAAATCCGCACCTTTGCCGTAGGTCCGCACCTTTTAAGAAAATCCGCACCTTTGACCATAGGTCCGCGCCTTTGACTATAGGTCCACAGTTTTTTTAGAAAATCCGCACCTTTGACCATAGGTTCGCACCTTTTTGAATAATCCGCACCTTTGACCATAGGTCCGCGCCTTTGACTATAGGTCCGTGCCTTTTACAAAAATCCGCACCTTTGCCGTAGGTCCCCATATTTTTTTAGAAAATCCGCACCTTTGACCATACCTCCGCGCCTTTGACCATAGGTCCGCGCCTTTTACAAAAATCCGCACCTTTGCCGTAGGTCCGCACCTTTTACAAAAATCCGCACCTTTGCCGTAGGTCCGCGCCTTTTTCGAAAATCCGCACCTTTGACCATAGGTCCGCGCCTTTTCCGAAAATCCGCACCTTTGAGACTAGGTCCGCACCTTTGTCGAAAATCCGCACCTTTGCCGTAGTTCCGCACCTTTTTGGAAAATCCGCACCTTTGACCATAGGTCCGCGCCTTTGACTATAGGTCCGCGCCTTTTACAAAAATCCGCACCTTTGCCGTAGGTCCGCACCTTTTAAGAAAATCCGCACCTTTGACCATAGTTCCGCGCTTGACCATACTTCCGTGCCTTTGACCATAGGTCCGCGCCTTTTACAAAAATCCGCACCTTTGCCGTAGGTCCGCACCTTTTAAGAAAATCCGCACCTTTGACCATAGGTCCGCGCCTTTGACTATAGGTCCACAGTTTTTTTTGAAAATCCGCACCTTTGACGATTGGTTCGCACCTTTTTGGATAATCCGCTCCTTTGACCATAGGTCCGCGCCTTTGACTATAGGTCCGTGCCTTTTACAAAAATCCGCACCTTTGCCGTAGGTCCCCATATTTTTTTAGAAAATCCGCACCTTTGACCATACCTCCGCGCCTTTGACCATAGGTCCGCGCCTTTTACAAAAATCCGCACCTTTGCCGTAGGTCCGCACCTTTTACAAAAATCCGCACCTTTGCCGTAGGTCCGCGCCTTTTTCGAAAATCCACACCTTTGACCATAGGTCCGCGCCTTTTCCGAAAATCCGCACCTTTGAGACTAGGTCCGCACCTTTGTCGAAAATCCGCACCTTTGCCGTAGTTCCGCACCTTTTTGGAAAATCCGCACCTTTGACCATAGGTCCGCGCCTTTGACTATAGGTCCGCGCCTTTTACAAAAATCCGCACCTTTGCCGTAGGTCCGCACCTTTTAAGAAAATCCGCACCTTTGACCATAGTTCCGCGCCTTTGACTATAGGTCCGCGCCTTTTGCAAAAATCCGCACCTTTGCGGTAGTTCCGTACCTTTTTGGAAAATCCGCACCTTTGACCATACTTCCGCGCCTTTGACCATAGGTCCGCGCCTTTTGCAAAAATCCGCACCTTTGCCGTAGTTCCGCACCTTTTTGGAAAATCCGCACCTTTGACCATAGGTCCGCGCCTTTGACTATAGGTCCGCGCCTTTTACAAAAATCCGCACCTTTGCCGTAGGTCCGCACCTTTTAAGAAAATCCGCACCTTTGACCATAGGTCAGCGCCTTTGACTATAGGTCCGCGCCTATTACAAAAATTCGCGCTTCTGCCGTAGGTCCGCACCTTTTTGAAAAAACCGCACCTTTGAGCATAGGTCCGCACCTTTTACAAAAATCGCACCTTTGCCGTAATTCCGCACCTTTTTTGAAAATCCGCACCTTTTTAGAAAATCCGCACCTTTAACCATACATAGGTCCGCACCTTTGACCATACTTCCGTGCCTTTGACCATAGGTCCGCGCCTTTTACAAAAATCCGCACCTTTGCCGTAGGTCCGCACCTTTTAAGAAAATCCGCACCTTTGACCATAGGTCCGCGCCTTTGACTATAGGTCCACAGTTTTTTTAGAAAATCCGCACCTTTGACCATAGGTTCGCACCTTTTTGAATAATCCGCACCTTTGACCATAGGTCCGCGCCTTTGACTATAGGTCCGTGCCTTTTACAAAAATCCGCACCTTTGCCGTAGGTCCCCATATTTTTTTAGAAAATCCGCACCTTTGACCATACCTCCGCGCCTTTGACCATAGGTCCGCGCCTTTTACAAAAATCCGCACCTTTGCCGTAGGTCCGCACCTTTTACAAAAATCCGCACCTTTGCCGTAGGTCCGCGCCTTTTTCGAAAATCCGCACCTTTGACCATAGGTCCGCGCCTTTTCCGAAAATCCGCACCTTTGAGACTAGGTCCGCACCTTTGTCGAAAATCCGCACCTTTGCCGTAGTTCCGCACCTTTTTGGAAAATCCGCACCTTTGACCATAGGTCCGCGCCTTTGACTATAGGTCCGCGCCTTTTACAAAAATCCGCACCTTTGCCGTAGGTCCGCACCTTTTAAGAAAATCCGCACCTTTGACCATAGTTCCGCGCTTGACCATACTTCCGTGCCTTTGACCATAGGTCCGCGCCTTTTACAAAAATCCGCACCTTTGCCGTAGGTCCGCACCTTTTAAGAAAATCCGCACCTTTGACCATAGGTCCGCGCCTTTGACTATAGGTCCACAGTTTTTTTTGAAAATCCGCACCTTTGACGATTGGTTCGCACCTTTTTGGATAATCCGCTCCTTTGACCATAGGTCCGCGCCTTTGACTATAGGTCCGTGCCTTTTACAAAAATCCGCACCTTTGCCGTAGGTCCCCATATTTTTTTAGAAAATCCGCACCTTTGACCATACCTCCGCGCCTTTGACCATAGGTCCGCGCCTTTTACAAAAATCCGCACCTTTGCCGTAGGTCCGCACCTTTTACAAAAATCCGCACCTTTGCCGTAGGTCCGCGCCTTTTTCGAAAATCCACACCTTTGACCATAGGTCCGCGCCTTTTCCGAAAATCCGCACCTTTGAGACTAGGTCCGCACCTTTGTCGAAAATCCGCACCTTTGCCGTAGTTCCGCACCTTTTTGGAAAATCCGCACCTTTGACCATAGGTCCGCGCCTTTGACTATAGGTCCGCGCCTTTTACAAAAATCCGCACCTTTGCCGTAGGTCCGCACCTTTTAAGAAAATCCGCACCTTTGACCATAGTTCCGCGCCTTTGACTATAGGTCCGCGCCTTTTGCAAAAATCCGCACCTTTGCGGTAGTTCCGTACCTTTTTGGAAAATCCGCACCTTTGACCATACTTCCGCGCCTTTGACCATAGGTCCGCGCCTTTTGCAAAAATCCGCACCTTTGCCGTAGTTCCGTACCTTTTTGGAAAATCCGCACCTTTGACCATAGGTCCGCGCCTTTGACTATAGGTCCGCGCCTTTTACAAAAATCCGCACCTTTTTGGAAAATCCGCACCTTTGACCAAAGATCCGCGCCTTTTTCGAAAATCCGCACCTTTGACCATAGGTCCGCACCTTTTTGGATAATCCGCACCTTTGACCATAGGTCCGCCCCTTGGACTATAGGTCCGTGCCTTTTACAAAAATCCGCACCTTTGCCGTAGGTCCGCGCCTTTTTCGAAAATCCGCGCCTTTGACTATACGTCCGCGCTTTTTTCGAAAATCCGCACCTTTGCCGTAGGTCCGCAACTTTTTGGAAAATCCGCACCTTTGACCATACTTCCGCGCCTTTGACCATAGGTCCGCGCCTTTTGCAAAAATCCGCACCTTTGCCGTAGTTCCGCACCTTTTTGGAAAATCCGCACCTTTGACCAAAGGTCCGCGCCTTTGACTATAGGTCCGCGCCTTTTACAAAAATCCGCACCGTTGCCGTAGGTCCGCACCTTTTAAGAAAATCCGCACCTTTGACCATAGGTCCGCGCCTTTGACTATAGGTCCGCGCCTATTACAAAAATCCGCGCCTCTGCCGTAGGTCCAAACCTTTTTGCGAAAATCCGCACCTTTGACCTTGGGTCCGCGCCTTCGACCATACTTTCGCGCCTTTGACCATAGGTCCGCGCCTTTGATTATAGGTCCGCGTCTTTTGCAAAAATCCGCACCTTTGCCGTAGGTCCGCACCTTTTTGGAAAATCCGCGCCTTTGACCATAGGTCTGCGCCTTTTTCAAAAATCCGCACCTTTGCCGTAGTTCCGTACCTATTTGGAAAGTCCGCACCTTTGACCATAGGTCCGCACCTTTGACCGTAGGGCA
>CAXIWR010000089.1:0-19548 GCA_964036265.1 Daptonema setosum | reverse complement strand
TCCTTTTCCACGAAAATCACCGATTTTGGTCCTGAAATGGGAAAATTCAAAGTTCTTATTTTTCAGCTTGAAACAACTAAAAACAATATATTTCGAGTTTATTAACTTATTTTTTTACCATCAAACCTTTAACTTGAACTTTTTGTCAATAATCCAAAAACCGCGAAAATTGTTGCAGGCATCTTTAACAAGGGCCTTGCCTTCCATTTTGGATTGAAATAAACTAACTGATCGGGTCATTCCAAAATCGAAAAGCTCCATGAATCATTACAGATAACAAACCAAAAAAACTTGACATTTTATTTTCCGGCCTCTTGGCTCGGTAAGTATTACTCACTGTTCGTAGAGAACACTGTCGTTTAGTGAACTACTATACCTTACTTACAGAAACTTAATAATCATAATAGATAATGCAACTTAGATTTTCTAATCCGAGGGACTTGTGCCTAAGATAAATTCATGTCATAAATTCGATCTGAGATTGAATTACTCAAAGCCAAGAGCATGAGTAAATAGGCTCAACTGAACACTTCCTTCCTGTCGAGCTCGAAATATGGCGTATGCCATAGTTATAGGCTTTGTATTTTTCTTGTCACTCAGATTTTTTTTGTGTACGATTAACCAAACAAAATTTTATTCACTTTACCATTGAATGATAAATGAACACAAGTATTGAATTATAGTTTTCAGGTGCAGTTATTTCTGCTTTTCAGTTTTCCTGGAGAGTTTTTTTACAGTAAACCACAGTGGTGAAATTTCGTTTATAATGTTTCATGATGTTGAAAATATATCATAATCTATCATAAAGTATCATAAAGTATCATAAAGTATCATAATGTATCATAATTTATCATAATGTAAAGTACAGTTATGTGGATATGATAGTTACCATTCTATAAATGTATATACACACAAAATGCAATAAAATTGTAACACTATAACTACATACATATATACAAAAACATTCTAATTTATTATACCGACCGTGTAGAACTTTATTTATTAGCCCAACAATCGATGACAAAATATGAAGTTCGACGGCTCAAAATGAGTCAAAAAAACACTCGACAATAAATATTACAAATAAAAACTATTAATCATTTGAATTCTGATTGCCGGTAAACAACTTGAATAATTTGAGCCCGGGACTTGACTTTTTGATAGGAGTCAGGGTGTGAGCCACACCGGTGCTGGAGTCAGATCCCAGCATGTTGACGGTAGGTGACAGACCTGAATGAGTGAGTGAGTAAATAAGTGAGTGAGTGAGTGAAAGAGTGAGTGAGTGAGTGAGTGAGTGAGTGAGTGAGTGAGTGAGTGAGTGAGTGAGTGAGTGAGTGAGTGAGTGAGTGAGTGAGTGAGTGAGTGAGTGAGTGAGTGAGTGAGTGAGTGAGTGAGTGGGCAGGAGTCAGACCTGTCGATTTGCCTGGCGCAATACCCGAAACGCTGCTGTGGGACGTCTTTAGACTCTCGGAGGCTTTCGGGGCCGGAGACTTTGTACGTGAGTGAGTGAGTGAGTGAGTGAGTGAGTGAGTGAGTGAGTGAGTGAGTGAGTGAGTGAGTGAGTGAGTGAGTGAGTGAGTGAGTGAGTGAGTGAGTGAGTGAGTGAGTGAGTGAGTGAGTGAGTGAGTGAGTGAGTGAGTGAGTGAGTGAGTGAGTGAGTGAGTGAGTGAGTGAGTGAGTGAGTGAGTGAGTGAGTGAGTGAGTGAGTGAGTGAGTGAGTGAGTGAGTGAGTGAGTGAGTGAGTGAGTGTGTGAGCGAGTGAGTGAGTGAGTGAGTGAGTCAGTCAGTCATTCAGTCAGTAACCAAGATTAGGGTCATATTCGGTGATGAATCGCCTTGTGATATACTTGACTGTCAGTGCTGAAAAGAATTATTCCCAGTTACAGTATTCTCAATGGATTAACAGACTGAATTTGAATGCACGCTTTTTCTCTGTAAGTTTTATTTCTGACTCGTCTGTTGCAGACTTGCAAAAAACTAAGCACACAAAAAGTAGTGTGTTACCTTGTCAATGATCTTACTAATGGGCAAAATACGGTCAGTTTGAATGTTTAGTCTTATTCTTTACTGCTTAATGCGATGTGTAGCTAAATTACATTGTCTTGTCATAAGGGAATTATTTTTTTGTAAACCTGTTTGACTGCACCAACCCGATTTTCCGACTCCGTTCATGCCAAGTATGGCGATGTGGACCTCCTGTAGTCCCGTTCGCGTTCGGGGCATGCGCATTGTTGTTGTTGTTGTTGTTGTTGTTGTTGTTGTTGTTGTCGTTGTTGTTGTTGTTGTTGTTGTTGTTGTTGTTGTTGTTGTTGTTGTTGTTGTTGTTGTTGTTGTTGTTGTTGTTGTTGTTGTTGTTGTTGTTGTTGTTGTTGTTGTTGTTGTTGTTGTTGTTGTTGTTGTTGTTGTTGTTGTTGTTGTTGTTGTTGTTGTTGTTGTTGTTGTTGTTGTTGTTGTTGTTGTTGTTGTTGTTGTTGTTGTTGTTGTTGTTGTTGTTGTTGTTGTTGTTGTTGTTGTTGTTGTTGTTGTTGTTGTTGTTGTTGTTGTTGTTGTTGTTGTTGTTGTTGTTGTTGTTGTTGTTGTTGTTGTTGTTGTTGTTGTTGTTGTTGTTGTTGTTGTTGTTGTTGTTTTTATTATGGCTGTAATATCGAACAAAGTTACGTACAAGATGAGCAAACAGGACATATGGCATTTACTCACATTACAGCGTTGTCCTACACTTTTTTTAAATTCGCTATGCAAAAACAAAGTACAGCTTAGAAAGAGTGTCTGGTTTCTAGGTTTTTGAAAAATTGGTAAGATTTTGTTTTTTTTTGCTCATCTTAAAATTTTTTATTTTTATTTTTTTTGTGATTTTTTTGTTAATTGAGGATTTTTTCGTAACTGAATGATGTGATGGAGCTTTAAGAAGTAGAAAACTTGCAACATCTGTTTGGCAACTAAACTTGTGTTTCAGAGTTTGCGTTTTTGACTTTTTCCACTTTTTAGAAAATAGATGATTCAGTTGGGATAGTCGGTGTTTTGTGTGTAAAATTTTAAAATTCATAAAACACTCTTATTGGAGCAGCCGAGGTTCACTGCTGGAACTAGGGTTATAATTCATCTAAGCCTAAGTTTAAGCCGAAGCCGACGCCATTGTAAGCCTAAGCCTAAACCTAAGCCGAAGACTAACGTTAAGCCTAAACTGAAAAGTACCTAGCACTCGGCACATCTTTTCGTTAACGTAAAGTCCGCGTTAACGACTATGTGTCAAAAACCGTGTAATCATATCTCCTTGTTAAGGTCTGTCATTAGGTTATCACCACACCTGTCCCAGCTGTGGGTTTTTAGCCACAGTCCGGGGGGTAGACTGTGGCTAAAAAACGGACTTATCTTAAATGATACTGTGGTTAAACGGTAATGTGGCTACAGAGGAATCGGTCTGTGCTTGAATGGTACTGTGGCTAAACGGTACTGTGGCTGAAGAGGAATCGGACTGTGCCTAAAAGCACTCACGTCCACAGTCTACCCCCCCGGACTGTGGCTAAAAACCCACAGCTGGGACAGGTGTGGTTATCACTGAATGCAAAACTTCAACGAAATACTGTATAAATTTTATTATGAGTAACTTTTGTTTAGTATTTTGACATTAGGTTATGACGTCAACGACGTATTGTGAAGATTGTATCAGGTGTTTATTAAATAAAGCATTTGTCCACGCAGTTGCACTCACTTTTGTTCAAATTAAAAAGCCTAAATCAGTTATCAATGACATTTATGAAGAGATAAATCAGAGGGCTACAAATTGGATTTAAAAAACAGTATTTGGGAACTAGAATTTCATTTGTGGAATGCAGGTGCCAAAAGAAATTGAAAGATTTGGTGCATCAAAAACTCCCTGGCGGACGAGCTAATCCTCCAAAGGGAGGGGAATTTCATCAAAGAGGGGAGAATTGGCAGTTTTCAGGCCGTTTTACCTACACCTTACAGAACAAATTTCACTGTTTGAAAACGCCAAAGAGGGGGGATTCCACTTTTCCCACCCCTTCTCATCCGATAGTGCACAAACTGTTTATGCAGAACTCTTCTTCGACTCTATGTAACATATGTATGTATGTATGCACTAGCGAACGAGAAGTGGAGGGAAAAGTAGGATTCCCCCTCTTTGGTGTTTCCAAAAATTAGATTTTGTTCTTCAAGGTGGATATAAAATATCACTATTTCTGAAAAAATTACCCCCCCCCCCCTCTTTGGAAAGATTCCTCACCCTCCGGAGGTTTTACTCGTCCGTCAGTGTATGTATGTATGTATGTATGTATGTATGCCAGTAGTGTTCAACGAGGTACATCACCACAACAACAAAGCTGTGCCACCCAAACTGCTAAACATCAACATTTTTATTCACTAGCGGACGAGGGAAGAACGGAAAAGTGGAATTTCCCCCTCTTTAGCAGTTTCAAAAAGTAGAATATGTTCCTCGAGGTGTAGATAAAATGGCCTGAAAACTGTAGATTCCCCACTCTTTGGGGAAGTTCTCCTCCCTTTGTAGGATTAGCTCGTCCGCCAATGTTGTTATTACACGTGCCATTCGTTCCAATAAGGAGGTTTACAACCACTGGCGGACGAGAAGGAGGGGAGGGAGAAGTGGAATTCCCCCCTCTTTGGCGGTTTCGAAAACTGGAGTTTGTTCCTTAATGTGTAGGAAACATAGCCTAATTTCTGTCAATTACCCCCTCTTTGGAAAAATTTCCCTCCATTTGGAGGTTTGTCTCATCCGCCAGTGTTTACAACGATGGATGTCAATGGCTTATAGGTTCGTTTGGCATATACAGGGTGGCTGCAAAGTCTCGTCACCTTTTTGGTCGTAAGTAAGAAATTTACCATTGCAACATTGTGAAGAACACAAAGCATCTATCCAATAAAAAAATTTGAATACTGAGGGAAACCTCCATGAACTTGTTATTGCTACTTTAGAGTGTTGCACTTCAATTTTGTTGTTATTATTTAAGAAAAAAATTTGTGTTTTGCTTTGAGAACGTTTTCTGTAAAATTTGTTTAGGATTCAACATCACCAGACTAAATCAACATAACGATTTTTTTCAAAATCAAACTTTCATGATAACGAAGGACTAATGATGGATGATCTCTTTTTACTATAAGGACCCTCTGAATAGATCTTTATTAAAGACGATGATGAATTTATGCACATTGATATTTCCGTGCACCGCTTGTTTTGTGAATTTTCAAGTTCGCGAAAAGACGTTCGTTTTTATCTATAAAAAATATTCAGAATCAAATTTCATTTACTTTATAAGATGATTTATGAATGAAAAATTCATGGGCTACAGACTAAATGAGAATCCAATTTTTTGATTTAATATCTGTATGCAATTTTTTTAAAGAAATCTGTGTATGAAAAAAAGTTCAAGACAAGTTTACTCTGCAGCATATCAACATCTAATTTATGATTCACGAACAACATTTTGGTGGATGGGCTGCACAAAAAGTGATCCGCCAGGGCCACTGGCGGACGAGTGAAATTTCCAAAGGGAGGGGAATTTTACCAAAGAAGGGGGAATCGGCAAAAAATTATATTATTTTATCTACACCTTAGGGAACAAACTCAATTTTTTGAATCTGCCAAAGAAGGGGGAATTCCACTTTTGTTCCCTCGTCCGCTACTGGCCAGGCCACGGGAGTTTCGGGGGCTCTTTTGTGCCAGCACGCGTGGGCACGTTTCCGGTCGTTTGTTGCGGTCGTATTGGATTACACTGCAGTCAAATAGAGAAACTATTCACACTGCAGCCTTATTCACACCACTAGCGGAAGCGAACGGGTGAGAAAGGTGGAATTCCGCCCTCTTTGGCGTTTCTAAAATGTAGGGTTTGCTGCTTACGGTGTAGATAAAATGGTCGGATTCCCTCCTCATTTGTCGAAACTCACCTCCCTTTGGAGGGTTAGCTCGTCCGCCAGATAATACCACTGCAGCCGTATTCACACTGCAGCAATTTTCACACTGCAGTCAAATTCACAATGTAGAATAGTAAAACTGATAAACTATTCACACTGCAGCCGTATTCATTCTTTTTCCAAGTGCATTTCCGGAAAATGTGTTTCATGTGACATCTTATATTATAAATCTTGTGTTAAAAAGTGTTGAAAATTAAGTATAAAACAGATTTTCAAGATCGCTTTTTTCAAACACTGTTGTATAAAACCCTCGTTTATTAATCTGCATTGCAAATCTGTGATTTCCAAATAAAAAACCCACCTATTTTCATTTTATGACAAACGAATTAAAATCGCCTATTATAATTCAGTCATTCCATCAATTGTTAACGATTTATCAACGAGTGCGGCTGATTGCGTTGCAAAATTTATAGTCAGTTCTCAACTTTTTCACACACATTTTTTATATGAACACCGTTGTGTATGATAATAGACGATCACGAAGTTGAATCACATGAACAACATCGTGAATCAATACTCAAGTATGAAAATAAGCTTTAGTATTGAAGTTAGCTGTTGAAGTATGGTCTTTGAGGATCATGTAAACCTTTTTATAATCATCAAATAATGGCACGCAATCAAACTAAAATATATGAGTCAGTGTTCTACATATATATACACGGTAGATGAAACATTATTGAAATCGGGCGCGCAATCATGAAAAAAAGGTTTACATAACAAAAATTTCAGTAATCCAAAACAAGCCGAAATTGAGTAGTGGAAAACATGTAATCACATGAAACATTATTGCACATGCATCATATGAAACATTATTATTGATTGACTTGAGAGGTTGAAGATACAAAGCTTGATACAACAGTTCTTCATACTGTTATAGTCGTTTCCGCAATTTTTTGCGACAATAAAAAATCTAAAATTTTTTTATTTTTCACGAAAAAATTAGGCAAACGATTATTAAGTCATTTGGATAGAAAGTTTTATACTGGAATGTCTGATAATGACTAGAATTTTGAGATCATGAAAAGGTGTAGAGGATGTTTTCTACCACGTTCGATCCCAATCGAATGAGTTGGACATCCACTTGCTGGGCGACTTGCCGAACCCTCGTTTACGGTAGAACGCGAGCGGCTGGTCATCCTGAAAAGGGTAGTTACAGTAATAATGGCGCGCTTTTGAATATGTACGTACAGTTTGATAATCTTTGGTTCGTGCTCAGCTGTGTGTATTTTTGCCTCCCTGAATAATAACGTCTAGCATTTTTGGTCTAGCTAAGCTAAAACTACGTCTAGAACTAGTCTACTAACTACGCACTAAGCATTCGAAAAACTATAACTCGACATTTTGTATGGACTAAAAGTGCGGAAATAATTATATTTCATGAGGAATCAACTCTGCAAAAACTATTCATCATCGAATATATGTATGCGTTGTTATGTATATACAGCTGATTATGGCAGCTCGATAAGAAACGTGGACGAACATGAATGTTGCGAAACCTAATTAGACCCGACTCACTATGACTCATAATAACTCATTGTGACTTAATATGACTGAATATGAATCAAAATATCTCAACGTGACCCAACTTGAAAATGGGCCACATTCAAATAAACACTATTTCGGAAAAAAACTGAATAGATGATATTAGACAAAGTAAACAAACTGATTAGATTAGAAATTTGACAAATTTATACAGAATAGTGTTCTACAAATAATAGTGTCATAATAATGTGGAAGGTCCCAACCTCAGAAGATTGGTAATATCGGATTGAGTAGGCGGATGTGGTGTGAACGAACAGCAGACATCCCAGCACAACCAACATAAACACCAAAGACAGTTTGCCACCCATTGCGAGTCGGAAAGTAGGATTTGACGACAATAGAATGCGGAATTGAATACCTGAAATTATAAAACATAAGTGTGTATACCATTTAGCAGACTCATATACCGCAATATATGGTATTGACAAGAGCATATTTCATTAGAAACAAGAGTACAGCGGCGAAGTCACATGAATTCTAATGTGGTACTAGTGTGAATTTTTGGCTGAGTTTCAGTAACGAAGAAGACCCAGAAAATAAAACAAATCGTGGTCTTCATAATTCAGTTCATTGTTTTTAATAACTCTCATTACACTATGTAATTGTGCATAAAAGTATTGCTATAAACAGTTTTCACACAATGAGACATGCAAGACACGGTCGAGCGCGATAAATCGCGAGAAAACATCAGGTTGTTATAACACGCGTGAGCCTGATTTTTCAGGCAACAGCGAATGCCTGAATAGCAGGTTCACGCGTGTTATAAGAACCTTATGTTTTTCGCCTGGGCCTCAACTTCCCTTACGAATAGCAAATAAGCATTGCCCAATACTGAACCAGGCGTGGGTGCCCTAAGTTTATTATGCAAAACACCATTCAGAATTAATAGAACCATGTGAAACAGAAAAACTGCGCAGAAAAACAAGAGGGTTTCCCAGAACATTGAAGGTCAAGGTATCTTTTTTATAATGTATGGACCCGTTACTACATGATTACTTAGGCTCATATGTTGTCCGAGTGCATGTGATTCAAGATTTTTTTCTCAACCAGTTCAACGCGCGCCTAGAGCAGATTTGGGTTCAAATTCAAATTTACCAAAAGTTTTGGAATAACAAGAAACACAGAAAAGACTACTTTTTGGTACTATTCTTCATGATTACGAGATAGATCACGAGTGTCTTCATTTCGCTTAACAATATGATCCGAGGGTGTTTTACAGCTGGCTCGAAACACGCTGTTGGTTTATATGTTTTTAGCATGTTTCCTCGAACTTATCTAGCTGTTGAGTTTATTGCTCCTCGACCTATATATAACCTTCAAATGGAGGAAGTATATCCAACTTTAACGAGTTGATGTTAACTTGTGAAGCCAGGCATAAAATGAACAGGTTGGTTGGTTTCGTTTCCATGAAGCGTTAAAGCATAACGCACCACCGGCGGACGAGCCGAAAACTCCAAAAGGAGGGAATCTTTCCAAAGAGGGGGTAGTTGACAAAATTCAAGCCATTTTACTTAAACCTTATGGACGAAACTCTACCTTTAAAACAGCCAAAAGAGGGGGGAATTCCAATTTTCCCTCCCCTTCTCGTCCGCTATTGGCAGAACGGATATTATAACATCAATGTCAACACCATTGCGCACTTCAACCGAATGATTAACTTTATGACTTTATTGCATAAAGTAGCAGTGGGGCAGTCACAATGGCTTAGGAGACTGGAACTTTCTTTAGCTTGCAAAGTTAAATTAGAAACATTCAAGGAAAACCCTTGGTATGATAAATATAGCGTATTGTTAGAATTAGATACTAGTCGAACAAGGCGATATTCAATCGCAATAGTGTCAGGATAACTGAATTTGTGACAGAACCAAAGGCCAATACTTTCACTTACTTGAATTAGCCGGCTAATGAAGTTAACGACTCTCCATGAATTCTTGTTACATAATTCAGAAAAGTTTTGACCCACCATTCAAATTCAAAATTAATTTGTGAAATTTTCTGTACCATTCCCGCACATACTGTATTCTTCACTCATCGGATCATGTTGCAAACAGAACAGTTCACAGATCATCATACTTGTAAGTACGGAATGTCAGGTGCACTGGTGGACGAGAAGAGCAGGGAAAAGTGAAATTCCCCTCTTTGGCGGTTTCAAACAGGACAGTTTGTTCCTCAACTAAAGCTGTAAGTAAAATAGGTCACATTCTCCCTGCATCAGATCATGTAGCTAACAGAACACCAAACAGAACCTGGGGGCTAAGCAAAACATGATAAGCAGTACAGTGGATTAAAACGTTAACATGCCAAGTCAATTACAAGTTGTACTCGGGCGTAAATTCATTTCAACTATCCGAAATGATCATTCATGAGATGGATTAACATGTGAACTTCATACTGTTTTGTTAACAAGAAACATATAGAGCAAGCTATATATGATATAGCCTATCCAGGGTTTCTCGTTAGTCAAAAACTTTTTGGCGCGCAGTTTGAAATCAAATTTGTTTCTGGCGCACCTTCATATTTCCTTAAAATTAAATATTTTCCCCATAAAATAACATTTGGACAACATACGAAAACTGCGCTTAACTCATTGCATACGTGCGTAACCGGCTCACAAAATTAATTCTTGATAACAAGAAACCCTGACCGAGCTATATATCTGATAACAAAGCAACATGATCCCATGGTGACTGACATCTGGAACATTCCTAATTAACTAGAAGTTACGTGGGCACACCGACTATTTATAGCTTATCAAGGATTTCTTGTTACTAAAGGAACGTTTTGGTGCGAGATTTAAACTCGGAACCACATGTCAACTGTTTTCACATACCATTTGGATAACTTTCACATATTTACTGTATAAAACAGGTCCATAACGGGTTAAGAAATTTTTTTTACCAAGCTACATATATTAGGCAATGAGGCATTCTCAGGGATCAAAGATGAACAATTAGAATTAGAGGAGAAAGAAATAACCACTCCATCAAGAACTTAAGTTGGAACTAATTAACTCTATATTCACAATATGTGGTGTAATGTAATAACATCCTTACAGAAAACTTGAATGTGGTTTGACGGTAACGAACGGTGACCTTCCAGTCATATCGGTCGAGGTATCTTGTTATGAGAATGTTTATGTATTTCGATTTACCCGCAGCCTATAATTTTTTGGAATACAGAATCTGTTGAGAATTAACTGACAGGGAATTTATTAAAGAAAAAACGGAGAACTCGCTGGTCGGGTTACTGGTCAAGTGGTTAAGGTGTTAGACTCTGAAACCGCCTGGCTGGCCGTGCAGGGTTCGAATCCCGGGATCGTCATCCTATTGAGTGACGTGGAATCTGATGCCACGAAATGCCTGTGACAAGCACCATTCGTGGTTGGAACCCGGCGAAGTTTTGATCCGACGAATGAGACAAACAAACAATAAAAGAACAGTAAAGTTTGGGAAAATAAGACAAGACATATGAGTACTTTTCTACAATCTGACTTTAGTGGATGTACCCATCTAATGTTATGTAGGATGCCTTTAATGAAGTTGACATTTCCTACATTAACTCTTTCTGTGTGGTACACATGGGTGACGAAAAGACATTAGTAGAGCCGAACTAGAGGTTCCCGGTCTCACACACCTTGGGCTCATGTCTAGACACCTATATAGTAGGCTATCTAGGACTTCTTGTCATTTTGAATCCTGTCCGTTGGATTTCAAAAAATACACGGGTTAAAAAAAGTCAAATTTCTTGTGATTTCCAGAGGCAACTTGTGAAACATCGCTTTCTGTGAATGGGAAGTTCGCCTTAATTCAAAGGAACAATATATAAAACAACATACACGTATGTAATTCTTGTCATGTCAGATTTATTGTCATGTTTGGTGTGAAAAAAACATCGGTTGACTATTCCGAGGTTTAGAATTTTTTATATGTACCTCATGTTGGTATGAAACCTACGATCGTGTTCGTCAATAATGTGTAGGAGTTGAAATAAGGTCGGAGCAGCGTGCCACCGACCACTAGCGGACGAAAGGGTGGGAAAAATGGAATTCCCCCCTTTTTAACGAATTCAAAAAGTATAGTTTCTTCCTTATGGTGTAGGTAAAATGACCTGAAAACTGCCAATTCCACCCTCTTCGGAGATATTTTCCTCCCTTTGGAGGGTTAGCTCATCCGCCAGTGCCACCGACAGTCAATACGATCAAGAACTGGCATTCAAAAGCCACAACATTGACAAACGCGATGCTTTTTGAGGTTTCATAGCAACACGAAGAAACCCATGATGCCAATTTGAACTCTGAAACATGACGTTAAATCTGAGCTGACATGAGGAAATAATAGAATAATCGTCAAAACATGAAACACTCTCCTCTTGAATAACAGCTCGTTCGAATGAAACAAATTTCCCAGTCACCGATCCCGATGTTTCACAATTTGTCTTTGAAAATCCAAGGAAATTTGAGCTTTTTCCAAACCCGTGTGTTTTATGAAACTCTGAACGGATTTTTCTTAGTATGTTGGCTACTTTCAGTAACACAAAAGGCTTCATAACCTCGTTTTCGCAAAAGTTATTAGATATTTATGTAAGTCCCCTTGTGATACTACGTTTGTACACCCTGTATATGTTCAATACAAACTCTGGCGTTTAAGACCATTGTGAAAAACTGTATATCGAAATAATGCCAACATAAAAGTTTTCACTCACAATCAATCGACAACTCAATAACATATTGTACCTCTGACACAGCTGGAAGCTAACATTATGTACATACGTTGCTCTGATAGTTTGTTCTAAAGCCCGTATGTTGTTTCTGCAAGCGAAAATATTGCCCAAAACGTGTTATAATGAAACATCACTAGCATCAACTCAACTCAGGTGTCATCATAGTTTAACACAGTATAGCATGGGGTGATGATGATTTCAGTGCGTGATAACACTGATTGTCTGATGTTTCATTATCAGACATTTTGAGTAACACTTTTGCTTGCAGAAACAACATACGGGCTTTAGACCGGTTTTGTAGTGCGTGGTACTGTAGTAAAAAGTAGAATACTGCGCCTAATAAGAACCATCTTAAAACACCACGTGTTGTTTCAAAAATAGTGAATACCGTTTTACAGTGGGTTCAAATGAAATGGGTTATGATGATAGATTATTCTGTTCAAAATTGGTGGATTGATGTTTCATTTATTACAATCCTTTAATACAGTGCGAAACTAGAGGAGAGGTGACGATTATAGCGTGATGAATCGCTTCATGCCTGTCTAGTGTGTAGGGCACCATAGTCAAAACCTTATGGTCCTGGTTCGAAACATGACTTGAAACTCACAGAATCTCATTCTGTTCAAAACCTGTTTTGCCACTGCGAAAACACGAAACTACGAAATTCTGACATGGTATTAGTCCAGCTTAATGCACTTGCGGTCGGTCGACAAGGGGTGGGATAAGTGGAATTCCCCCTCTCTAACGGTTGCAAAAAAGTTGAGTTTTTTTCGTAAGGCCTATTTAAAATGGCCTATTTTCTGCTAATTTCCGCTTCTTTGAAAATATTACCTTGCCTTTGGAGTGTTGGCTCGTCCGCCAGTGCCTTGACTTCATTAATGAAATGAAAAAATCCAAGTTAATGTATCTTCACAAGCCACCTCAGGAATGGCAGAACTCAGCAAAAAGAGATGTACATTTGCAGATACAGTAAAGTAGAGCAAAGTTGTGTGGATGGAAATTCAGTTTATCGCGGTCACTTCCGTGCATACAAATTTGTGACAGTCAGATGTGACAACAGTCACAAATACTACGGCCGACTGTCACACACCGTGACATAGTATGGGTGCGGAGTAGAGTCACTAATGCACATCCTGGAGTTCGGCCATATCCGATGGAAGAGCGTTTAAGGTGCCAACGGTTTTGGAACAAACATCGAACATAGGATATTTCATTTATCGCGGTCACTTCCGGGCATACAAATTTGTGACCATGAGATGGGACAACTCTGACGAAGACTACGGCCGACTGTCACAACTGTATGGGTCCGCAGTGGAAGTGTACCGCACTCTGGCGTACCCTGGAGTTCGGCCATATGCGATGCGTGGAGTGTTCAAGGTGCCAACGGTGTTGGAACAAACATCGAACATAGGATATTCAGTTTATCACGGTCACTTCCGTGCATACAAATTTGTGACCCTCAGATAGACAATAGTCACAAATATTACGGCGGAATGTCACACGACGTGAGGACGTTCTTGAGAAATATACTATGGGTGCGGAACGGCGGTGTACCGCACTCAAGCGCACCCACGCGTGGAGCGTTCAAGGTGCCAAATGATCTTGGATCAAACATCCATCGGACATCGGACGTTCAGTTTATCTCGGTCACTTCCGCACATATGAACGTGTGACCGTTAGATGTGACAACCGTGACGAGTATTACGGCTATCTGTCACACGACGTGACATGGTCTTGGGAAACATACTATGGGTGCGGAGCGGAAACGTAACGCACTCATGTGCCGCACCTTGGCATTCGGGTGTCAATGTGTCATTGGTCGAATAAATTCTGGTTTTGCTATGTATCTTTGAAAATAATGGTGGAATAAAGGAAAACGCTGATTAAGATGAGTAAGGACAGCCGCTGCAGCGACATATAAAAAGTTCGTTCAGTTTAAAAATACAAGTTGACACATTAGGTTAGTAGATCAGAAGAAACCAATGTGTTTAATGTATAAGTTGCCATTATAGGAAATAAGTTGTTTACATGATAAGGATTAATGAAACTGCGTCACTTTCAGATATGCAACTTTGTCATGGAATGTGTACTTTCAGCTACGATACGATATTAGAATAATACCATCGGTTATCACGCTACTATCGTAAGATCATGCAAATGTCATCAACAATATTACATACGTAAGATCTATAATCTACCCGAAGTTTCTTGTTACTTAGAACTTTTGCGTAAGCCTTTTTCGCATGCGGAAACTTTTTGGCGCGCATTCAAATTCACAAAAACTACAGTACGTCTCGTTCATTAAATGTGCTGTAATGACGTTTATGACAATGAATTTTAGTAAAAAGATACCCTGAAAAAGCGATATGTGCCCGAAGTGGGACCTCTTTATGTTCATATGATGACTTTCTGTATCATAGAAATATAGGTACGCATTCAAAATCTATCTCCTAACCAACTTCAACTACTATATTAACATGACAGATGGCGTGGCGTGCACTGTAGTTGTTCTGTTATAAACGAAAATTGAAGTTACAGTAATCATTTGGTGTCAGGTGTTCGTTATCATCGTAATGTCATGATATCAAGTAATCTATGTATCAAGTTACAAGCGGACAGCATCAGACATTGAAGAGAAAAACGTTAATGAGAAAGTGAACACTATTACAGCACTGTTATGGATGTAATATGACCAAAATCTTGATATCTAGTTTCCATCAAACAGCATCAGACATTTTGAACGCAACAAAAACGTTAATGAGTGATAGAGCACCAATGCAGCACTGTGACCGACGTGAAACTTGGAAAAACAAGGGGTGCGTTTGAGGAGACTGATTCACTCACTCACTCACTCACTCACTCACTCACTCACTCACTCACTCACTCACTCACTCACTCACTCACTCACTCACTCACTCACTCACTCACTCACTCACTCACTCACTCACTCACTCACTCACTCACTCACTCACTCACTCACTCACTCACTCACTCACTCACTCACTCACTCACTCACTCACTCACTCACTCACTCACTCACTCACTCACTCACTCACTCACTCACTCACTCACACACACACTCACTCACACACTCACTCACACACTTATTCACTCACTCACTCACTCACTCACTCACTCACTCACTCACTCACTCACTCACTCACTCACTCACTCACTCACTCACTCACTCACTCACTCACTCACTCACTCACTCACTCACTCACTCACTCACTCACTCCCTCACTCACTCACTCACTCACTCACTCACTCACTCACTCACTCCCTCACTCACTCACTCACTCACTCACTCACTCACTCACTCACTCACTCACTCACTCACTCACACACTCACACACTCACTCACACACTTATTCACTCACTCACTCACTCACTCACTCACTCACTCACTCACTCACTCACTCACTCACTCACTCACTCACTCACTCACTCACTCACTCACTCACTCTCATTTGGGACTGTATTTGGCAATTTTGAGAAAAATCATTAGATTTTTCCATTGAATTTTCGTTCCATAAAAACAAGTTCGGCAATGATTTGAACAATCGTTTGCCATAATCCGCAATAATCAGTTTGCATGAACGCAATAACCCGCAAAGCTGAGTTAACCCAAATCCAGAAAGCAGATTTCCATATTCATGAATAACAGCAACATTTCTTAATATTCTTCATGAATATTTTAACGACGTAAAGTTGATCAATTTGCGTATTTCACCATTCAAACGATCATTTCTTAACTTTTCTACGCGCAAATCCTGAATTTTCAAACAAAAATTTTGTGCAAAATAGATCATCGCATCTCATGATGTATAGCATTGAGTATGTACAGGGTGTCCAAACGAAGTATCACAAGTGAAAATTTATAATAACTTTAGCAAAAGTGAAGTTGTAAAGCAAATTTTTTTACTGGAGGTAGCCAACATATTAGGAAACATAACGCTTTTTTAATTTTTGAAATCCGCCCAGAATTTCAGGAAATACACGGGTTTCGGAAAAAAAGGTCAAATTTACTTGGATTTTCAGGGGAAATTGTGAAACATCGGGGTTTGAGACTAGGAAATCAAAACTAATTTGATTGAATAGTAAGTTTAGGTGAAAGTGTTTTGTATTTTGAGACTGTATTTGTTGTTTTTCCTTATCACCTCAGGTTTAATGTCTTGTTTCAGGGTTTAACATGGCCCCATCTGTTTCACCGTTTTTATGCTTCATGTGGGTATGAAACCCTCGAAATCATCGCGTTCTTCAATTTTATGGCTTTTAGTTTCTGTTCTTGACTGTCGGTGATTTCAACCGTATTTATTCTTTAACTCTTTGTTGACAAAAGCGATGAATTTGTAGGTTTCATTTTAACATTTTGTCGCCTGTCTAGTCTAGTGCGTAGGGCGTCGGCCTCGAAAACCGGCGGTCCTAAGTTCGAAAACCTGACTTGAGACACAGATTCTGACGCGTTGCTCTGGGGTTTCTGCCATTGCCCGTCAGTTTATTCAACTCTCTGGCCACTACGAAAACACACAACACCACCACTGATATGGTATTAGTGTGCCTTATGACTTCAGTTAATAGAGAAGTCCAAGTAAAAAAAAAAAAAAAAAAAACATGAGGCATGAAAAAGCTGAACGTCGGAATATTCAACCGATGTTCTCATTTTTTCGTAAAACAGGACATTACATCTGAGCTGACAAGAAAAATAAATAAAAATCACTTAAAAAACACTCTCTTCCTAAGTCATAATTCATTCGAATGAGTTCAATTCTCCCAGTCACAGAACCCAATTTTTCACAATTCCCCCCCCCCCCCCCCCCCCGAAAATCGAAGGAAATTTGACATTTTTTCAAACCTTTATATTTTTCAAATTTCTGAACGGATTTCAAAAATTAAAAAATCATTATGTTTCCTAATATGTTGGCTATCTCCAGTGCAAAAATAAACTTCACAACTTCATTTTGGCAAAAGTTATTAGAAAAAATCACTTGTGATAATTCGTGTGGACACCCTGTACATTAGTAACTAGAATGAATTGAATGTTTAACGAACCAAAGTATGGGATTGTTGTCGCTTTCTAATAAAATGTTATTTACAAGAGAAGCTGAGTGACATTATGCAACTGTAATCACTTAGCTGTAGACTGCAACTTTATGAAAAATACATTTCAAGGACCTGCTGTATATACAGTGCTTCAGATTTCGTACTGTACCTCAAACAGGATTCGTACTTCCGCAAATTACAGTTCGACACGAAAAGACGGTTGATTAATAACTCATAAGAAGGGTGAACTAATAATACAGTAAACTCGATTCAATACCAATTGGAAAGTTAGGGTGTTCTAGAATGTGACTCAGTCATGCTATACTGACTTGGATGCGTTGTCCGAGATACCGGCCGAAAAAACCTTTTATATTTCTTTCTTTATAGGTTAACTGTTATAGAAATCTCTATAAAATCCTTTTTTTGTTTTGTATTTTTTTAACACTGATTGTGACTCTTCATTAAAGAACGAACGGAAAGGGGGGGGGGTCATTTGACTTGAAATAAATCGAACTTGATTATGCCAATATCGACTTCGCCGAAACGGATTATGCCGAACGAACAACTTTCTAATCATGAACTCAAAGGTACTTCGATTTCATGTATAGC
Organism: Daptonema setosum; assembly: GCA_964036265.1. Classification (NCBI taxonomy): domain Eukaryota; kingdom Metazoa; phylum Nematoda; class Chromadorea; order Monhysterida; family Xyalidae; genus Daptonema; species Daptonema setosum. The sequence continues at coordinate 1,689 of CAXIWR010000089.1, read as the reverse complement.
GGACTCGTGAACACATATCATGAAAAGTTTCAGTTCTACGTCAACACAACGTTGCAACTATTTCAAAAAAAATTCGGTAATTTTTTCGGATTTTTTTTCACAGTTTACGAACGTCGTCGCAAGTCACTGGAGGTAAATCCCCAAAGGAGGGGAATTTCTTCAAAAAGGGGGGATCGTCAGTTTTTAGGCCATTATACCTACACCTTAAGGAACAAATTGTTTTTGTTGAAAACGCCAAAGAGAGGGGAATTCCACTTTCACCACTTCTTCTCATCGGAATAAAGTCTGGTCAGATAGTTTCTCGTTACTCCGAAATTCTGACCGTAATCCCTTTGGCTCGCATTCAAAATTCGGCGCGCAGTAAAACTCAACCAGAATTTTCAGCTGTTCACACTACATTTGGAAAACGAATGTACTAATTCCAACGTATTAATTGTATAATAGAAAGTTTTTGGTAAAAGAATTAACAAGATACCCTGACCAACGCTATATGCGTTTGTGATAACGGTTGATAGAGAAAATTAATAAACATATACTGTACCCTGATCTACATAGCTATCATACGTCATCACTAGCGGACGAAAAGGGGTGGGAAAAGTGGAATTTCCCCCTTTTTTGGCGGTTTTCGAAAAGGACAGTTTGTTCTCTGAGGTGTAAGTAAAACGGTTCCGAAACTACAAATTCACCACTTGTTGGGGAAATTCACCACCCTCTGGAGGTTTGGCCGTCAGTGCGAGTTTTCAATAATATCCGTTGTTTTTATTAAATACACATGACATCCGCGGATGAGCCAAAGAGGGATGGAGGGGATTAGCAGAAATTAAGTAATTTTACCAACACTTGGGGGATAACTTATTTATTTTTGAATACACCAAAGAGGGGGAATTCCACTTTTCCCATCCCTACTCGTCCGCTAGTGATGCACGGTAAACAACCCCATAAAAAGTTATTGTTCATCAATAGTTCATTAACACGTGATATCTTTGTTATTGTTGTATAGCCAATCTAGATATTTGTGTAACTGAGGTACTTTTTAGAAAACATTGTTTTGCATGAAATGTTCGGTGAGGTTCAAACTCCCTTGAAAACTTGAAGATTCCTCTCCCTTTTGGAGGTTTGGCTCGTCCGCCTGTGCGGTTAACTAATATCCACAGGTGTGCCTTAATCAACTCAGGTATATCAGTTATATTGGTGTTAATCATGTTGGATGACGTCAGGATGATATCAACTCAGGGTATTGCTGATGTGGATACCTGAAACTGATTAACTACTGTAATAGATACCATACAAATAAAGCTTAGTCAGGGTTTCTTGTTATCAAACAATAACTTTGTGGGCCACTTGCGCACGTACATACATACATACATATGAATTAGGCGCAGTTTTCGAATGTTTCCATGTTATGCAAAAAAAGTTTTTTCTCGAAATTTTGAAAGCAATATAAAATAAGATGTTATTTCAAACTGGGCGCCAAAAAGTTTTTGGCAAACAAGAAACCGTGGATAGGCTATAGCATACAGATACTGTATGAGTTGTGCCACGAGGTGGAGTCATCACAATAAAATGGGAGACTCAGTCTGAATCAAAAAGCATTCTCAATTAAAGAGACTCAACGAAAGCTGAGCATTTGATGGGCCAAACTATTAAACCACATATTCCGCTAAGGATCCAAAAGCAACTAGAAATGGC
>CAXIWR010000088.1:20000-25000 GCA_964036265.1 Daptonema setosum | reverse complement strand
ACCACCGGAAGTTTGAATGAGTGCGGTGATTGCCGGTTTAACCACCGGAAGTTTGAATGAGTGCGGTGATTGCCGGTTTAACCACCGGAAGTTTGAATGAGTGCGGTGATTGCCGGTTTAACCACTGGAAGTTTGAATGAGTGCGGTGATTGCCGGTTTAACCACCGGAAGTTTGAATGAGTGCGGTGATTACCGGTTTAACCACCGGAAGTTTGAGTGAGTGCGGTGATTGCCGGTTTAACCACCGGAAGTTTGAATGAGTGCGGTGATTGCCGGTTTAACCACCGGAAGTTTGAATGAGTGCGGTGATTGCCGGTTTAACCACCGGAAGTTTGAATGAGTGCGGTGATTGCCGGTTTAACCACCGGAAGTTTGAATGAGTGCGGTGATTGCCGGTTTAACCACTGGAAGTTTGAATGAGTGCGGTAATTGCCGGTTTAACCACCGGAAGTTTGAGTGAGTGCGGTGATTGCCGGTTTAACCACCGGAAGTTTGAGTGAGTGCGGTGATTGCCGGTTTAACCACCGGAAGTTTTAGTGAGTGCGGTAATTGCCGGTTTAACCACTGGAAGTTTGAATGAGTGCGGTAATTGCCGGTTTAACCACTGGAAGTTTGAGTGAGTGCGGTGATTGCCGGTTTAACCACCGGAAGTTTGAATGAGTGCGGTAATTGCCGGTTTAACCACCGGAAGTTTGAGTGAGTGCGGTGATTGCCGGTTTAACCACCGGAAGTTTGAGTGAGTGCGGTGATTGCCGGTTTAACCACTGGAAGTTTGAATGAGTGCGGTAATTGCCGGTTTAACCACTGGAAGTTTGAATGAGTGCGGTAATTGCCGGTTTAACCACCGGAAGTTTGAATGAGTGCGGTAATTGCCGGTTTAACCACCGGAAGTTTTAGTGAGTGCGGTAATTGCCGGTTTAACCACTGGAAGTTTGAGTGAGTGCGGTGATTGCCGGTTTAACCACTGGAAGTTTGAGTGAGTGCGGTGATTGCCGGTTTAACCACTGGAAGTTTGAATGCGTGCGGTGATTGCCGGTTTAACCACTGGAAGTTTGAGTGAGTGCGGTGATTGCCGGTTTAACCACCGGAAGTTTGAATGAGTGCGGTAATTGCCGGTTTAACCACCGGAAGTTTGAGTGAGTGCGGTGATTGCCGGTTTAACCACCGGAAGTTTGAGTGAGTGCGGTGATTGCCGGTTTAACCACTGGAAGTTTGAATGAGTGCGGTAATTGCCGGTTTAACCACTGGAAGTTTGAATGAGTGCGGTAATTGCCGGTTTAACCACCGGAAGTTTTAGTGAGTGCGGTAATTGCCGGTTTAACCACCGGAAGTTTTAGTGAGTGCGGTAATTGCCGGTTTAACCACTGGAAGTTTGAGTGAGTGCGGTGATTGCCGGTTTAACCACTGGAAGTTTGAGTGAGTGCGGTGATTGCCGGTTTAACCACTGGAAGTTTGAATGCGTGCGGTGATTGCCGGTTTAACCACTGGAAGTTTGAGTGAGTGCGGTGATTGCCGGTTTAACCACTGGAAGTTTGAGTGAGTGCGGTGATTGCCGGTTTAACCACCGGAAGTTTGAATGAGTGCGGTAATTGCCGGTTTAACCACCGGAAGTTTGAGTGAGTGCGGTGATTGCCGGTTTAACCACTGGAAGTTTGAATGAGTGCGGTGATTGCCGGTTTAACCACCGGAAGTTTGAATGAGTGCGGTAATTGCCGGTTTAACCACCGGAAGTTTGAATGAGTGCGGTGATTGCCGGTTTAACCACCGGAAGTTTGAATGAGTGCGGTGATTGCCGGTTTAACCACCGGAAGTTTGAATGAGTGCGGTGATTGCCGGTTTAACCACCGGAAGTTTGAATGAGTGCGGTGATTGCCGGTTTAACCACCGGAAGTTTGAATGAGTGCGGTGATTGCCGGTTTAACCACCGGAAGTTTGAATGAGTGCGGTGATTGCCGGTTTAACCACCGGAAGTTTGAATGAGTGCGGTGATTGCCGGTTTAACCACCGGAAGTTTGAATGAGTGCGGTGATTGCCGGTTTAACCACCGGAAGTTTGAATGAGTGCGGTGATTGCCGGTTTAACCACCGGAAGTTTGAATGAGTGCGGTGATTGCCGGTTTAACCACCGGAAGTTTGAATGAGTGCGGTGATTGCCGGTTTAACCACCGGAAGTTTGAATGAGTGCGGTGATTGCCGGTTTAACCACCGGAAGTTTGAATGAGTGCGGTGATTGCCGGTTTAACCACCGGAAGTTTGAATGAGTGCGGTGATTGCCGGTTTAACCACCGGAAGTTTGAATGCGTGCGGTGATTGCCGGTTTAACCACTGGAAGTTTGAATGAGTGCGGTGATTGCCGGTTTAACCACTGGAAGTTTGAATGAGTGCGGTGATTGCCGGTTTAACCACCGGAAGTTTGAGTGATCAGCAGTCAACAGTAAACCATGGCACAAGCACCATTCTTCACAGAAACTGAGGTTGTTGAGCAACTTTTTTTTCTATGGTGATAATGTTGGGTTGTTGTTGTTGTTGTTGTTGTTGTTGTTGTTGTTGTTGTTGTTGTTGTTGTTGTTGTTGTTGTTTGTGTTGTTGTTGTTGTTGTTGTTGTTGTTGTTGTTGTTGTTGTTGTTGTTGTTGTTGTTGTTGTTGTTGTTGTTGTTGTTGTTGTTGTTGTTGTTGTTGTTGTTGTTGTTGTTGTTGTTGTTGTTGTTGTTGTTGTTGTTGTTGTTGTTGTTGTTGTTGTTGTTGTTGTTGTTGTTGTTGTTGTTGTTGTTGTTGTTGTTGTTGTTGTTGTTGTTGTTGTTGTTGTTGTTGTTGTTGTTGTTGTTGTTGTTGTTGTTGTTGTTGTTGTTGTTGTTGTTGTTGTTGTTGTTGTTGTTGTTGTTGTTGTTGTTGTTGTTGTTGTTGTTGTTGTTGTTGTTGTTGTTGTTGTTGTTGTTGTTGTTGTTGTTGTTGTTGTTGTTGTTGTTGTTGTTGTTGTTGTTGTTGTTGTTGTTGTTGTTGTTGTTGTTGTTGCCGGTTTAACCACCGGAAGTTTGAATGAGTGCGGTGATTGCCGGTTTAACCACCGGAAGTTTGAATGAGTGCGGTGATTGCCGGTTTAACCACCGGAAGTTTGAATGAGTGCGGTGATTGCCGGTTTAACCACCGGAAGTTTGAATGAGTGCGGTGATTGCCGGTTTAACCACCGGAAGTTTGAATGAGTGCGGTGATTGCCGGTTTAACCACCGGAAGTTTGAATGAGTGCGGTGATTGCCGGTTTAACCACCGGAAGTTTGAATGAGTGCGGTGATTGCCGGTTTAACCACCGGAAGTTTGAATGAGTGCGGTGATTGCCGGTTTAACCACCGGAAGTTTGAGTGAGTGCGGTGATTGCCGGTTTAACCACCGGAAGTTTGAATGAGTGCGGTAATTGCCGGTTTAACCACCGGAAGTTTGAGTGAGTGCGGTGATTGCCGGTTTAACCACCGGAAGTTTGAGTGAGTGCGGTGATTGCCGGTTTAACCACCGGAAGTTTGAGTGAGTGCGGTGATTGCCGGTTTAACCACCGGAAGTTTGAGTGAGTGCGGTGATTGCCGGTTTAACCACCGGAAGTTTTAGTGAGTGCGGTAATTGCCGGTTTAACCACTGGAAGTTTGAATGAGTGCGGTAATTGCCGGTTTAACCACCGGAAGTTTGAGTGAGTGCGGTGATTGCCGGTTTAACCACCGGAAGTTTGAGTGAGTGCGGTGATTGCCGGTTTAACCACCGGAAGTTTTAGTGAGTGCGGTAATTGCCGGTTTAACCACTGGAAGTTTGAATGAGTGCGGTAATTGCCGGTTTAACCACTGGAAGTTTGAGTGAGTGCGGTGATTGCCGGTTTAACCACCGGAAGTTTGAATGAGTGCGGTAATTGCCGGTTTAACCACCGGAAGTTTGAGTGAGTGCGGTGATTGCCGGTTTAACCACCGGAAGTTTGAGTGGGTGATTGCCGGTTTAACCACTGGAAGTTTGAATGAGTGCGGTAATTGCCGGTTTAACCACTGGAAGTTTGAATGAGTGCGGTAATTGCCGGTTTAACCCGGTTTAACCACCGGAAGTTTGAATGAGTGCGGTAATTGCCGGTTTAACCACCGGAAGTTTTAGTGAGTGCGGTAATTGCCGGTTTAACCACTGGAAGTTTGAGTGAGTGCGGTGATTGCCGGTTTAACCACTGGAAGTTTGAGTGAGTGCGGTGATTGCCGGTTTAACCACTGGAAGTTTGAATGCGTGCGGTGATTGCCGGTTTAACCACTGGAAGTTTGAGTGAGTGCGGTGATTGCCGGTTTAACCACCGGAAGTTTGAATGAGTGCGGTAATTGCCGGTTTAACCACCGGAAGTTTGAGTGAGTGCGGTGATTGCCGGTTTAACCACCGGAAGTTTGAGTGAGTGCGGTGATTGCCGGTTTAACCACTGGAAGTTTGAATGAGTGCGGTAATTGCCGGTTTAACCACTGGAAGTTTGAATGAGTGCGGTAATTGCCGGTTTAACCACCGGAAGTTTTAGTGAGTGCGGTAATTGCCGGTTTAACCACCGGAAGTTTTAGTGAGTGCGGTAATTGCCGGTTTAACCACTGGAAGTTTGAGTGAGTGCGGTGATTGCCGGTTTAACCACTGGAAGTTTGAGTGAGTGCGGTGATTGCCGGTTTAACCACTGGAAGTTTGAATGCGTGCGGTGATTGCCGGTTTAACCACTGGAAGTTTGAGTGAGTGCGGTGATTGCCGGTTTAACCACTGGAAGTTTGAGTGAGTGCGGTGATTGCCGGTTTAACCACCGGAAGTTTGAATGAGTGCGGTAATTGCCGGTTTAACCACCGGAAGTTTGAGTGAGTGCGGTGATTGCCGGTTTAACCACTGGAAGTTTGAATGAGTGCGGTGATTGCCGGTTTAACCACCGGAAGTTTGAATGAGTGCGGTAATTGCCGGTTTAACCACCGGAAGTTTGAATGAGTGCGGTGATTGCCGGTTTAACCACCGGAAGTTTGA
>CAXIWR010000088.1:12500-15000 GCA_964036265.1 Daptonema setosum | reverse complement strand
TGCGGTGATTGCCGGTTTAACCACTGGAAGTTTGAATGAGTGCGGTGATTGCCGGTTTAACCACTGGAAGTTTGAATGAGTGCGGTGATTGCCGGTTTAACCACCGGAAGTTTGAATGAGTGCGGTGATTGCCGGTTTAACCACTGGAAGTTTGAATGAGTGCGGTGATTGCCGGTTTAACCACTGGAAGTTTGAATGCGTGAGGTGATTGCCGGTTTAACCACTGGAAGTTTGAATGAGTGCGGTGATTGCCGGTTTAACCACCGGAAGTTTGAATGAGTGCGGTGATTGCCGGTTTAACCACCGGAAGTTTGAATGCGTGCGGTGATTGCCGGTTTAACCACCGGAAGTTTGAATGCGTGCGGTGATTGCCGGTTTAACCACTGGAAGTTTGAATGCGTGCGGTGATTGCCGGTTTAACCACTGGAAGTTTGAATGAGTGCGGTGATTGCCGGTTTAACCACCGGAAGTTTGAATGAGTGTGGTGATTGCCGGTTTAACCACTAGAAGTTTGAATGAGTGCGGTGATTGCCGGTTTAACCACTGGAAGTTTGAATGAGTGCGGTGATTGCCGGTTTAACCACTGGAAGTTTGAATGCGTGCGGTGATTGCCGGTTTAACCACCGGAAGCTTGAATGAGTGCGGTGATTGCCGGTTTGACCACCGGAAGTTTGAATGAGTGCGGTGATTGCCGGTTTAACCACCGGAGGTTTGAATGCGTGCGGTGATTGCCGGTTTAACCACTGGAAGTTTGAATGCGTGCGGTGATTGCCGGTTTAACCACCGGAAGTTTGAATGAGTGCGGTGATTGCCGGTTTAACCACCGGAAGTTTGAATGAGTGCGGTGATTGCCGGTTTAACCACTGGAAGTTTGAATGCGTGCGGTGATTGCCGGTTTAACCACCGGAAGTTTGAATGAGTGTGGTGATTGCCGGTTTAACCACCGGAAGTTTGAATGAGTGTGGTGATTGCCGGTTTAACCACTGGAAGTTTGAATGAGTGTGGTGATTGCCGGTTTAACCACCGGAAGTTTGAATGAGTGCGGTGATTGCCGGTTTAACCACCGGAAGTTTGAATGAGTGCGGTGATTGCCGGTTTAACCACTGGAAGTTTGAATGAGTGCGGTGATTGCCGGTTTAACCACTGGAAGTTTGAATGCGTGCGGTGATTGCCGGTTTAACCACTGGAAGTTTGAATGCGTGCGGTGATTGCCGGTTTAACCACTGGAAGTTTGAATGCGTGCGGTGATTGCCGGTTTAACCACTGGAAGTTTGAATGAGTGCGGTGATTGCCGGTTTAACCACTGGAAGTTTGAATGAGTGCGGTGATTGCCGGTTTAACCACTGGAAGTTTGAATGCGTGCGGTGATTGCCGGTTTAACCACTGAAAGTTTGAATGAGTGCGGTGATTGCCGGTTTAACCACTGAAAGTTTGAATGAGTGCGGTGATTACCGGTTTAACCACCGGAAGTTTGAGTGAGTGCGGTGATTGCCGGTTTAACCACTGGAAGTTTGAATGCGTGCGGTGATTGCCGGTTTTACCACCGGAAGTTTGAATGAGTGCGGTGATTGCCGGTTTAACCACTGGAAGTTTGAATGAGTGCGGTGATTGCCGGTTTAACCACTGGAAGTTTGAATGCGTGCGGTGATTGCCGGTTTAACCACTGGAAGTTTGAATGCGTGCGGTGATTGCCGGTTTAACCACTGGAAGTTTGAATGCGTGCGGTGATTGCCGGTTTAACCACTGGAAGTTTGAATGAGTGCGGTGATTGCCGGTTTAACCACCGGAAGTTTGAATGAGTGTGGTGATTGCCGGTTTAACCACCGGAAGTTTGAATGAGTGCGGTGATTGCCGGTTTAACCACCGGAAGTTTGAATGAGTGCGGTGATTGCCGGTTTAACCACTGGAAGTTTGAATGCGTGCGGTGATTGCCGGTTTAACCACCGGAAGTTTGAATGAGTGCGGTGATTGCCGGTTTAACCACCGGAAGTTTGAATGAGTGCGGTGATTGCCGGTTTAACCACCGGAAGTTTGAATGAGTGCGGTGATTGCCGGTTTAACCACCGGAAGTTTGAATGAGTGCGGTAATTGCCGGTTTAACCACCGGAAGTTTGAATGAGTGCGGTGATTGCCGGTTTAACCACCGGAAGTTTGAATGAGTGCGGTGATTGCCGGTTTAACCACCGGAAGTTTGAGTGATCAGCAGTCAACAGTAAACCATGGCACAAGCACCATTCTCCACAGAAACTGAGGTTGTTGAGCAACTTTTTTTTTTCTATGGTGATAATGTTGGGTTGTTGTTGTTGTTGTTGTTGTTGTTGTTGTTGTTGTTGTTGTTGTTGTTGTTGTTGTTGTTGTTTGTGTTGTTGTTGTTGTTGTTGTTGTTGTTGTTGTTGTTGTTGTTGTTGTTGTTGTTGTTGTTGTTGTTGTTGTTGTTGTTGTTGTTGTTGTTGTTGTTGTTGTTGTTGTTGTTGTTGTTGTTGTTGTTGTTGTTGTTGTT
>CAXIWR010000087.1:17500-33195 GCA_964036265.1 Daptonema setosum | reverse complement strand
GCAATCACTCACTCACTCACTCATTCACACACTCACTCATTCACTCACGCAATCACTCACTCACTTCACTCACTCACGCTCTCTCCTCACTCACTCACTCACTCACTCACCTCACTCACTCACTCATCACATCACTCACTCACTCACTCACTCACTCACTCACTCACTCTCACTCACTCACTCACTCACTCACTCACTCACTCACTCACTCACTCACTCACTCACTCACTCACTCACTCACTCACTCACTCACTTCACTCACTCACTCACTCACTCACTCACTCACTCACTCACTCACTCACTCCTCACTCAACTCACTCACCTCACTCACTCACTCACTCACTCACTCACTCACCTCACTCACTCACTCACTCACTCACTCACTCACTCACTCACTCACTCACTCACTCACCCACTCGCTCACTCACTCACTCACTTGTTCACTCACTCACTCACTCACTCTCTCACTCACTCACTCACTCACTCTCTCACTCACTCACTCACTCACTCACTCACTTACTCACTCACTCACTCACTCACTCACTCACTCACTCACTCACCCACTCACTCACTCACACTCACACACTCACTGACTCACTGACTCACTCACTCACACACTCACTCATTCACTCACGCAATCACTCACTCACTCACTCACTCACTCACTCACTCACTCACTCACTCACTCACTCACTCACTCACTCAATCATGTCACATTGTCACTCACCAAGTACGATGATCTGGAACGGCCACAGACTATCAGAGCTGAAATTTCGTCGAAATCCGTTAGCACACGATAGCCCACGAAGCTTCTTCCGTCCCTTGAAAAGTCGCGACCAAAAGGAAGGCTTATTCTCGTAAACGGGAATGCGTAGCGTCAGTGTATGCGTCGACGTGTCTGAAAGAGTGAGTGAGTGAGTGAGTGAGTGAGTGAGTGAGTGAGTGAGTGAGTGAGTGAGTGAGTGAGTGAGTGAGTGAGTGAGTGAGTGAGTGAGTGAGTGAGTGAGTGAGTGAGTGAGTGAGTGAGTGAGTGAGTGAGTGAGTGAGTGAGTGAGTGAGTGAGTGAGTGAGTGAGTGAGTGAGTGAGTGAGTGAGCCATGTACTAACCGTTGCCTGAGCTGCATGCTTGTTCAGCGTCATCTGAGTAATCATTGATGGTGATCGTAACTTGTTTCTTCTGAATTTCAGTCGGATGGGATTTGGGACGGCTGACGTCCAATAGATTATTTGAACTGGTCATTTTGAGTCTGTAAATGGAAGGAAATTACTGACTAATTGATTGATTGACTGACTGACTGACTGATTGATTGTTTGACTGACTGACTGCCTGACTTATTGACTGATTTATTTACGGAATTTTCTAAGAACTCGAACATGACTGCATAAAAGAATGCGTGTTCATCTCATGTGCCATGAACAAAGACAGACACAATAAGCTCTGTAACAACTGACTGACTGAAATTATGCCCGGAGGAACTTAACTTCAAGAAAATGAATAATGCATATGGAATATTTCTTCCGGTGTTAATTAGTTTCTATAATAAAAGGGTTTGTAATTAATTCATGTATTCGATATTCATATATACAAAGCTTGGATATTATCAGAATAGCCGTTATTATGCGCCTTCCAAGGTATTGTATGTATAGCTGGTGATTGATGGTTTACTCACTTCACCCACTGAACACTGACTGACATTTTGATTTTTTGACTGACTGACTGCTCAACCAACTGACTATAATAACTGACTGACTGATTGACTGACTGACGGCACAACCAATTGACTGACTGACTGACTGAATGACTGACTGAATGACTGACTGACTCATGAAATATTTCACACTCAATAATTTGTCAAAATGAAATACACGCAGCTCATATATAGAATAATTAGTTGCGATTTATCTCTCATTAGTAGGTTCATAGAGGCTAGCCAGTATAGCCATAAATAGGAACTCGAATGAGCACTATATGAACCGTGATAATCTGAAAAAGTTTGTTATTTCTGAGCTATTTTTAATGATAAAAACTTTCTTTATTAATGCACGTACTACAAAGGGGAAGAGGGCGTACAAATATCATAAAGGATTTGCACCGTAATCCAACATAATCCAAAATATATAAACAAGTTATACTGTTTTTTACGGAGGTGGTGGCTGTTATGTTATGGTGAATCATGATAACGTAGCGTAATTACTGTAAGTACCGTAAGTACCGTAAGTACCGTAACTTAAGTAACATAAGTTTCAAAGATAAACATATTATAGTACTCTTAATTGAGTAGGAGACTGAATTTGAATAAGCATGATTTGCCATGAAGATTTTTCAGACTTTACCGTATTCTATAACACGTTGTTACAATGTTCACATTTATAACACCGTGTTCATACTTTACCGAAACACTGGATACCGCAAAACTTTAATAAATTTAACGTATACGTATGTATTTAATAGGAATAAATTCAAACAGTAATGGTTTATCTACATAAATTATACATGCATAACCGTTACAACTAATTAAAAAGAAATGTTTTCCTGTTCGTATTTAATATGAATAAATTCGAATATTAAAACAGTAATGGTTCGTCTACATAAATTTTACATTCATAACCAGTATAATTAATTAAAACAAGACGTTTTCCGTTAGCATACGACGTGTGCGTTCATCACTTGTCATAATGACTTTTCCATTAGTCATGAGTTTATAATGATGCTAATAGTAATATAATATCATTTTAGATCCGGCCATCTATGACAGATTATACGCAAGACAAGCCCACTTCTTATACTATTCAACAATCAGAAGATATTTTGGGATAATCAACTAATTATACATACATACAACCCGTTACACGGTTAAATTCGGGCCGATGTGTTGCTTGGAATGTCTTCATTGTCGGAGTTGCAAGTTATTTTTCACAACCTTTTTTGTAAACCTTTTTCTCGTCACAATGAGTTTCGAAACCATTTCGAAATCGAAATAGGGAGACTATGAAAGAAAATGTCGAAACGAAACAAGAGAACGCTCGCAGAAAAGTTCGGAAAAACACGCAACTCGAAATACGAAGGCACCCTTATCAATGTATCGGTTAAGTTATTCTTCTGCTCGATATCACCTACAGTAGTTGACCGAAATCATTTAAACCGTGATAAATACCGTGAATAAGTTTATACAGTATGTTTCTTTTCTGACATGAATTTACAAACTAATCACGCTTGACTAGACCCGGTTTCAATAAGCAGAATCTCGGAGTTTGTTAACGTTTTTGAGAAACGTACTTTATAGAAAACGTCGAAAAAAACGTCAATGGGCGCAACTTTAACTTTAGTCCTCTAATCAATAAAGAATGCAAGACAATGACCAAGCGGTAATGAAAAGAACGCATTATTACAAAAAGCTCGTCAGAATCCTGCTGTTCGAATCGAATTAAAATTACGATCAACATTAACAAAGGGACTTTGCTTGCTAAATATGTAAAACAAGTTCAGATTTCAAATTGCGTGCCGACGTTCTTCTGCGTATGAACAAGATTTATTGGTCAGGCTAGACGGGCTTGAAACGTGTGAACTGAAACAATTTCGAGGGAGTTTTCGTTTCGCATGCTCATGCGAAATTTCGTTTCGCTATCGACCACTGGCTTGAGGATGCCTTCATAGGCAGTTGTAAAAACTTCACTCGGTTGACACCATAGTTCAACACAGTGAAGCATAGGGTGATGATGATTGATGTGCGAGTTAACACTGTTTTTCTGAGGTTTCATTATCAGAAGTTTCGTGCAGAAACAACAAACACGCTTTAGAAGTGAAACAGCATCGGAAATAACTCTTTAGATGCGGAATCCTAATCAACATACAATAATAATCTTGCTTTCCGTATGCTTCATCAACTACAGTAATCCCGGCTGTAAACGTGGGCTTATTAAAAGAGCATCACGTAGATTAGCGGATGAGAACCGCTTTTGTGTAGGTTGCGTAGCCGAATGGTTAGGGCGGCAGTCTCGCACGCCGGTGGTCCTTGGTTCGAAACCTGGAAAGACCATATGACGACCTGTTTCTTTTGGGGTTCGCCAATCGCCGTTTTTCTTTTTTCTACTTTCTCTCTGGCCAATAAGAACAAACCACACACGTCATCATCATAGTGGCTTGTTGATTCCATTAATGAAGGAGTCATTATTGTAGAAAAAAGGTGGATATTCCCCACTTTTTGGCGAGTTGAAAACAGGCGATTATTTCTTGAGGTGAACGGTAAAACGGCTGGAAATTCGACTATTTACATAGCTTGATCAAGTGGATCTTTTACGCATTTCATTCCATTTATAAGGACCCGTAACGCCCTTATGCAATGAATAAAAGACAGAGTTTTTTTGTGTGCTGTATACGGGGAAATCAATTTTCTGCAAAAACGAAACAATAAATATCCGCCACAAATAGATTTGAATTCAAACCGAGCGCCAAAAACTTTTGTAGTAACAAATTCTGAATAGGCTATCAATGGAAGAATATGATATCAATGTAGAGGAGTATGGCGAGTAGACACTAATTATCAATGTACAAATAGACACCAATTATTTCGAGTAAATGATATCGCTATTTCTGGTTCAATTAACTTTATCATGGCAAGTATTAACACAATTATTTGCGGTACTGTTTACAACCGTAAAATGTGTGGAATCAGATTGCCGGTGACTGACGTGTATATCCTATTTATAGCTCAAATGAGAATTCTCATTAAAGAACCGCCTGAGATTCAAGTGGAAAGTTGTAGTGTTAACTACTCCAACTTTGAATCGTTAGCTGCATCAAATGTAAGAGAAGGTGATGCATAATAGCCGGCTGTTCGACTCAACTCAACCCAACAGGTGCATGCAATCATCATGCAATCATCATGTTCAGTGGATGTTTCCCGGGTTGGACAAGTTAACGTGTCATTTGTTCACTTGAATCTCAAAAGTTCTCATTAGCAGATTGATCAGTTGATTAGGAGACTTAAAAATTGAAAGTCATTCGATTTCAGACGGCACACCAGCGGACGACACGGGGTGACAAAAATGGAATTTACCCTTTTTGGCTTTTGGCTTTTTCGAAAAGTTTATTTTCTTCCTTGAAGCATAGGTAAAATGGTTTCAAAATTACCGAATTCCCCCGCTTTGACAAACCCCCCCCCCGTCTTTTGGAGAATCGGACAGTGAGACGGCACTTATTCACGACACGATTCTTCTCCGTGCTTGCGAAAATACCGAAAAGAGTCGAAAATACCGTGAAACATCGAAAAGTACAAAATATTTATTTGGTGTAGTTGAGTCTGAGTTTCTTGTTCGTCAGAAAGTTTTTGGCGCGAATTCAAATTGTTGAGATTTTCTCACATCGACACTTGGACAACATAGAATACGAATGGGGCGCCGGAATTATTTTATAGTTAACACTAGTGGACGAGAAGAGGAGGGAAATAGGGAATTCTCGCTCCACTAGCGGTTGAGAAGGGGTGAGAAAAGTGGAATTCTCCCTTGTTTGGCGCACTGGCGGACGAGTCAAATCTCCAAAGGGAGGGGAATTTCGTCAAAGAAGGGGAAATTGAAAGTTTTGAGGTCATTTTATCCACACCTTGAAGAACAAATTCTACTTTTTCAAAACGCCAAAGAGGGGGGAATTCCCCTTTTCCCACCCCTTCTCATCCGCTAGTGGTTTGGCGAACTCAAAAAGTAGAATTTGTTCCCTAAGGTGTTGGTAAAGTTTCCTTTTTTTCTGTGAATTTCCCCTTCTTTGGAAAGATTCCGCTACTTTGAAGGTTTGGCTCGTGTCCGCCAGTGTACTAAAACATTCATTATAAAAAGATGGTCAGTGAAAATTAACTCTTTCTTTAACAAGAAAATCTGAATAAACGTTTATGATATGAATTCTACGTGATCAAAGGAAAATTTCTGGGATGAAAATAATCAGTTTATCCGGTGGTTGTCTAGAGGAGAAACGCTTAATTCCTCAAAGAGCTTAGTCAGGGTATCAAAAACATTCTATGAGCCCTTTATCTACCTATTAACGCATTTCATCAAACTCATTGTTATTCATTCGATTACCCAATATACAATTTTCCTATATTCCGCTTCCGCATCAAAATATGGATTTTCGCTATTATTACTATTTTAAAAGTCAGTAAAATTGGTGCAACGCATGTTAAAAGTTTTTACTCAAAAGGCACCCAAAAGCGAATAAATGTGGTTTTATACATAATCTGAGCCACAGGCGGACGATCCAATCCTCCATAAGGGATTACACTTGGAGTTTCGTCAAAGAAGGGGGAGTTGGCAGTTTTCCCGCTATTTTACCTACATTTACAGTGGATCTCCTCGAGTCTGATCATGCTGCAACCATCATTAATGAAGGTGTTTTGAAAACCGTAGGCCGTTGATTCAGACATTCATGATTAAAAGATGATCTTAGGCTCATCAAAAGTGAGTGGTATAGAAGTAATTAGGACGTTCTACAAAAACGATAGTTTTACATCCATAAATCATTAAGAGTTGGATGCAGGCACTGGCGGACGAGCCAAACCTCCGATGGGAGGGGAATCTTTCCAAAGAGTACGGAACTGGCAGAAATTAGGTCATTTTACCTTTAGCTTGAGAAAAAAAAATTTTGAAATCGCCAAAGAGGGACTAATTTCACTTTTCCCTTCCCTGCTCGTCCGCTAGTGAACATGACATTTAATTACTTTGGAAGACCTGATCGGGCGAGATATAAAAGTAATTAGGACGATCTACAAAAATGGTAGTTTTACATCCATAACTCATTAAAAGTTGAATGAAAACGTGACATTTTCAATTCCTTTTGGAAGACCTGATTGGGGGAGAAGAGTGACGGACGAGTCCAATCCTCAAAAGGGGAAGGAAATTTTTTCAAAGAGAGAAATAATCAGTTTTGGGACCATTTTATCTTAAATTACAAATTAATTTTAACTTTTAAATTAAAGTTAAAAAGAACAAATTCTTTTTTATGGGAGTGCCAAAGTGGGGAGAATTCCGTTCTTCTCTCGTCCTCTAGTGGGCGTGAAGAAACAGCATTCATTCCAGTCGTTTGTTAATGATGTACCAATTAGGTCAAAGAAGATTGGTAAAGACAGAAGGGATTACCAAGTTTCTAAAAATTGCGAATTTGTTTAAGCAATTTGTTTGTTATTTTATAAGGTTTTTTGTATGCCAATTAATAGAGAATAATACGCCTACAATATTTTCAGTTATAAGATATGGTGATTAATAAAAAATTTTAAATAAACAAACGATAATAAACAATATTTGCGTGCTAATTAGTCGCGCTGAGATAAAAATTAAGAGTGTCGCATCGATATCATTCACTAACGGACGAGAAGAGGAAGGAAAAGTGAAATTCCCCCCTCTTTAGCGGTTACAGAAAGTGGATTTCGTTTCACAAAGTGTAGCTAAAATGGCATAAAAACTCTCCATTTTTCTCATCTTTCTCAGGGGAACTGCTCGCTATAAAGTTTTTTGCTAACAAAAAACCCTTTAAGCTTTAACAAGAAACAATGATCACGCAATAATGTCTGTCTACAAGAAGGTAGTTTCATCAGGATTCATTGAAGCCCGTGTGTTGTTTCTGCAAGAAAAATTTTGCCCAAAACGTCTGATAATGAAACATCACTAGCCTTAACTCAACTCAGTTGACACCATCGTTTAACACAGTGAAGCATGGGGTGATGATGATTGATGTGCGTGTTAACACTGATTGTCTGATGTTTCATTATCAGACGTTTTGGGCAATATTTTTGCTTGCAGAAATAACATACGGGCTTTAGAAGCTCGCTGATGATTTGACATTTCATGACCCCTTGTAAGGCGCTGGTTATCATTTTTCTGAAGTTTCTGCCAGAATCGGCCGCGTTACGCATGTTATTCCTTACAAACGGAAAACCAGTGCGTGTTGTGTTCAATAGATCGAATCATCGCGCGGGACTCAAAAGAATTTTGTGAGTAAAGCCCGTATGTTATGGCCCCAAAACCTCTGATAATGAAACATCACTAGCCTGAGCTCGACTTGGTTGAAACCATAGTTTAACGCAGTATAGTAAGGGGTGATGATATTCGATGTGCGTGTTACACCCGTAGCACAGAAACTTTTCGAATATCTTTTTCATGAATTGTGTCATAATGTTGGGATTTTATCAAATGAAATAATGCAATAAATAAGCAAGATAAATATCCTCACAAACTCGGTTTAACTCACCTTGACTACGACTGCCTGCGGCGCGGTGTTATGGCTGCCTGGCCAATTCAGCAGACTCGGCACGTGCTCGTACGAAAGACTGCAATGAGTTAAAATAATCAATAATGCAGTTTAGGTTATATATAATGTATCAACAACAGTACATAATCAGTGTTTTAATCCAATTTAATGGAAGAAGATTCTCAATAATTTCACCCTTGGAATCTTCTCAGTGACTGGCTCAAGGCTCAGTCAGTGTTCACAATCACGAAATTAATCGTGCGTACAATTTCCAATTCAATGGACCGGTCTTTTGGACAGGTAATGTGAACCAGTCAACGACTGAAGATCAAGTTACGTCTCAGAGACGAGATTAGATCTCAAACAGACCTTCCCAAGGTAAGTTTGTTCACTTTGTGCTTGGACTGGGTGACGTCCTAGCACGTGGGATTCAGTTCACGAGAGTTCGTGAATTCCCACACTTAACTTAACTTAAGATGCAATATCCAAGAAAGTGATATTCACCTAAGAACGGGCTCGAAATGCAGCGTTCTTTAAGAATGCCCAAGAAAGTGACAAACTTAGAGTGCGTCTAAGAAAACGACAGACACTCACAACTATCTTAGAGTGGCCAAATTAAACGGCGAGCACTCTACTACTACAAGCAAAAATCCTGCGAAGTAAAAAGGAACGGATTAAGGCTATCTAATTGATAAAAGAATTGGTGAGAGATTGATTACTTGGAAATATTAACTATCTAAAAGCTATTGACTAACTACCTTTTCAAACCGCCTTGCTGATCCGGTCCAAGTCGTTGAAGTGCCACGCCTGAACTCAATGTCACCGGCCTGGTTCCCGAAGTCCCTGTCTTGGCTAAACAATCAATTAATATGGGTTATAAGTTCAAGATATGCAGGGTTGTCAACCCGATCAACAATACAGCATTAAAACACGATTTTCCGATTACCTTTAGAGTTTATTTAACAAATCAATGGTTGAAAGAGATATGAGAATGTATCAGAGTTTCAACATTCAACAAACAAACTGGCAGTCAAAAGATGAGTTCTTGACTGGATTACAGAATAAGGAATGGCAAATAAACGAAACTGAACGAGGAATTTCAACGAGTGAAGATAACGAACGATAAACGAGATTCCAATAGATGATCAAACAGCCAACAGGAGTGTTTCAACGAATTCAAACAAGGCAATCAGAATGGAACGAAGACAGTCACCGAGATTCAATGGGAATCACGTTGACAAACAAAATTGGCAAAGATATATGTTATGTGTCAAAATTAGCAATTTTTGGTGGAGTTTTTTCAGAATGAATCTCGATCACGTAGGAAGAAAACGAGAAAATATTTGAATTTCTGTTTTCACTGCGAGACCAGATATATGACAAACTCGATGTAGAGACAACAAATTAACGTTTAGTTGAAAATGATAAGAATACAGATGACACGATACGGTAATGTAAGTGAAAATACGGTATGTGATGTGGAAATAATGAAACCCGTGACACCACCCTCCCACACGCATGTAGCGAGGGCACGAGCGAACAAGTGGTGATATTAAGATACTTTTAGGATATGATTATTTAGCAATTAGATAATATCATATTAATCATTTAATTGTCCATTGGTTAAAGTCCATAGAGTTATGAAGAGTTGATCCGCCATCGAACGGTCCAGACTTAGAGGCAGCAGCACGCGCGTCGAGGTAGAGCGGCCAACGTCCAGATGGAGCGGTAGAGAAGGGGAGACGAGAGAGCGAGCAAAACAACAATCGCGCACTTACATCTAGGCAGGCAGATAATCCTAGCACTAGCGGGCGCGAGAAAACCACAAAACATCAGCCAATCAGCGATGATTGACTGGTTTGAATTTGAATTCAAATAATAATAATTGCGCATCGGAATTTAATCCGGTGATTTAAGATCACCGCATGAAACATCATGCATTTAGGTGGCTGAAAACCCAGTCGCGTAGGGAAGAGGTCCCGAAGTCGCGAAGAGGTCCCCCAGGGGCGGGGCGACGGGGTAATGTTTGAATCCGTAAGTTGTTTTGCAAGCCGAAACGATATTGGTATAGATGCTTTTCATGTCACAGTTCTGATGCGCGTTGGAGATGTTTTCATAGAACTGAATGATGAAATGTGTTCGCAGTGGGTTAGGTTGCGCGATGGATTCTCCATGTCCGACGGTTGCTTCACCGTGGTGTGGTTTACATGCGATCGAAAAATCATGGGGCTTGTATTTTGATTGTGGCCCGTGTGCGTTCGTACCGACACTACGAATGTGTGGACGCACTTCAATTGAATTCGATTTGTATCGCGATGAAGGTCCTTGGTTGTTGGTACCATCATGACAAACGACCCTGCCACTCGGTTGCGATTTGAATCGCGAATTGAGTGTGTGTGGCGATATACAAACTCTGTGTTCCTTCGTACCAATACGCGAGGCGTGGTTGTGCACCTTGTATTTGTTGCTATTGAACCAGCTTTGAGTAGGTGAAGGTGAGCCGATGACTTTGGCACCTCTGTTCACTGATGTAAACTGTTTCCGGTGGTTGGTCTTGTTGTGTTTGGGTGCGGCCTTATATCTTGAAACTGGTCCTTTGGTGTTGGTACCGAAACTGAACTGCTTGGTCTGTGTCACACCGTTGTCGAACTTTTGATTCGATGTTGAGTGTCTATCGTCCATTAACAGTCGATTAGTCAGTTCGGGTTCTTGCTGCGTGTCAGCATCATTGTTCTTGAAAACCAACGAGTGATACACCATATTATTGGTCTTATCAGTTGTTACACGCTCACTAACTACTTGCACTTGGGGATCACTGTTCACGCAGTCAATCAGCGATGTTGTGTACCACAGTGGTGAACAACGGTGCAAGGTATTGGAAAATGACTCGTTTTTTCTCTGCACATTATCACTAGTCTTGATATAACTATGATGGGATTGTGTTCGCTGAATGTTTTTCTCAATCAGTGCAGCTTGTTCGTACATACCTTGTGATCGGTAGTATTCAGCCCATTGCGCACTGTAGTCGACTTTCGAAACCACTGAATTGGTATTCGAGCCTGGTACTGTAGACTGAGCTGGCCGTTGGTGTAGTTCTGATGAGCAGGTCTGATGCAGCCTTGCTTCACACAGTGCAGCTGGCTCATGCATGCCTTGTGATCGGTAGTATTCAGCCCATTGTGCACTGTAATCTGGTTGAGTTACTGGTGTGATCAACTGACTCTTTGGTGACTGCATTCTGGCCTGTGCCATAAAAGGTGAGCTGAACTGAGGACCTAATGATGGGTTAGTGGGCCCAGTACGTTGTTTCATACCGATGACGCTGTTGTTATTGGTCAAATGACTCGGTGTATTGTGCATGTATGTCTGGTTCATTAGTGACGTACTCATCTGAGATTGATTCAACATCGAAGACTCAATCAAGTTGAAGGTTCTCGCAAAATGATCATCTGTCTTCATTCTCAGCTGATCAATCGATTCGAGAAGAGACATCCTGATGTGATCTTGTATATGGAACAGCGATACTTGAATTTAATCAACTGATGTTGCCAGTTATTGTGAAATCAACATCTTTATAAACTAGAAAAATTCACCAGTATTGATTGTTTGTGATGTGTCTGTGATCTTATAACAGAACTGTAGGTGAAATAGAATACTGAGTCTGCGGCCAATAACTATTTCAAATACAGTTACTAATTATTATCGACAATTCTTAGTAATTATTTAATGTATTGATCGATCAACGACCAGAAATATTTGTCATTACTAGGTTTGATGTGATGAAGTCAATCAAATTTGAGGTGATCAGATGGATTTACAAAATCCATTTTCAACGTTAAATTAACTAATGGCTATACTATTGTCAATAATTAATTATACTGATCCGGTGTAATCTCAATTCATAAACTTATGACATAAGAATGCATTTCTACTTGGTATCAGTTTATGTTACTAATATATTAGCCGAAAGTTGTTTGAAAATATTCAGTTTGCAAAAGATGGCAAAGGAAATCTGATTGAATGCCTGCAGTGTGGTTGTGCTGTTAGCATGAAAGATTTATACTGTTGCACTGTGTGTGTGATAACATGACAGACATCAGTGACCAACTGGTTGTGTATGAATGAATTACTGTTGCTTGATTTTGAGGCCGGGTTATAATTTTCGAATGTCTGTGTGTGTTATGTATGTGTATATTATATGACTGATTGTGTATTATGTAAATCGAAACCAGTTTTACTGTTTCATGATGTACTATTGGTAATAAATTAATCAGTCAGATGTGTGTACTCGTAGAATATTATTCAGTATTGGGTGCACTTGAGCTACTTTTAGTTAACTCTGTAATGATAAACAGATAAATAACAGTGACGTCTGTAATATTGTGGTTCACGAGCTAGTGTATGTGCAATATAAATTCTGAATGTTGAATATTATTATTATTGAAAACACTGTTCAGGGTATTTGTCAATAAAATGATATTTGTGGCATTTATTCAATGATGTTGTGTTGATTGTTTATCAATGAGATAATGTTTATCTGATATTAATGTTTCTGTAATTGTAATTGGCAAATGGCTAGTTGGAACGAAATCAATTATGTATGAATCAAGTCCAATTGTTACTCTGTTATGAGATAACGATGCCGATAATTTATTCCGAGAAACAGATTTTTTTTTTTTTTTTTTAGAATAGCATTTATTACTTGAAGCACATGAAATACTTGCTGTGATTTTTTACAATAATAGGCAAATATACGACATTTAGTCTGTAGTTTCGTGGTTCACGTTTGTGTGAGACTGATATACCGAATATTATTATTATTGAACGAATACTGTTTATGGTATTGTTAATAAAATAATATTTATGCCAATTATTATTTAATTATGTTCTGTTGATTGTTTACCCAGTCAGTATACGATGTTGCTTTGATATAATGTTCTATTGATTACGATTCATGTAATGGCAATCAACGAATGGCTAGTAGAAACGAAGTCAATTCTGTGTGAATCAAATCCAATTGTTGTTCTGGAGTGAGTAAACGACTGCTGATTAAGGCCGATAAATTATTCAGAGTGATTTTTTGTTCCCGTAAGGGTAAAAATAATACAGTGAGGTTATTGTGGTCCACGAGCTGGTTTGCGTGAGACTGATATATTCAAAATACCGAATATTAATATTATTGAACGAATACTGTTTATGGTATTGTTAATAAAATAATATTTATGGTATTTATTCAATGATTTTGTTGGTAGAAGTTTTATTAACACCAGTCAATATCCAGTGTGTACCGAATATCATTCACAATACGATGGGTTAACAGTTAATAAAAACAGCAACTTTAAACTTTCAAATAAGAAAGAAAAATTAAATAAACCTTTCAGCTGCTTCAGTTTAGCGCCCACTGTGGCTGAAGGGGTTTGTTGTTGTTGTTGTTCGGCCTCGAATCGAGCTATGTCCGCCTGTTGGAGCTGTTGGCTTTGCCTTTAAACGGGTAATTAGTCAGAGGGTGAGATCGGCGGGACCTCCAATGTCATAATGTTGGGATTTTATCAAATGAAATAATGCAATAAATAAGCAAGATAAATATCCTCACAAACTCGGTTTAACTCACCTTGACTACGACTGCCTGCGGCGCGGTGTTATGGCTGCCTGGCCAATTCAGCAGACTCGGCACGTGCTCGTACGAAAGACTGCAATGAGTTAAAATAATCAATAATGCAGTTTAGGTTATATATAATGTATCAACAACAGTACATAATCAGTGTTTTAATCCAATTTAATGGAAGAAGATTCTCAATAATTTCACCCTTGGAATCTTCTCAGTGACTGGCTCAAGGCTCAGTCAGTGTTCACAATCACGAAATTAATCGTGCGTACAATTTCCAATTCAATGGACCGGTCTTTTGCACAGGTAATGTGAACCAGTCAACGACTGAAGATCAAGTTACGTCTCAGAGACGAGATTAGATCTCAAACAGACCTTCCCAAGGTAAGTTTGTTCACTTTGTGCTTGGACTGGGTGACGTCCTAGCACGTGGGATTCAGTTCACGAGAGTTCGTGAATTCCCACACTTAACTTAACTTAAGATGCAATATCCAAGAAAGTGATATTCACCTAAGAACGGGCTCGAAATGCAGCGTTCTTTAAGAATGCCCAAGAAAGTGACAAACTTAGAGTGCGTCTAAGAAAACGACAGACACTCACAACTATCTTAGAGTGGCCAAATTAAACGGCGAGCACTCTACTACTACAAGCAAAAATCCTGCGAAGTAAAAAGGAACGGATTAAGGCTATCTAATTGATAAAAGAATTGGTGAGAGATTGATTACTTGGAAATATTAACTATCTAAAAGCTATTGACTAACTACCTTTTCAAACCGCCTTGCTGATCCGGTCCAAGTCGTTGAAGTGCCACGCCTGAACTCAATGTCACCGGCCTGGTTCCCGAAGTCCCTGTCTTGGCTAAACAATCAATTAATATGGGTTATAAGTTCAAGATATGCAGGGTTGTCAACCCGATCAACAATACAGCATTAAAACACGATTTTCCGATTACCTTTAGAGTTTATTTAACAAATCAATGGTTGAAAGAGATATGAGAATGTATCAGAGTTTCAACATTCAACAAACAAACTGGCAGTCAAAAGATGAGTTCTTGACTGGATTACAGAATAAGGAATGGCAAATAAACGAAACTGAACGAGGAATTTCAACGAGTGAAGATAACGAACGATAAACGAGATTCCAATAGATGATCAAACAGCCAACAGGAGTGTTTCAACGAATTCAAACAAGGCAATCAGAATGGAACGAAGACAGTCACCGAGATTCAATGGGAATCACGTTGACAAACAAAATTGGCAAAGATATATGTTATGTGTCAAAATTAGCAATTTTTGGTGGAGTTTTTTCAGAATGAATCTCGATCACGTAGGAAGAAAACGAGAAAATATTTGAATTTCTGTTTTCACTGCGAGACCAGATATATGACAAACTCGATGTAGAGACAACAAATTAACGTTTAGTTGAAAATGATAAGAATACAGATGACACGATACGGTAATGTAAGTGAAAATACGGTATGTGATGTGGAAATAATGAAACCCGTGACAATTGTGTATTCATGATTTGAAATCTGTGTTTTTCTCTGACTGATCCCAAACAAGCAACCCTAAATTATATATCATCGTGACCTCCCTGCCTCAATTTATCTATCGGCGTTTATTTTATAAAAACTATGTTAGTTTGAATTGAATTAAACCTTATTCATCGTTATTCAAGATCTGAGTACCTGCGATATTCAAGAAATCACGAATATCATTTGATCCCCATGTGAGCTTGTTACGCAAAGTTTTATCACCCAGTTAAAATGTCAACGTGGCCGCGGAGAAGGTAGGATAACGACGGAGTGAAATAAAGAGACAAATTTTCCTTCATAAAAAGTTTAAACCCTATTAATTTTGT
>CAXIWR010000087.1:0-12500 GCA_964036265.1 Daptonema setosum | reverse complement strand
TTTTTAATATCATAACTAGCGGACGATAAGGGGAGAGGAAAGAGGAATTCACCCTATTTGGCGTTTTCAAAAAATGTAGAATTTGTAGCTTAGGTAAAATGGTCTGAAAACTACCAATTTCCCCTTATCGACGAAATTCCCCTCTCATGTGGAGGATTAGTTTGTCCCGATTAGCGCCGATGGTCCAGGTTTGAATCGCGGCTTGAGACCACTAGCGGACGAGAAGGGGAGGGAAAAGTGGAATTCCCCCCTCTTTGACGTTTTTAAGAAGTAGACTTTGTTTCCTAAGGTATAGGGAAAATTACCTGAAAATTGCCAATCACGAGGGATCCCCCCTCCCCCCCCCGAGGTTGAGACAGTCCTGCGCATTAAAAAAGAACGTTGTTGTTGTTGATGATTAGTGATTGTCGCACAGTATGTAGAATCGGGTGCGACCGCTATTCCACTATATTTGTGATTTGGCATCCAACTTTGCTATTATGGCATAACAACTGGATAAATTTCCGAATTACAACAGTTCCTTAGAATAATTTTTTCACATTTAAGATATTACTTTGACAAACCAGCGTTGTGTGACCAGACTACAAAATAATTACAAACAGTGAATGAACTATGAACAATTGTATGATTAAACAGGAGTACTGTATGGTTAATTGATTGCAAGTTTGCATAATTGAGGGAGGAACATTCGAAAAATTTACTGTTTGCTTAATTGATTGTTAGCGGAATTCCCCTCCGAATGTGAGGAGTATCCCTCCGACTGAAAGTTTGAAGGATTAGCTCGTCCGCCAGTGTGATCAACTTTAGCAAACAGTAACCCATAGGTTTTTTTTACAAATTAATAAAAACACCCAACCGACTTTGATAGAAATTTTCCTTCATTTCAATATACGATTTCATAGTTATGACAGTACATGTTAAGTTTATTCAGAGCGAAATCCTAAGTTTGACAGAGCATCAATCCATTCAGCAAAATCAAACAATCACTTTTCGTGATTACCCTCGAGTTTCATGTTGTTGACGGAAAACCGAGTTGAAAATCGAGAAAAAAACTGGTACACTGATAAAACGGCCACGGGAAATCACGTCAGAAAAACTCATCAATAACTGAATGGAAAACATGTATATATAGTTTGTTCAGAGAATCTTGCCACCGAGGAAAGGTTACGCTTAATTGCCTTCTAACGTGCTTTAAAATTCCGCAAGAAAACTTAAAAAATGAAACTTGGATAAAACTTGGACAACAAAGCTTCGAACATGATATCCTTGCTAGCAAATTTAGTTATTGTAAACTTTTTTTCATTGATAATTGTAATATTTATTAACAAGTAACTAGATAAATCGACCAAGCTATATAACACGCACGCAATAGAGATCACAGATGAATAAAGTATTATGATTAAGAATGACACGCAAAATCGGGAATCAACTATATTATTCATTAGAGTGGAATTCTCAATGAGTATACATGACAAAAATATGAATGAATTTCATGAAGCATGCTTTCTCATAGTTTTCGGACACTATATTCTGGAAATAGCTGGCAAGTGGTAATAATTCTAAGTGTCTACAGTGTACACCGGCATTTCATGCGCAATAACAATAGTTTAGTTACCATCAACATTTTTTTATCAGACTTTCACAAATATCATGTTTCGAAAACACGTTAGGGTGCTTGCAGAGTTCAAACGAAATTTAAACGTAAAGTAAAAGTAAGAATAAAATCTGAAAGTCTATTGATCCAAAAAAATTCGGGAACAAAAATGACTTTCCGGTCAATAAGTTTACAAATTTTACCTTTACTTTCCTTTGGACTTTGAAAGCACAATTAGAATGGCGATGAACCTGGATAAACCGGATTATTCACGAACAGCCGGGACATAAATGCATGGATTCATGTAATAATAAATCACAATCAATACAGTAACGACTGCGACAGGTCGTGCAATCATACGATTTCAGCTCCAACACCCGATCGCACGCGAAACAGCGCAGTTGTTGTCTGCAACAAAACCTTAGAATAATCTTTAATGAACGGCTTACGACGGCGAAATTATGAAATGAACTATTCTGTAATGAACGGCTTTAGGCCATTATAAATTTTCCGTGATAAGTGATCCTTCCAACACGAAAATTAAAAAAAACGCTTCTTTTACAAAATTTTCTATACAGATCCGCCAGCTTCTATGAATGAATCAAACGTTACGTTCGTATGTTGACGAAATGTCCATAGAAAAGAGTTTTTTGCTCACAAATTCGATATGAATTCAAATCGCGCGCCAAAAACTTCTAGAGTAACAGGAATCTCTAGATATGACTATGAACAACCACTTTTGATCAACTACGAATCA
Source organism: Daptonema setosum (assembly GCA_964036265.1). Taxonomy (NCBI): domain Eukaryota; kingdom Metazoa; phylum Nematoda; class Chromadorea; order Monhysterida; family Xyalidae; genus Daptonema; species Daptonema setosum. Next base: position 10,149 of record CAXIWR010000087.1, on the reverse strand, counting down.
TTGTAAACACATGGCGGACTCTCAAATTTAGTCTGAAAATGAAATGATATATATATGAGCTCTATATAGCCTATCTAGGTTTTCTTGTTCTGCAGATAATTTATATCCGCAGCACTTGCGGACGAAAAGGGGTGGAAAAAGTGTAATTCCCTCTTCTTGGCTGATTCAAAAAATAGAATTTGTTCCCTAGGATTTAGGTAAAATGGCTTGAAAACTGCCGATTCTCCCCATTTTGACGAAATCCCCCTCCCTTTGGGAATTTAGCTCGTCCGCCAGTGATCCACAGATACTGAATCTGAATCGTTCTAACTGTGAGTCCGAACTGGAAGTGGAGGAAGCGGCAATGGTGGTCTCACGAAACGATTCCAGCGGCGTCAGATGTTGGTAGGATCGGGCGAGTTGGGGCGCCGAGACCAGAGTTAACTCTGCAACGATTAACGGAAATCATATATCCTACTTACTTGGATTGGACTTCTCCATTAACTGAAGCCATCGAGGCACACTAATGCACCATATCAGAATGGTGTTTTCGTTGAATAAAGAAAAACTGCAGAAAACCGAACTGCAAACGCGACACTGCACGGGCAGACTGCAGTACTTGGACGAGCACTGCGGACAGTAGTACCCGGTTGTACTCAGCTCGCTCGTCGAGCCCTCCGATTCATCATGACTGAAAAACATACGAAAATGATTAGCAAAATGACTTTTGAAATACCGGAATCAGAATATTTGGCAATATGAAACGGGCTTATAGCCTATCAGAGTTTCTTGTTACTCAGAAGTCACTGGCGTATAACGTGAGTTCAAAACTGGATTTAACGCGCATTTTTATTTGAAAAAAAGTTCACATAATCTTCGGACAACATACAAACAGTGTTTCAATTCAGTGTATATGTGCCTAACGGAACATATTACCCAGGGAAGTTTTTGGCACATAATTGCAATTTTCAACAGATTTTGAGTAAGTACTATGAAAATGACTCTTGATAACAACATCAAGCTATATAATTAAAAACAAATCGTGAGAAAATTGGCGCGAATTCAAATATAATTTCTTGACAAACCAGGCACAGAAGGATGGCATGTCACCGGACTGTCGATGGGTAGGGAATCCCATCCGAACCATCGATGAATCGGCCGATCGAGCTGACGTCGGCGGTAATGTAAAGCCGAACAGCAGCTCTTTGAAGTGAATCTCATCCATCACGACCGAGTGAGTGCCTGGAAGTGAAAAGAATTTTTACATGGACTTCTTCAAAATATTTCTCTTCTATAATTCAAATAAATACTTTTCGTTACTTAATTTTAACCTGCACATAACGTCACCGTCACGAATAACTTGTTAGCCATTTTTTGTCCCCTCTATAATCTATATTGACTCTTAAAGGAAATAAAACATTGGATTCTACTGAAACCATTAAGATACTCTAATATCACCTCACGGTTTGTGCCTGAAATACGGTTTCGTACCAGGACCACTAGTTTTTCGAGGCTGGCGCCGTACGCACTTGACTAGAGAGGATCACGATGACATTGATAAAACATAACAGTACGATTTTTGAATTTATAGATGAAATTGAAAAATTACAACAACAACAACAACAACCTCGCGTCTTATCGGTCATCTCCTTGAGTACGTGGACTTCGGCAGCCAGAGCAATAGCAGAACAAGCAACTTTGTCAGCAATCAGTTTCTGAAACATAAGAAAATAAATTCCATTGAACTATAAAAGGTTGCCATGAAGTTATAAATCTCCTATTACTCTTTTTACTCTCTAACTTGAAAACTGAGTCCAGTTATAATAAGTGCATGGAACTGAATTTCAACGCATATAATTTTTTTTCAGCCTGACTACTATTGTTTAATGTGTCAATTTCGCCAACCATGATTGACATAACCAGATTCACTTGTTCATTTATTGTACATGAAATTATTTGTAACAAAATCAATATTATAATTGATTATAATTTTATCATAATAATAACTTTATTAATCTTCAATAATAACCTCAATTGTGCTGGCCACATTACCCGGGTCGCAGGTGCTCAAACTGCCGACCACATACAGAATCTCGCGACTACTGTGCGATGGTGTATGTCTGTAATAAATACCATGGTCATGATCATTATATTTATTCATTTATTTGATACATGACAGATGACAACACAATCAGATGCAATGCGATGGATGATATGATGATTAATGTCAGTGGATTGAATAAATAATTGCCTGTCTTGACCTGACGTGTTGCTTTGAGATTTCTGCTTTTGCCCGTCAGTTTACTAAATCACTGGCTGGCAACTACGAAAACACCATGCTGGTGTCGTATTAATGTGCCTGCCTTAATGGCTGGACTAATGAAGACCCCAGTGAAAAACGGTTTAATTGATTCCGATGTATTCAAGTACTCATCGCCACTGGCGGACAAGCTTATTTCCCAAAGGGAGGGGAATTTCGTCAAAGAGGGGGGAATTTGCAATTTTCAAGCCATTTTACCTACACCTTAGAGAACAAGTTTAATTTTTAGAAAACTCCAAAGAGGGGGGAATTTCACTTTTCCCACCCCTTCTCGTCCGCTAGTGCTCATCGCGATTCATTTTGTCCTGACTTGTAACGTGCTAATTCATGATAAATGAATGAATGAACCTGAGCACATGATGAGCCATGCTGACGGCATTCTGCAGTGAGGTCTCGCCCGAACATCCCATGTCCAGCATTTTGTTAAGAGCCGCCTCGTGCGCCCGTGCGTTGCCTGCAAATTGTGAAGTAAACTTTAGTTTTATGCAAATAACATAACACTTTATAAGGTCTTCACTCTGACCGTTTGAAAACAAAATAAAAGATCGAAGAAGTTTATAAACACGTTGAAGTTTGAAAATTATTTATTAGTTATATAATACGGTAAGGGATAGTATGAAAAATTGCGAATGATTTCGCTTTCCATCTGTATAAAATCTGGAATTCATCAAGCAAACAAATGATAGTAAATTAACCCATCGCCTAACCGAACAATCAATCGAATCGAAAATGATAGTTCTAGCAACCAACCGGTCAATCCGAGCACCATTTCCGCTTTCTTATCCCGAGTAACCAAGATGCCCAGTTGGGAAATCGGATTCTGATCGAAAAACTCATCAATGAACGATCGCAGCATCTGAAATAAAAAAGAATCATTAAAGTTTATTCCAGTTGTTTTCCATCGAAACGACCAAGTAATCCGATTAACAGCAATTCAAATTAGGATCACGTCACGAAATATACTGACAAAACAAACCGTGTTCACTTGATGACAAAAACTGATTGATTGAGTGACTGATTGATTGAATGAACGACTGATTGGTTCATTGAATGACTGACTGGTTCATTGAACGACTGACTGGTTCATGAAGACCGGACTGGTGTTTGGCATGTGCATGGATAAAAAGGTTTCCAAAAACGGGCTTTAAAATGTAGGTTCCTAATTAAACAAAAACCATTCACCTGTATTGTGTACTGAATTCGAGTGGGTTGGTAGTCTTTGTCCAGCATGCATTCACTCATATCCAATATCAAGAATACGTGACGCATCTGGAAAGTATAAATTTAATGTTATTTTGAGTAATTTATTATTTATAAACAAGATTCTTCAGTTTTATTTTAAATTTACAACGATTGACTGACGTCTTGGTCATTGAGAGTTGAATATCGCGTCAAATAAAATAAAAATAATCGTCGAGATGATGATGATCTTCTTCTAATATAAAATAATTAACAAAAAATGATTAAATGTAAAATAAGGGCAAAATTAAGAAAATAAAAAAAAATTCACTTTTAATTTCAACCAACGATTCCCAGTCGCACATTCTTCTGACGCGCCAGCAAACGTTTCCGTTTCGCTTCGTGAATGGCATCCAGTACACTTTGACGGATGGAGCCAGACTCATCCTCACGAATGCTCTCCCTGAATGAATGAATTAATGAGTGAGTGCGTGAGTGAGTGAGTGAGATAAGTGAGCGAGTGGTTGAGTGAATGAATTTGTTTACCAACTGACAGTTTGATTGAATGATCTGCTAACTGACTGATTGACTGACTCAATAAAAGACTGACTGATCTTCCGATTAATGAATAAACTGACTGATTGATTAATTGATCTGCTAACTGACTGATTGACCGTTTGATGAGTGACTGTCTGATCTTCTGATTGATTTACCAACTTATTGATTGACTGACTTTTCGAGGACTGACTGCTTGATTGACCAACTCACTGATTGATTGATTGATTTGCTAACTTACTCACAAATTTAATGAATGACTGACTGATCTTCCGATTGATTGCCCAACTGACTGATTGATTAATCTTCTAACTGACAGATTGGCTGCCTGATTTTACGATTGATTCACCAACTTACTGATTGACCGACTTTTCGAGGAGACACCAACTAATTGATTGGCCAACTGACCAGTGGTGGGCAGCGAATTTGGCCAAAATGGCGTTACGGTCATACACTTTTTCAAAAATCGGTCTTACGGTCAGGCACCCTCCCGGGTTTCGATTTTGGGGGGGGGGCATGACGGTCAACATTAACTGAAGTCGAATTTTTTACTCAAAAACATCAGTAATGGCTTGAAATAATGACCGAAATTTCGGCATTTTAAAAGCCGCTGATTTGTATAAGAAACATAACAGAAAATTGACAGACTGAAAGCGCGCGGCGCCGAAATTTTGGCATTTTGAAGCCCGCTGATTTGTATTAGAAACATATCTGAAACCTGACAGACTGATTGGCGCGTAGCGCTGAATTTTTTTGCATTTTGAAGCCCGTTGATTAGTATTTAAAACGTATCTGAAAACTCACAGGCTGAGTGGCGCACAGCGTCAAAACTTAAGCATTTTGAAGACCGCCGATTTGTATAAGAAACATATCTGAAAACTGACAGGCTGACTGGCGCGCAGCGCCGAAATTTTGGCATTTGAAGCGCGCTGATTTGTATTAGAAACATATCTGGAAACTGACAGGTTGACTGGCGCGCAGCGCCGAAATTTTGGCATTTTGAAGCTCGCTGATTTGTATTAGAAACTTATTTGAAACCTGACAAACTGAGTGGCGCGGAGCGCCGAAATTTTGGCATTCGAAGCGCGCTGATTTGTATTAGAAACATATCTGAAAACTGACAGGCTGAGTGGCGCACAGCGTCGAAACTCAAGCATTTTGAAGCCCGCTGATTCGTATAGGAAACATATCTGAAAACTGCCAGGCTGACTGGCGCGCAGCGCCGGAATTTTAACATTTGAAGTGCGCTGATTTGTATTAGAAACATATCTGAAAACTGGCAGGCTGAGTGGTGCACAGCTCCGAAATCTTAGCATCTGAAGCCCGTTGATTAGTATTGGAAACATAGCTGAAAATTGACAGGCTGAGTGGCGCCCAGCGCCAAAATTTTTGAATTTTGAAGCCCGCAGATTTGTATCAGAAAGATCTGAAAACTGACAAGTTGACTGCACAGCGTCGAAACTTCTGCATTTAGCCCACTGATTTGTATTAGAAACGTATCTAGTGGCGCGCAGTGTTGGTTGATACTACAGTACTGAGTATATCATCCAGCACCATACATCAATCATCGTATCGTGCATCGAATCGATCCAACGAACACTGATTTTAAAACTTGAAACATTTTCGACCAATTTTTGGTCGATTTTTTTGAATTTGAAACGTTTTCAACCAATTTTTGAAAAAAAATTATAACTTGAAACGTTTTCGACCAATTTTTGGTTGTTTTTTAGGCGATTTCATGTAATTTTAGGTCATTTTGACAGTAAATTCTCCCAAGTTTTGACCGTTACGGTCAATGGGTCAATTCTGAAAATCTCTCTTACGGTCGATCGATCAAGGGCACCCTCCCGCCCTGTTTTTGGGGGGGGGGGGGGCGCCCCCCCCCCCCGCTGCCCACCACTGCAACTGACTGATTGATCGATTGATCTGCTAACTGACAGATTGACTGACCTAATGAGCGGCTGACTGATATTCTGAATGATTGACCAACTGACTGACTTTTTCAGTTATTGACTCGTTGATTGACCAGCTGACTGACTTACCGAGTGACTGACACACGGGTGACTGCCTTTTGAAAGACTGACTGATTGATTAACAAACTGACTTCTCGATAAACTGCCTGATTGGCTGATCAACGGATTGACTGACTGACCAGGTCAGAGTCAGACATACTAAACGAACACGAAAATAATGATTTAAAATAAATAATAACACACTGAGCTACGAATAAGTAGGAAGATTTGTAAATGTGAAGAAAGGCTGACTAACCATGTCTTTTCGTATGCGCCTTCCCAAGTGAAACCATCTTTGTCATCAAGATCGGTCATTTTCCTTTGCTGGAAGAATGAATTGACTACAAAACGGTGCTGTTCTTCCAACGTTCACTCAGTTTCAAACTCAAATATGTTTGTATTTTTCAATTTTCAAATAAAAAAACTTGTGAATCCGAAATTAAAAAAAAACGGATTCTGGATTCTTAACAAAAACAACAACAAAAACAACAACAACAACAACAACAACAACAACAACAACAACAACAACAACAACAACAACAACAACAACAACAACAACAACAACAACAACAACAACAACAACAACAACAACAACAACAACAACAACGACAACGACAACAACAACAACAACAACAACAACAACAACAACAACAACAACAACAACAACAACAACAACAACAACAACAACAACAACAACAACAACAACAACAACAACAACAACAACAACAACAACAACAACAACAACAACAACAACAACAACAACAACAACAACAACAACAACAACAACAACAACAACAACAACAACAACAACAACAACAACAACAACAACAACAACAACAACAACAACAACAACAACAACAACAACAACAACAACAACAACAACAACAACAACAACAACAACAACAACAACAACAACAACAACAACAACAACAACAACAACAACAACAACAACAACAATAACATCAACAACAACAACAACAACAACAACAACAACAACAACAACAACAACAACAACAACTACAACAACAACAACAACAAGTTCAATCAATGACTGACTGATTCGTTCAATGATCGACTGGTCCATTGAATGACGGACTAGTTTATTAAATGACTGACTGGTTCATTGAAATTATGGCTGGTTTGTCATTGAAATGACTGACTGGTTTATTGAATGACTGCTTTTTCACTGAGAGACTGATTGGATCATTGAATAAATAAACCGTTCATTTAATGACTAAACTGATTTTTTTCGTTGAAAGACAGACTGGATCATTGAAAGAATGACTAATTCATTAAATGACTGACACCCGTAGCACAGAACGATAATAACTAGTTTGTAATATCTATCATAATAACGGGTTCGTAAGAACTGAAATTCTGAGCTCATTAGACCGTGGATTTCAATGTTTGATATGTCAAAGAGAGTGGAATCATTCCGTGTATTCAATGAATAAGTTTAGTCATTCAAAACGCCATATTGTGGTAATAAAATCAGATAATAACGTACTCGTAATATCGTTAATAACGGACCCGTCATTAACCGCGTTAATAACTCAACAACCTCACATCAGTTGCGCTACGTAACAAGTAAGCTAAGATTTACCTCTCAACTTGACTGCAACACTATTTACTACCATACAGTGAAAAAAATACTTGAATTCAATTGTTTTCATGGAAGCAAGACGTTAAGTTGTGACGATAATAACGTAAATATCAGCGATATTAACGGAGTTATTATCGGGATATTCACGAAGTCAGAATATCTTGGTCCCACAGCGCGAACTTTTACCGTAACCTATACGCAGGAAAAAGTTACACAATTAAGTTTAGAAAACTAATTAATTTTTTATTCTTTGTTTTTTCTGTCTTAAAGTGTCTATCAGGTTTTGATGATTATTTTCATGTATTTTTCATAGAAATTAGCGGCTTATTGAAAGGTTAAAATAATTTTTGAAAGTTCAAGTTGGCAGGAAAAACTTTTCTTGTAAAACTACAGTCAAGTAGAAACTAAACAACAACTACATAAACATAATTATGTCTGAATTTTTTGTGTTTTCTTGTTGTTTAGAGTATTATTTCTCTTTCGGATTCAAAAAGCAATACAAATAACTAAAAACACACCGCAGTTCGCCATATGAAACACCTTTTCATCCCAAACAGACGTATAGTTTACTCCCTCCCTTACATATAATTAGAATTTGCGAGTGAAAAGTAATACAATAACGACCATTAAACTAAATTTTTCAATAAATCACGATTGATAAATTTATTCAAAGTTCAAATTAAGTTAACACATTGTTTAATATACGTTGCCGTTTTTCTATAGACAAGCACGACTGTTTCATGGTGGCAGTCTTACAATAAAGTTTTCCTGCCATCGTGAACTTTAAAAATTTATTTAAATTCTCCATTAATTCAATAACTTTCATGTAAAATACATGAAAAGAAACAGCATAGTCTAATGACTGTTTCCCGGTAAAAGTTTTACAAGAAAAGTTTTTCCTGCCACCTTTAACTTTCAAAAATTATTTTAACCCTTCAATAAGCCGCTAATTTATATGAAAATTACATGAAAATAATCATAAAAACCTGATAGATACTTTCAGAAAAAAAACAATCAATAAAAAAATAAATTAGTTTTCTAAACTAAATTGTGTAACTTTTTCCTGCGTATAGGTTACGGTAAAAGTTCGCGCTGTGGGACCAAGATATTCTGACTTCGTGAATATCCCGATAATAACTCCGTTAATATCGCTGATATTCACGTTATTATCGTCACAACTTAACGTCTTGCTTCCATGAAAACAATTGAATTCAAGTATTTTTTCACTGTATGATAGTAAATAGTGTTGCAGTCAAGTTGAGAGGTAAATCTTTGCTTACTTGTTACGTAGCACAACTGATGTGAGGTTGTTGAGTTATTAACGCGGTTAATGACGGGTCCGTTATTAACGATATTACGAGTACGATATTATCTGATTTTATTACCACAATATGGCGTTTTGAATGAATAAACTTATTCATTGAATACACGGATTGATTCCACTCTCTTTGACATATCAAACATTGAAATCCTCGGTTTAATGAGCTCAGAATTTCAGTTATTACAAACCCGTTATTATGATAGATATTACAAACTCGTTATTATCGTTCTGTGCTACGGGTGTGACTGGCTATATAGCGGCAAGTGTGCTGCACTTTCGCGTTCACGCCGAATACTCGTGTTCAGTCATTTGTATAAATTTCAGTTACTGGCATTTAAATACGGATTGACATTTATGTGATACATACAGATTTCCATTAAACTGCAGAACTTTTTTGATTGAACTTTATTTCAATAATAAAGCAGATATTTTTCATGGACAGGTTCAAAGGATTCAAAACAAAAAATATTTTGTTTGGTCATTTTTCAATAAAAAGTCATGTATGTACTTCATCATTACTAATTCCATTATTCTGGCTAAACTTAGCTAATTTTAGAATAATACTAGGGTAAACCCGTTGCAAGGCAACGGACGATCAAGTTAAATAATGACCATTTCCTGCACTAAACCCGATGAAGTATATTTTTGTATACCATTAAAATTGTTGTTCGGTTGTGTTAACCCGAACCGTTGATTGTTCAAACTTCAGTCTAGAGTTTAGTTTATTGACATAATTACAGTAACAAAAACCCGTCAAAAAGTTAGATCCACCCGAAAAGTATTCAACTCAAAACAGCTTCTTTTATTCATAAAACACATTGTTTCCACATGTCGCGTTGACAACTCCAAAGATATATTTCCTTGATTACACGATATGGGGTAATCTATAACTCACAATATCAACCCTTTAAACTTACCCGACTTTTTTAAATCTAACTTTATACCCACTCAGTATAATTACGGGGTAACGTAACAGTAGTTAAAAGAGCCCGTGGAAAATAGTCGAAAGTACAACCCGAGGAGTTAATTAATTTGTTTTTGATTCATGTAATATCATATTTAAGCCCCGTTTCGTAAAAATGGTAATTTTATCATCTAATGAAACTTTACATTATCCCGATAATTTGTAGTGAACATTAGATGAAAAAACTTTACCCGTCCACATGAACACAAAATTTTA
>CAXIWR010000086.1:0-68196 GCA_964036265.1 Daptonema setosum | reverse complement strand
CACGTCAGTCCAGACGGCACAGGGGCGGCAAACTCAAATTCACAATATTCGTTCAAATCATTCCACCATCATCTCACACTTTCAAGATGATAAATTTTGCTAGAGAAATACAATTAGTGCGCGGGATGTCAAAAGTTCTTGCCTCATTTGTTCACTCACTCACTCACACACTCACTCACTCTCACTTACTCACTCACTCTCTCACTCACTCACTCACTCACTCACTCATGTTTGCAGCCCTCACATCTGAGCAGTTCCTAGTTGAATCTGACCTGAACCTGCAACCATCCCGAATTGAATACACCGTACTTCAGGTATTGTTGTTTTTGTTGTTGTTGTTGTTGTTGTTGTGTTGTTGTTGTTGTTGTTGTTGTTGTTGTGTTGTTTATAAAACTGGTTGTGGTGTCAAATTCGCAATGTTTTAGGGCCCCAACTCCGGTCATATCACCGTAGACTCCAATCCTGCAACCGTATTCACTCAAAGTCAGATAAACAAGGCCGTTGTTCATTTCGTGCAACAGGGAAATGCTAAATATGGTTTGTGTTTCTATAGTTTCTCTTATATTTATTGACTCTTGCTTGCAAAAAATGCGACCACACAGAATTAGGAAGTCTGGTTTCATGGGCATATACCTAACGTATGTATGTTGTAACTTAACTTTAAAAGTTAAATTTTCACGATGATGATGTTAATGATGTTAATAATATTATAATGAAAAAAATATTGAAAGAGTGACGGCCTGATTGTAGACACGTTCACACTGAAAGTAGCCGGCAAGAACATCATGGGCATCCAGTCACTGACGCAGACAGTCAATGTGATCGTGAGCCATTGAGTCTGTCTCTAATCAACCAGTCCGAAGTGACCTACAAGCAGGGATCGCATTATGCCGTCCTCACCAACACTCATCTCGGGGCTGCCACCAATGGACATCGTAGTTGGTCACATTAAAACTACCATTGCTAACAGTTTATCTGCAAACTTAGTGAAATGGAATGGCAAAAACGAAGTGTTAACCTTCATACGTGCTGAATGTATCCACATATACAGAGCGCTCAACATTAAAACATTACCTTCACGATTTACGTGAACGAGAAAAGTTGAGAACAATGGAAAAGCTTAATTTTAATAGATTAAAACATAATAATAGACATAATTTTTAATAGATTGAAACATAATAAGGCTAACTAGATAATGGTAAGGAAAATCTTAATCATCAACAAACGCGTATTAAGGTGATATCGTGTACAATGTGACGGAGGCACCGAAGAACGGCTCGTTTCTGTGGGTGGCCACGGACTTTGCACCGAGCAACTTTACCAACTCGATGTTGACAACGGACGCATCGTCTACAATCAGCTGTCCATTACTGCATATCAGGATTCATGTACGCTGCAGGTTATTTCACTCATTAGGCATTTCCATCGTATAAATACTTACGCCCTAAAAGCTATATTCATTGCGTAATTTCTTTCGTCTTTCTAAGTATTGTACGATTATGAACTACAGTAACACAAAAACTTATCATTCAACTGCTCAGATATACAACTCGCAAAACGTGATACGCGATCACGTGCTACGGTTCAGGGTACTGCCGGCTGTCGTACAACGAGCAGGTGAGTCAACTTACTGACACTTATTGAGTGACAAAGACTCTATTGTGGAGACCCTCAACGTGTTACAATATAATTTGACTGTAATACTTGTCACAAAGTAACTTGACCATGAGACTCAAAATGTGTTCGAGTGACTTGTCATTGACTGTGACACTCAGATTGTGCCAAGCCGGCTTGACATGAAATAACATCACGCGACTGTTTTGATGAAAATGATTTGCTATAATGAATGATTAATATGCGACTAACTTTAGTGAGTGTTGACCCCGGTGGCAGTGTAGTGCTAACAAAAGACGTGCTCGATGCCGGACAGGTCGAGAAAAAACTACCACAGTTTCTGGTGGTTCGCGCACCCATGTATGGCAGTCTGATCAGGGCGAAACAGGTGAGTGAGTGAGTGAGTGAGTGAGTGAGTGAGTGAGTGAGTGAGCTGAGTGAGTGAGTGAGTGAGTGAATGAGTGAGTGAGTGAGTGAGTGAGTGAGTGAGTGAGTGAGTGAGTGCGTTTTTATTTGTGTCTAAGTACGGGTATAACAGGTCGAAGCGAAGTTGCCAACTGGCAACCCAAATGCCGTGTGACTCCATTGACTCCGAGTTGTCGGATCAACAGCCCCTCGCAAAACGGTGTGCCCCCCTCAAGCACCCGTACATTTGGTGTTGATGCCACCGATGCAGTACTGCCATCAAGCCTGCATCACACTTCGTCTGGACCCGACGACATGAAGTACGGATTCCAGCATTCATCGTCGGCCAGTGAATCCGAACTGAAAATGGAGCGAATGTCACTGGATCGGGCGACGGGCTATCGACCCCGAAGACCAACGAGACAGAACCCTCAGTCGCAGGGTAGCACCCTGCTAGGGGACACACATCCACTGCCTTGACCGACAGTCAGTATTGGGTGTGATCAAGTAATATGTGATATGCTCACTAGTCCACTCACCATTTTCCTATCATCCCAATATCAATTGTACAAGTGCCTTATCATTGCCGCCTATATCCTTTTGTATTGTCGATACCCAATTACTGTTACAAATAGGGACGTTTCAGGACCTTTTATTTGCAACAGTTAATCATATCCGACTATATTGTTTCTCCGTATATTATTAATATGGTTCTTCCAGCTGTTTTCTGTTTTGACAATCGATGAGTGAGTTAATAAAGAAATGAATGCTGAGAGTTTGTATTGAGATAAATATAAATAAAGCAATGTGGGTTTTTTCACTAATAGATTCTCTGGCAATTTTAGAAAGGTGGATTTTGCCCTTTGAATTGCATGCATAACTGTTTACAGGCGTCGAAAACGCAGTAAAAGCTTATTTTGTGCCGCACAAAAAATTTTTGGCGCAAATTCAAATTTTTTATTTCTTTTCTTTTTTATTTTTTATTTCTTTTCGTGTTTTGAATTGACAAGGAGTTTTGCATGTCAAATACAGTGTGGAATTTTGTTGATTTTTCGCAACAAGTTTTGAGCTTTGAATTTATTTGTGACAGAAAATAGTTGAGCCCTGGTTTCAGGTTTGCTCTGGAGTGAGAAAACCAGAGATGCTTGACTGGTCACTAATGCTTTTAATGAAATATTTTACGTCAAGAATTTTATTGTTTTTTGGATAAAAAAAACCTTATTTTGATCTCATATCATTCCGTTTGATGAAATTTAATCTTAATTCGTGTATAGTTACTAATTCGACGTTCTTTTATGAGTGTATATTATCTGATTTCAGTAGACCAAGTATTCGATGCCATGTCCGACTGTCAGCAACTGCACCCTGATGAGGAGACGAGGACGCTCGCTAGTTTTTTTTATTCGCATTTATAGTGAATAGTCGATACTCTGTCTCTGTTCTTGACTCATGTTCGTCGGTTTTAGTAATCAATTACAAAATTTGTTACACGCAAATTAGTATTCAACTTACGCAACTTGCAATTTCATACTAGACGATTTGGCGATGAAACTTTAGGTATGAATGTGCTTGTCTTTTCACAAAATGGCCCCATACACGTCCAAATCCTGGCTAATCTTGATTAACCTGGGTTAATCTTTTTCGCAGTGTATTTTGATAGGAAAATGTATCCTAGGTTAATCAAGATTAGCCAGGATTTGAGCCATGGGTATACTTATACACTACGAAAAAAGATTAACCTAGGTTAATCAAGATTAGCCAGGATTTGGACGTGTATGGGGCCAATGAGTCAATTTTTTTTCGACTGTATTGGTGCGGAAGAGTGGTTTTGTGGTGATTTTTACTACAAACACAGCAATTGACCAGAAGAACCCCGCGCCCATTGTAATATATTTTAGTTATTATGTTTAGGTTTTGACGACTACGCCGAAGATGACGGTGGTGGTGACAATCAGTGGATCACGGCGGATACGGACCCGTCACAGGTGTACTTCAATGAAGAGGTCAGGCCGTAATCAATCGACTCATGGGCGGAAATCCCGGTGCTGCTGGAGGTAGTTGATTTGAATGAGCAATTAAATATAGTGGTGGTGCAACAATTTAGATCGTGATAAATATAATTTTTAATGTTAACTTATTGAGATAGAGTTTGCGTAAGTTAAACGGTAAGTTTCCGGTTTTGTATGTGTCTGAATAGAAGGAAATTGCTATAAATAACCTTCTCACGGATTAAATACCAGATTTTTGAGTTTGCTAGAAGGGAGATTTTCGTTTTCATTATTCCCTTCTTGTCTTCGGACCGTAGTAACACTCGTTTTCAGAAAATCCGGCTTTGCTATAAATAAGCAAATAGATTTTTGTACAGTGTATTATTACACAATCCATAGAAACTCTGGATAACCCAGAAGCCTGAATATTAACTACCTTACAGTTGGTTTTTATGTTTAGATGGCCCTGACGTAGCGCCCAATAACGGTGATGGTGCGAACGACGATGACGACACCATGGATGCTGATTAACGTTTATTATGTTATCAACTTTATTCGATGATTTGGCTCTTATTAATACCGATAATTTTTTTGACTGAGAAACTCTTTGTATTTGGGTTTTGTTTCGTTATACTATAGAATAATATGACTTATGTTGCGGGTGATCATGCTTATAGCTTGTTCACGGTATCCTGTGGTTCGAAAAGGGACACGACAAAATCTAAAATGATTTTGGTAAGACTTTTCCATCACGCCTAATTTTTGGCGCCAAAATTTAAATTATGAGCGAAAAAATATTTCGAAAAATTAAAATAATTATTTTGAAGAAAACTTTTCCCGTATAACGACAGAACAAATTTCAATTACTCCTGTGTCAAATTAACTAAATAATTGAACTAAACAAGTTTCAGCCATATCTGACATCAGTGATTTTTTCTTGAAAATTTTGGTTAAAAGTAATATTGATCAATCCACCAGGCACCACGGCACTCGAGAACTCAGATTTCATTCAATGACAAACACAATAGGGCACTATGATTATAATACATGGGAGGGCACTAGCGGACAAGAAAGGGTGGGAAAAGTGTAATTCCCCTTTTTAGCGGGGGCAGCCGCTGTAAAAGTCAGCTTACACACATAAAGTTAGGTAGTGAAGATATCATCAAAGGATCAAGAATACGAAACAATTCAAATGACACAGAACATTTTATGGCTCCATTACTATATCGTTTAAAATCGAAGGCGCATGAGCCTATAAAATGGCTCCATCCCGGCTCCATTTTCTCGTTCCACTATCACCTACCCACCACGTTAATCCAGGGTTGAGTCGGAAGGGATAAAAGGGGTGCCCCTAAAATAGTCATCCCTAAATAGCAAAAAGATGGCAGAATATCGGGTATTATAATAATCATGTCAACCGGTCAAAATATATGATATTCATCTAACAAAGCTAAGAAAAAATCCACCTTTTAACATCGAGTTATGCTTTTGGAACACGATTATTACCTTTGACAAAAATAATCCATTTTTAACTGCAAACCAGGGTCAGCTCTGACGAATAAAAAGTTTATGTAAAAAATTACAACCGATCCAACTGGAATTTGAGCTTGTTTTATTTTCAATAAACTGAATTATTTTACAAACAGGCTCATTATTCAGTGATCGGACACGAAAGCAAACGGTCGGGTCGGGTAACAGGTTCAATCACTGACATCTTGCGTGTGATCCATATCCATGTGCTTCTGTCGTATCGTGTTGTTTCTGCTCAGTACATCGCAGATGTGACGAACCGGCTGTCGATTACCGGCCAGAACATTTTACCGCTTCTGTAAATGGATAAGCATAAATTTTTTTTCAAAACTTCTGATCATTTTCAGATTCAGAGTTTGGTTGTAGTTATAAAGAGTAAAGTTATATATAGTATAAACAATATTTTATCCTCGACTCATTTGCTCCATATAATTGATTTTTTTATTATAGTTCTTTTATGATTCGCTGTTTATTCCTCGGGTCCTTAGTATAGAACCAAATAGTTTATAAATAAACGGTGTTTTTGTAACGAATAGCAAATTAGAAAAGAGGAATTTCTGGCGTTTCGAAATCATTCACCCTAGTCACCGGCGGACGAGCCAAACCCCCAAAAAGAAGGGAATCTTTCAAAAAAGAGGGAATTAGCAGAAATTAAGCCTTTTTACCTACAAATTAATTCTACTCTTTGGAAGCGCCAAAGAGGAGGGGGTTCCACGTTTCCTTCCCCCTTTTCGTCCGCTAGTGACCCTAGTGTGCCAATGACAACCAAACCAACCTTATTAGAATGAGTTTAGAGGTTGATTGAGGTGAGGTGTGAGAATAAGGTTGACGACAGAGTGTTGAGGACTGAGGAGGCCAATTCAAGACGAATCACAAACAAACGGATATGACCGAGTCGTGTGTTGGCGAATTCAATGTCTGCAAAAAAGGTAAACGTAAATCATTTGAGTTTAGCTGTTGGGATTATTAAAGTTCAATTAGAAAACTACCGCGCTTGTTCTAACGCACCTGTTACATAAACAAATGATATTTTTACAATCCCAAAGGAGGAGAGGAGAAGGAATACAAGGAGGAGGCACTGGCGGACGAGCCAAACCTCCAAAGGGAGGGGAATTTCGTCAAAGAGGGGAAATTGACAGAAATTAGGACATTTGACCTGAACCCTATGGAACAAATTCTACTTTTATAAAACGCCAAAGAGGGATGAATTCCACTTTTCCCACCCTTCTCGTCCGCTAGTGGGAGGAGGTATAAAAACGAATGCGTCTTGCATAAGACAGACACTATCTACACGTGTTTTTGCAGTTACAAGTCAAATTGGATGACGACCTTCAATCTGTACTACCACTGGCGGACGAGCTAATCCTCGAAAGGGAGAGGAATTTAACCAAAGAGGGTGGTATTGGCAGTTTTTAGGCCATTTTACCTACTCCTTATGGAACAAATTCTACTTTTTGAAATCGCCAAAAAGGGGGTAATTCCACTTTTCCCACCCCTTCTCGTTCGCTAGTGTGTACTACAATACAATGCATACAGTGTGAAAAGAAAATTATGTACATACTGTTTAGTTGAACGCGATTGATTGGATTGGACCTCTGGCGGACGAGCTAATCCTCAAAGAGAGAGAATTTCGTCATAAAGGGGGAACTGTCAATTTTTACGCCATTTTACCTACACCTTAGGAAACGAATTCAACTTTTTAAAGTCGCCGAACAGGAGGGAATACCACTTTTCCCACCCCTTCTTGTCCGCTAGTGAATTGTCGATGAGGGTACGTTAGAACACAGCCGGTAATTGGCCGGTGCGCACTCCCGGGCGCCGGCTATTCACATCTCCACACTTGAAGACAAGCCAAACCTCTAAAGAAAGGGGAAATTCGTCAAAGAGGGGGAATTAGGATAATTAAATCATTTTATCTACACACAAGGGTACAAACTGTACTTTTTGAAACCGCCAAATAGGGGATAATTCCACGTTTCCCTCCCCTTTCTCGTCCGCTAGTGCATATCCACATTCCATTTCACCCACTGGCGGATGAGCTAAACCTCAAAAGGGAGGGGAATATATCCGGAGAGGGGGTAATTCGCAGAAATTACATCATTTTATCTACACCTTAGGAAACTAATTCTACTTCTTAAAACTGCCAAAGAGGGGGGAATTCCACTTTTCCTCCCCTTCTGGTTCGCTAGTGATTTCACCTACGACTTATCCAGTTTCTGGTAATAAATTTTTTAGTTCACAGTTGAGGTCATTCGAACTACACTGTAAACAGCAAAATTGAAAGACGCCTACCAGTGTACTAAATACCATTTCACAATCGTCAATATTAAGAGCCATTCCGTGTAATTCGGTACCAGTCTGGAACATAAATTTCCCGAAGTCAAAACTGGACGAATTCGAGTATAAGGCAATGTTCCTAAGCTAAAATGATGTGGGTGTGCAAAATTTCAGACCTCTAGCACATTCCTGTAGTCCAGGGTACTCATTTGAAAAGACCCCCCATGCTCATGTTTTGTCGAAAAGTCGAAAACCGGTTTTCTTCGGATAACTTTTTTTCTGGTTGTCTGACAAAAAATTGAAGTATATCATGATGATCCTCGTGATTTTCTACATCGAATAGATGGGTGATGTTCTATATTGAAAAAATTTTTTTAGTTTTTTTTCATGAAAAATTAAATTTTTACGGAAAATAAATCGCATGTTTTTTCTCTTAAAATGGATTTACCATACTAAAAATTCAAGTTGCCAAAAAATTCGACTACGATTTCTGTGAGGCAACATATAAAGGTGTCTAATACGATGCTCAGGTTGGTCAAATTTTTTGGTCGCAACATGTGAAAAATTGAGTTGAAGTTTTTTTGCAGAAAAACACAAAAAACTATTTTTTCAGGATAACTTTTTTCCTAGTTGTCTGACAAAAAATCCATCTACATCATGATGTTCCTCGTAATTTTCTACATCGAATAGATAAATAATGCTCTACATTAAAAAAAATTTTTGGATTTTTTTCATGAAAAACCAAAATTTTAGGGAAAATAAATTGCAGTTTTTTTCTATAAAAATGAATTTACCATACTAACAATTTAAGTTGCCAAAAAATTCGACTACGATTTCTGTCAGGCAACATATGAAGGTGTCTAATACGATGCTCAGATTGATCAAATTGTTTGGTCGCAACATGTGAAAAATTGAGTTGAAGTTTTTTTCTAGAAAAACACAAAAAACTGTTTTTTTCAGGGTAACTTTTTTCTTAGTTGTCTGACAAAAAATTCAACTACATCATGATATTCCTCGTAATTTTTTACATCGATTAGATGTCTTATGTTTTTTATTAAAGATAAAAATTTCGAATTTTTCACAAAAAACAATTTTTTCCAAAAAAATTATTTGCTATTTTTTTCATTAAAATGGATTTAA
This sequence comes from Daptonema setosum, assembly GCA_964036265.1. Taxonomy (NCBI): domain Eukaryota; kingdom Metazoa; phylum Nematoda; class Chromadorea; order Monhysterida; family Xyalidae; genus Daptonema; species Daptonema setosum. The sequence continues at coordinate 59,242 of CAXIWR010000086.1, read as the reverse complement.
TTCACTAATATTATAAGTTGCCAAAAACTTCGACTACGATTTCTGTCAGACAACATAAGAAGGTGTCTAATACGATGCTCAAATTGATCAATTTGTTTGGTCGCAACATAGGAAAAATTGAATTAAAGATTTTTTGCAGAAAAACACAAAAAATATTTTTTCAGGATAACTTTTTACCAAGTCGTCTGACAAAAAATCCAACTACATCCTGATATTCCTCGTAATTTTTTACATCGATTAGATGTCTTTTGTTTTATATTGAATATGAAAATTTCAAATTTTTTACAAAAAACGATTTTTTCCCAAAAAATTAATTGCAATTTTTTATTAAAATGGATTTAACTCACGAACATAAGTTGCCAAAAACTTCGACTATGATTTCTGTCAGACAACATAAGAAGGTGTCTAATACGATGCTCAGATTGATCAAATTGTTTGGTCGCAACATGAAAAATTGAGTTTAAGATTGTTTGCAGAAAAATACAAAAAATATTTTTTCAGGATAACTTTTTACCTAGTCGTCTGACAAAAAATACAAATTAAAAAACAGATAAATTGCAGTGTAAATCTCAGAATGAGTTTTACTAACTTACATTTTAATTTCCTATTTTAATTCAACTTCAGGCAACATGAAGGTATTTTATACAATGCTCAGATAACTCAGATTGTTTGGTCGCTTGATGTGAAACACTGAGTTGCAAAAACTGCATTTTCAGTATAACTTAGTTTCTGGTCATCTGGAAAGTGTTGGAGTATAGGCAGGGCTCTCCTCAAGAGACTAGTCTAAGCTGCTGAGTCAGAGACCAGTCTTTGAAGACTTTCTGAGCAGTCTTTGGCTAAGCAGCTTATATTAGACTCTCGAGGAGAGCCATGGTTACACTTTAACACTATCCAACTAGGCTCTACGGGGCTCTCCTCGAGAGCCGGCAGTTGGACGTTCACGGAGCCTAATTCATGACGTTCCTTGTGACTTTCTACATTGATTTTTTTATTCAAAAAGGAAAAAATTTCGACGTTTTCTAACAGAAACCAATTTTGCATGAAAAGTAAACGGCAGTTTATGGATTTAACTATTAATAATTAATTCGCCAAAATTCAACTTTGATTTCAGTCAGACAACATGTGAAGGTGTCTAATACGATGCTCAGATTGATCCAACTGTTTTGTTGCCAAATGTAAAAAATTGAGCTGAAAGTTTTTGTGCAATTGCCCGTAGCGAGCGTTAAAACTTCTTCTTTTAACGCAATAGCTTTTCTGTTTTTATGCAGAAAAAAACTTTCACTCAATTTGTATTAGAGACCTTCATATATTGCGTGTCTGAAATCATAGTTGGATTGTTTGGCAACTTCTAACATTAGTAAGTTAAATCCATTCTAAGAAAAAAACTGCAAATTATGGTTTTAAATTTTCATATTCATATGTGGAGCATAAAACAACTACCATGCAGAATTTCACGAGGAAAATCATGATGTAATAAAATGTCCTGAAAAATAGTTGTTTTGTGTTTTTCTGCAAAAAAACTTCAACTCAATTTTTCACTTGTTGTGGTCAAATAATTTGACCAATCTGAGCATCGTATTATATATTCATTCATATGTTACCTGACATAAATCGTAGTCGAATTTTTTGGCAATTTAAATTGTTAGTATGGTAAATCCAATTTAAGAAAAAAGTTCAATAATTTTTATTGAAAAAGGTTTTTTGGTAATAAAAATTTTAATTTACAATTTTAGTATAAAACGTAGAACATCTAATCGATGTAAAAAAATACGAGGAAGATTATGATGTAGTTAATTTTATGTCAGACAACTAGGAAAAAAGTTATCCTGAAAAAATAGTTTTTTTCGTGTTTTTCTGCAAAAAAAACTTCAACTCAATTTTTCACATTTTGCGACCAAACAATGTAACCATGGCTCTCCTTGAGAGACTAGTATACGCTGCTTAGCCAAAGACTGCTCAGAAAGTCTTCAAAGACTGGTCTCTGGCTCAGCAGCTTAGACTAGTCTCTTGAAGAGAGCCCTGCCTATACTCCAACACTTTCCAGATGACCAGAAACTAAGTTATACTGAAAATGCAGTTTTTGCAACTCAATGTTTCACATCAAGCGACCAAAAACTCTGAGTTATCTGAGCATTTTATAAAATACCTTTGTAAAATATGTTACCTGACTATAATCAAAGTTGAATTAAAATAGGAAATTTAAATGTAAGTTAGTAAAACTCATTTTGAGATTTACACTGCAATTTATTTGTTTCAATTTGCATTTTTTGTCAGACGACTAGGTAAAAAGTTATCCTGAAAAAATATTTTTTGTATTTTTCTGCAAAAAATCTTACTCAATTTTTCATATGTTGCGACTAAACAATTTGATCAATCTGAGCATCCATTAGACACCTTCTTATGTTGTCTGACAGAAATCATAGTCGAAGTTTTTGGCAACTTAATTCGTGAGTTAAATCCATTTTAATAAAAAATAGCAATTATTTTTGTAAAAAATTTGAAATTTTCATATTCAATATAAAACAAAAGACATCTAATCGATGTAAAAAATTACGAGGAATATCAGGATGTAGTTGGATTTTTTTGTCAGACGACTTGGTAAAAAGTTATCCTGAAAAAATATTTTTTGTGTTTTTCTGCAAAAAATCTTCAACTCAATTTTTCATATGTTGCGACCAAACAATTTGATCAATCTGAGCATCGTATTAGACACCTTCTTATGTTGTCTGACAGAAATCGTAGTCGAAGTTTTTGGCAACTTATATTATCAGTGAATTAAATCTATTTTAATAAAAAAAATAGCAAACAATTCTTTTGGAAAAAAATTGTTTTTTTGTGAAAAATTTGAAATTTTCATATTCAATATTAAACAAAAGACATCTAATCGATGTAAAAAATTACGAGGAATATCAGGATGTAGTTGGATTTTTTGTCAGACGACTTGGTAAGAAGTTATCCTGAAAAAATATTTTTTGTGTTTTTCTGCAAAAAATCTTCAACTCAATTTTTCATATGTTGCGACCAAACAATTTGATCAATCTGTGCATCGTATTAGACACCTTCTTATGTTGTCTGACAGAAATCGTAGTCGAAGTTTTTGGCAACTTATAATATTAGTGAATTAAATCTATTTTAAACAAAAAAATATCAAATAATTTTTTTTTTAAATTGTTTTTTGTGAAAAATTTGAATATTTTGTATTTACATAAGACATCTAATCGATGTAAAAAATTACGAGGAATATTATGATGTAGTTGAATTTTTTGTCAGACAACTGAGAAAAAAGTTATCCTGAAAAAATAGTTTTTTTGTGTTTCTCTAGAAAAAAACTTCAACTCAATTTTTCACATGTTGCGACCAAACAATTTGATCAATCTGAGCTTCGTATTAGACACCTTTATATGTTGCCTGACAGAAATCTTAGTCGAATTTTTTGGCAACTTAAATTGTTAGCATGGTAAATTCATTTTTATAGAAAAAAACTGCAAATTATTTTTCCTAAAATTTTGGTTTTTCATGAAAAAAAACCAACAAAATTTTTTAATGTAGAGCATAACTTATCTTTTCGATGTAGAAAATTACGAGGAACATCATGATGTAGTTGGATTTTTTGTGAGACAACTAGGAAAAAAGTTATCCTGAAAAAATATTTTTTTGTGTTTTTCTGCAAAAAAACTTCAACTCAATTTTTCACATGTTGCGACCAAAAAATTTGACCAACCTGAGCATCGTATTAGACACCTTTATATGTTGCCTCACAGAAATCGTAGTCGAATTTTTTGGCAACTCAAATTCTTAGTATGGTAAATCCATTTTAAGAGAAAAAACATGCGATTTATTTTCCGTAAAAATTTAGTTTTTCATGAAAAAAAACTAAAATTTTTTTTTCAATATATAACATCACCCATCTATTCGATGGAGAAAATCACGAGGAACATCATGATGTACTTCAATTTTTTGTCAGACAACCAGAAAAAAAGTTATCCGAAGAAAACCGGTTTTCGACTTATCGACAAAACATGAGCATGGGGGGTCTTTTCAAATGAGTACCCTGGACTACAGGAATGCGCTAGAGGTCCGAAATTTTGCACATCCACATCATTTTAGCTTAGGAACATTGCCTTATACTCGAATTTGTCCAGTTTTGACTTCGGGAAATTTATGTTCCAGATTTGCTCTTTTTGGTACCGAATTACACGGAATGGCTCTTAAGCAGATGCAGTTACAACACATACCTATTTTGTGAAGCACAAGCGACTCTGACACCGTGACCGAACTTCACTCGAGCATTCGATTCATGGTTCGCACTTCGCAGGTTGTCCTCGAGTTGACGATCACACGACGTTTGGATTCGAGTTGACGATCGAACATAAACGGTGCTCGATTTATATTTGTGACCTAAAAAACAATCGATTGTCAATAACTCACTTCACACGAATTACAGCATTGAAAATGTCGCGTGCACTAGCGGACGAGAAGGCGTGAGAAAAGTGGAATTCCCTCCGATTTGGCGATATCAAAAAGTGGACTTCGTTCCCTAATAAGGTGTTGGTAAAATGCCCTGAAAATTGCCAATTACACCTCTTTAACAAAGAGGTCAAACCAATTACCCCTCACCTTGAAAACCAGGGGTTGTCTCAATTGCCTTGCCCCACCTCACCTCACCTCGCCTCACCTCACCTACATACCTCAGCACCTGCCCTTGTTATAAACCGCTGGCGAATGAGCTAATCCTCCAAAACGAGGGGAAATTCGTCGAGAGGGGTATTAGCAGTTTTCAGGCCATTTTCTTAACACCTTAGGGAAAAAATTACACTTTTTGAAATCGCCAAAGAGGGGGTAATTTCCACTTTTCCCACCCTTCTCGTCCGCTAGTGTTATCAACTGTAATTTGCACATAGCCAAATACCAAACTTAATCTATCGTTTCAGCTATTTAATGTCATGGGGGACATTCAGCCGACCAGCTTACAGCTACTAAGTGATTTTTCTTTAAAAAAAAGTACGTACCTGATGCTGATGAGATGACTGGCCAACGATCACGACATCGGAGCCATCAGCAAATCATTCGCGGTTGATATCTGAATTGTTATTCGATTAGAACAAAGCACCGAAAATGCCCTCAAGGCAATTTTTTGTGTAATATGATGTGCACTGGCGGACGAGCCAGACCTCCAAAAGGGAGGGAATATTTCGTAAGAGGGGGAATTGTAAGAAAGTGGCCTTTTTACATACACCTTGAGGAACAAACTCTACTTTTGGAACCAACAAAGAGGGAGGAATTCCACTTTTCCTTTCCCGTCTCATCCATTAGCATGGCTGACGAGCCAAACCTCCAAAGGAAGGGAAATTTCGTCAAAGAGGGAGGAATTAGCAGTTTTACCTTAGGGAGCAAAATCTAATTTCTGAAAACGTCAAAGACGGGGGTATTTCACTTTTCCCACCCCTTCTCGTCCGCTAGTGTCCACTAGTGATAGTGAGTCTCTAAAGTTGCAAGCAAAAGAAGTGCCCTACCCCCTGATCAATGAAAATTTAGATTGAAAGAAAAAAGTAAGCAATAACCTTTCCATATGGGGTCACTATTTTTGTGATGTACGGTTTAGTGAGAAGTTTCCCAGTGCTGTTGAAGGAAGAAGCCACCCGCAGTGAACAAGAAGTCCGGTATGGCAAAACTCGCGTAGATGGCATTGTTATTCTGACTGAAAATAAAATTATATAGATCGGTTCATGGGGCTTGTATATAATGTGCGGTTTAGTGTTGATTTGCTATTTTTATTAATTGTCGTCTAAGACTGGGCTTATTTCCTGTCCTTCTTCTGATGAACAAATACGACAAGCTGAAACATTTTGCGGGGTTTCTGTGTTTTTTACGTCCACCTTGCCAACGTTCTCAGTAGCTCAAATGAAGGAACCGCTGAAACATTCATCTCCGAATGCCCAACCAGCGACCAGGCACCACGTGTCATTTGAATAATTCCGTGAATAGTTAAATGACTACCATGTAATACTGAATTCATCGAAGTTTTCATCGATCTGTTCAAGGATTCAATCCAATTATAATTCTTAATAAACACTCGTCGTCCGTTTATACTGCCAGTTGCTACAATAAATTGGTTCATGAAGAAAACTTCAGCCCCTGTATGATTGTATATTACATCGCACGTTTTAGTTGTTTAATGTTTGCATGATATATGAATGTTATAATTTGTTATTTTAACTATTTATATACCCAATAGCCATTTCCCCCAAGTTCCCACGTCCAACTTACCATGTTAAAATAAAATCGGCGAATAAAATTTTCATGTTTCAAAAATGCGCATATTCAAATTGCGCGCGCGAAATTTCGCGCGCAGAAAAGGTTTACAGTGAAGTTTTTGACTAACAGGATACCGTGAACAAGCTATAATTGTGACCGTATTTCATGTGAAATTGTACGTTCCTTCCCGATGAATACTTTTCTTGTTTTCATTTTCTTATATCAATTTATGATTCAGTTAATTTGTTGTATCAGCGTATTGTTTTTCCATACAGTGTATTATATTTGTTGGTTAGATATGCTTCTGGAAGTGCTACCCGTTAAAACATTCAAATTCATCAGTTGGTTTACTTCGTTACAAATATCCACAAAATACACTTCGAAATTTATTCGAATTATGAAAATTCGACGTATATAAAGCGTCTTCAAAAGAAGAAACAGACGTATAGTAGGTAATATAAGCGATAGACAATTTACTGATAATATTTAGATAAAAATTTGATAATGAGATAGAAGCTAGCAACCCATCACAAAGGCTTGCACAAATCATTAGAAACAATCAGGCAATAAAATATCATTCATAAATGTACACATTATCATCAGGCTATGCAGCTGGGCACTAAATTTATAAATCTTGAAATAAGATTAATTGAATTATTTTATCATCGGAAAACCAAATGGTGGTTTCCACAGCGATATAGAAAACCTGGTGATATTTAATTCAACATCAAAATGATTGATTCGCTTTTTATAAAATATATATGCGAACTAAACAAAATTATTAGTGAGTGTAATGTGATCAAGGCAGGTTTATACCAAATACATGCTCAGCTCGACTCACAACAATAAAAATCATTATGACAAGTATTTTCTTGTAGTAACAATAAGTATAAATTTACACAGACGTAGGATTTCTTGGCAAATGTTTGTGAATCACAAAACATAGATTGTGGGATTAAAGGAAATGCAAAGATCTTTCACTTGCCAGAGGAAGTACAGCGAATAAACTACCGGATCCCAGAGATATGAAAGATTTACCAGAATTATCTGCTAACCAATTCATCTGCAGCTAAAAGAACTTTTCAGGACGGAATAATGTGACAGAAAACATGGAAATCATGAACAAAATGATAATTATCGCATCATTTAGTAATGGCAGCACACAACGGTAATGGTGGAACGGAGTACACACGCACGTAGGGTGGGACTGATTTACAGCTCGCTGAAACAAAAAATATTTCATCAATCGACAGACGCGCATTCTCACATAGCTTTTGTGGTCACTGCTCAACTAATTCATCGATTGATTCACTGAGTCAATCTAATCAATTTCACGTGTGTAAGTCAAAAACTCACAACATGAATCTGTCAACCAGTCACTCGTTCACTCACTCACTCACTCAACTAACTTTGAGTTCATATGTCCGTTGGAGAATATGCGCACCTGGAACTCGCCCTCCTCGTTGGGGTCGAAGGTAGACGGAACGAGCTCTGATCGGGCGGTCAGACACGATAGAAGAGTTCGTCCCTCATGGTGATGATGGCAGCGGCAGCCAGCAGCCAACAATCACCGAGTTCACCCTGGATCACGTCGAAACGCGAGTGACCCTCCACGAACAGCTGCGGTTCGAAGTAGATCTCCTGCAAAATTTTGATGGATAATGTATTTGGTGTCTATTTTCTTACCGGACTTCTACATCACTGAAGCCAACAGGGCCCACTAAAACCATAGAAGAACGGGGTTTTCGTAGTGGCTAGAGAGGTTAAATAAACTGAGACTGACAAATTATTCGGAAAGTATTTCACTGATATCTCATTCACTGTTACTGTTTCATTGGTTGAAATCAAGAAAAACAAGGGATTTGGGAGGGATGCATCATTGAATCACTATCAATCATCGGTAAGACCTTAGTTTGAATGTATGACTGACCGACCAGACGATAAATAATGAAATCCTGGAAACTGAAACTGAACGTCTTCAGATTTAGATTTTTTCCGGTTTTTACTGGTTTGACTCGCATATAATCGGTCTTACAAACTCCACTGAATTAACGAGAAACGGATTAAAGAAAAGTGAATTCAAATTTGTATATATTTAATTTCCACAAAAATAAAGTAAAATTGCGACAGCAACTAACACCGGGTCGTTTCCATTCAACGTGCTTATTGGGCAGACCCTCACGACTGTAGGCCAACGAGCTGTCGTCTGCCGGAAACGTTGGGTCCTCGAACAGTTGCGTGTTGTCCAGGCACTCCTGACGCAGACGTTCGAATTCCTGCAATTCAAAATGAAACCATTGCATATTTTCATTGAAACATTATTAGTTAATATGAAAAATTACCTTTATTTTATTGCGAATACCCATGCAAAGCAAACAGTTATGTTTTGGGCTTATTTAATTAGAACTAACCGTTTCTCATTTAAAAAAAAACATTCAAAACTTGATTTGATTTAGTTAAGGGTTATTAGTAAAGTATGGGTGAGCGTTAGTTTGTCACTCTGAAATTGAATTGAACGGGCGAAACACTATACAACCTGATAGTCACCAAGTCCATCCTGTAACGATGATGCAAGTGTCAAGTGAAAGTGAAAGAAGAAAAGTGAGCTGTGGAATTGAAACACAGAAGTGCAAATAGGTTAGCTTAGCATACCTACTGTATGTCTAATCAATCAATAGTGACATAAAAATATGACAGAAAAAAGTGCAAACCAGAAAAAGGAAGACGTGAAAAGGTTCAAAATAATCGGAGCCCAACAAGATAAGAAATCATTTTTGAAACAGTCATTGTTTAGAAGAAAACATAATTTTCACTTATCTTATAAAACAATATCTTAAAAATGTCAACAACAACAACATTAACAACAACAACACCAGCAGCAGCAATAAAAATAATCAACCTGAGACTCCCCAGGTTGTGGCCGCGGTGGTGGTCCTGGTCGGGGACGCACTGCACCTCCATGAGGATCAACCACTGGCACGAACGGATCCACCTGAAAATTAGGGTAATTCAACCGCGAAAAACATCTCCACAAACCCAATAACGGTGATGGCACTCGCTTATTCAATCAATCAGGCACTCTCTCATTCAATCAATCAGCCACTCGCTCATTCAATCAATCAGGCACTCTCTCATTCAATCAATCAGCCACTCGCTCATTCAATCCATCAGGCACTCTCTCATTCAATCAATCAGGCACTCGCTCATTCAATCCATCAGGCACTCTCTCATTCAATCAATCAGGCACTCTCTCATTCAATCAATCAGCCACTCGCTCATTCAATAAATCAGGCACTCGCTCAATCAATCAATCAGGCACTCTCTCATTCAATCAATCAGGCACTCTTATTCAATCAATCAGGCACTCTTATTCAATCAATCAGGCACTCTCATTCAATCAATCAGGCACTCGCTCATTCAATCCATCAGGCACTCTCTCATTCAATCAATCAGGCACTCGCTCATTCAATCAATCAGGCACTCTCTCATTCAATCAATCAGCCACTCGCTCATTCAATCAATCAGGCACTCTCATTCAATCAATCAGGCACTCGCTCATTCAATCCATCAGGCACTCTCTCATTTAATCAATCAGGCACTCGCTCAATCAATCAATCAGGCACTCTCTCATTCAATCAATCAGCCACTCGCTCATTCAATCAATCAGGCACTCTCATTCAATCAAGCAGGCACTCTCATTCAATCAATCAGGCACTCGCTCATTTAGTCAATCCGACACTCACTCTCAATCAATCAGGCACTCCCTCATTCACTCACTCATGCAATCAATAAGGAACTCACTCACTCACTTAAAAAACTGGACGTCGCGGTGCTCGGAAATTCTCACGACAGGTCATCGGGGGTTAACGAACAGTGAAGCTGCGCAAGGGAAGTCGAGAATTTGAAAATGTAGCACCGTGGGAATTCGGCAACACAATGTTCAATTGCCGAATACGTGCAGCATGTCATCCGATGGAAGAAGATACCTGAAAATAGAAAAAAAACGACGCCCGCGCCAACGCCGCTCCGGCTGGCATTTCCCCCGACAATACATCGTATTACACTAGCGGACGAGAAGAGGTGATGAAAGTGGAATCCCCCCCTCTTTGGCCTTTTCAAAAAGATGAATATGTACCCTAAAGTGTAGGTCAAATGGCCTGAAAACTGCAAATTCCCCCCTCTTTAAAGAAATTCCCCTCCCTTTGAAGGTTTAGCTCGTCCGCAGTGGCGTATTAGTCAGTATTGTCGGGGAGTGTCTGCTACTCATGTTATTCTCAACTATTTTTTCTTAATAGTTAAGAACAAAATGAGCACCCAGCCGGAGCGACGTGGACGCCCTCCCCCATTCCGGCCATTAATATAAATGGTCACCATGAGGTACAGTGTCAAAAAGCCGTTCATTGTAGCACAATTCATTAATTTTGTTCAACGTGTTTTTTTTGTTTCCTTAACTATTAATAAATTGAACCTGGCTAGCCCTCACGCCACGTGCCTACTATACTCATTCTTTGCGTCCCTGCGAAGGCACCCTTAATAATTGTTGTCCCTGCGAAGGCACCCTTAATAATTGTTGTCCCTGCGAAGGCATCCAACCCGAGCGGCAAACAGCACTTTTTATTCATGTACGTATAGTCTATGGCCCCGTGCACGTCGAAATCTTGAATTATTTTTTTATCCGACTCGGATCAAAAATTAATCCGTGCCTATACTTATACACTATCAACTCAGATTATTTGCCGTTATGACTTGCCAGATGTTGCATCACCGGCTTAACGTCCTGGTACGCCCGCACAACTCCAGACTTTGGTGTATCGAAAAACGTGTGACACCAAAAGGTACCAAAAGGGTACCTTGCATGTGGCGTAAATTGACAAATGTTTGACTAGTTTTTTGAACATTTAATGTATTTGGCTAAAAATTGGTGTACGGGCAGAGCAAACAGTGGTGGATAGAATGGTGTAATAAAAATTAAACTTCACTTTTTGTTTTTTACGTTTAGGGCACTTTTTGTACCAAAAGGGTACCTTGCATGTGGCGTAAATAGACAAATGTTTGGCTAGTTTTTTGAACATTTAATGTATTTGGCTAAAAATTGGTGTACGGGCAGAGCAAACAGTGGTGGATAGAATGGTGTAATAAAAATTAAACTTCACTTTTTGTTTTTTACGTTTAGGGCACTTTTTGTACCGAAAGGGTACCTTGCATGTGGCCTAAATAGACAAATGTTTGGCTAGTTTTTTGAACATTTAATGTATTTGGCTAAAAATTGGTGTACGGGCAGAGCAAACAGTGGTGGATAGAATGGTGTAATAAAAATTAAACTTCACTTTTTGAATTTTTACGTTTAGGGCACTTTTTGTACCAAAAGGGTACCTTGCATGTGGCGTAAATAGACAAATGTTTGGCTAGTTTTTTGAACATTTAATGTATTTGGCTAAAAATTGGTGTACGGGCAGAGCAAACAATGGTGGATAGAATGGTGTAATAAAAATTAAACTTCACTTTTTGTTTTTTACGTTTAGGGGACTTTTTGTACCAAAAGGGTACCTTGCATGTGGCCTAAATAGACAAATGTTTGGCTAGTTTTTTGAACATTTAATGTATTTGGCTAAAAATTGGTGTACGGGCAGAGCAAACAGTGGTGGATAGAATGGTGTAATAAAAATTAAACTTCACTTTTTGTTTTTTACGTTTAGGGGACTTTTTGTACCAAAAGGGTACCTTGCATGTGGCCTAAATAGACAAATGTTTGGCTAGTTTTTTGAACATTTAATGTATTTGGCTAAAAATTGGTGTACGGGCAGAGCAAACAGTGGTGGATAGAATGGTGTAATAAAAATTAAACTTCACTTCCTTGCGACGCGCGTAGTCTGAACAATTACATTAAAAGTGACACACAAACTCTGTAAGTTACGATTCATTCGCAGTTTAAGAACAGCTGTTTAATATCGAAGAGGTGCGATTTTACAGCCCAGTAGAGTACATGCTTACCTAATAAAAAAACTGGTCCATATTTTTCAAAGTGTCCGGAAATCGTCTGCTAACATCATAATAACGTGTCAGAATAGCATTCGGAACTGATATTCCAGTGATTTACCTTCATTTTCATTTCTCTAAATTGGTGCGTGTTTTTCTTAGAAATGGACATCTTTGGCGAAACTATTTTTATGTAATAACTGGGACATTGCCGTGTTTAAATTGATTGAAACATCAGAAGTACGGAAAAGAACACCGAATAAATTAGGAAAAATGTGGCCCATGTTTTTATCGTCTTCTTGTATTAGCAGTTTTCCAACCACGATATGCTTTAAAAAAAATAAATCAATAAAAAAAATAAAAGAAAGCTTACTGGAGGCTGATTGACGGTGCTGATTTTTGATGACGTCCTCGTTGTTGATGGCCTATAAATTAGTATAACTGAACTAAACTGTGATGAGGCGGCAAGGTATTTTAATTGGGTGGGTAACGCAGCCAAAATACGGCCGAAGAAAAAAAAGACCGAAAATTAGTTTATATGACCTGTAACCAGGGCTTGTCAAATAAAAAATATGAAACAACAAAAATGGAGATCAATTTTTTATCGACTTGTTCGGGAAATTCTAAGGGTATCTAAAACCTGTTGTATGAGATCGGGAGACGCCAGTTCCAACGGAATCAGTTCGAATACGCACCCATCGGACGTGAATCGGACGGGTACACTGTGAGAGCCGGGTGGCAGCGGTTCCGACTCTACCACTGTCCATGTGATAGCCGGCCTGTCATAGACAACCTGCGAAAACTATTTATTTTATTGTTTATAAAAAATGCGGGATTAAAACATGTAGAGTAGAAAACGATAATTTTAACCTACAATAGAAAGCATTACTCGGAACGACTTTCGTTAATTGATGTAGATTTAACCACCGATAACCACCGATAACCACCGATAACCACCGATAACCACCGTTAACCACCGATAACCACCGATAACCACCGATTTAACCGATAACCACCGATAACCACCGATTTAACCACCAATAACCTTGGCCACGGATCCAGCTGCTGTTGACTGTTGGCCTCGGCGCGTTTCGTCATCGAATAACTAGAGCTGCAAAATTACAGCTTTCATGCACGATTACAAAAATAAGAATATAATAAAAATATAAAAAAATGTCGTAATTTTGAGACGTGTAATGTCGCAATTAGCAATTTTGAGACCAATTTACCTACACCTTGGGTAACAAATTCCAGTTTTTGAAATTGTCAAAGAGGGGGAATACCACTTTTCCCACGCTTTCTCGTCAGCTAGTGGTTAAAGAATGCGAATACTGAAAAAAATATTTAAAAAACACCCAACCCTCCGGTCGGCGTGGCGACGCTGGGTGACGCAATTAACGGTACCACCCTTGATCACTGATTGGATCGCGGCCATCGGACGAGGATGATCGTCAAAGTGTTCCTCCATCGAGAACGGATCTTCGGGCGACTGAAAAAATTGAACATTTACATTAGTCAATAATTATTTTTTTCATGTTTTGAATTTTTTGAAGAAACAACTAGTTTTGCGTAATGAGTTCATTTATACAGCATTATAACTGTTTATAACTTCAAAACTGTCGATTTTCATGCTGAAGGTAGCATTTTACCAGAAAAAAAAACTCCACGACTTCGAACCAATTTAATTACACCAACCGCTTTGTTATTAGCCGCTCGTACGCCCTTCTTTTTGCTGCCGCCACGCGGCTCCGTCTGCGCCTGACGACGTGCCGCCGCCGTGGATTCTGGAAAAAAAATCCTAGTGAAATAAATGAATATACTATATATATTTTTATTAATTCCCCACTTTAAATAAATTTTAATAGATCCCCTCTTTGAAGAAACCACCCTCCCTTCAGATGATTGACTCGTCCGCCAGTCATATGTACATGGCGTGATATTCGGCGGCACTACATATACACATATTCAAATTTTATTCAAGTTTATCACCATAATGGCAACGAGAAATTCACAAATCGAAGAGTAAAAACACGAGAATATCATGCGAAAATTGAGTCAACTAATAATAATTATCGTTTACTAACGCGCTTGTGTGGGCGTGGTATGCGCCGATGCCGGTTGTGTGCGGGTGCGTTTGGCTGCCGGTTCCGGCGTTCGCTGCAGGTCGGATCGTCGACCACGACCGCCACCACGAGCCGGAGTCGTCGGTTCGTCAGCCGCCTCGTCATCAACGGCCGATACCGAAGCCGACGCCTGACGTTGGCCGCGTTTGCGACTATAATCGTTGTAAAAAGTAAAATGTCGTTTATTCAGTTTTCGATTCGGCGTTTTCTTGCTGCCCGTTGACACGCTGCAGAATATAATTTCGTTCATAAATTAAGTTCATTAGACAACTTGAAACATGTTTCCATTCACTTTACAATTGGAAAACTCACACGTCAGATTATTTTCGAATTGGCGGTGATTTTCGAAATTTTTGGCTGTGGAGATCGAGTTGAAATTAACAAATACAGTGAAAAAATCGACACTCGATCAATTATTAAAATCAAACAGTTGTTCTTGAGCTAACTTGACCCCATCATTGATTTCACAAAAATTTCTCTATAACTTCAAAAAATTCCTCCAACCTGCTGGCATCCAAATCCGCCGTGGTATCAGCTTCATCACCATCTTCTTCATCTTCCGAACCCTCCTCTTTTTCTTCTTCAGCAGCCTCAACCTTTTTAGCCGGACTCGACTTGGCCGGCGAAGCTTTCTGTGGTGACGGCTTCTTTTTAGGTGATGACTCTTCGGATAGTTTGCTGAAAATTAAATTGAATTTTTAAAGATATAAAAAACTTGCTTTTATAATGTGACCAGTCTTTGAATAAAGGCGGGCAGTCTTATGATAAACAAATAGAAACAAACTGATTCCACAATTGGAGGTCGTGTATGTATTCGATTTAATATTATAAATGTGAATCACGATTCAACATTGAAATATGAATTACAAAGATAAAATTTCATATGACTGATGAGGTTGAGCGTGGTACTGTGAATAGAAAAAAAGCTGAAAGTAGTCAGTGTGGATTTCTAACATGAAACCAAATTATTTAATATAAACTTTAAAAAAATCAACCATAGAAACCCATAGAAACCTTTTATCAGCGGTTGCATCAGCGTCCTCGGTTTCCTCAGTCGCTTCCTCTTCCTTCTCAGCATCCTCCTCTTCGTCATCATCTTCTTCAATCTCAAACCTGCGACTCGTGTTGTTGGTGGTCGACTTGCACGGGGTCTTTGATGGGCTGGACTTCGCGGGTGAACTCTGAGAAAACTTGAAAATCTTTGTTTTAGCGGAACTGTTATAAAAGCGCTCTTCATGAGTGGAAAACCACGCTGGACACCTCCGCTTCGCGGTGCTAACGGTCCAAGGCGGGGGCATAAAACTTAGGTTTCAGTGTAGGCTTAGGCTTAGGCTTAGCCTTTGGAGAAGGGCTCGGGCGCTACGCGCCCAAGCCCTTCCCAAACCCTAAGCCTACACTGAAACCTAAGTTTTATGCCCCCCGCCTTGGACCGTTAGCACCGCGAAGCGGAGGTGTCCAGCGTGGTTTTCCACTCATGAAGAGCGCTTTTATAACAGTTCCATAGGCTCTCCAAATATTAATAGGTAATAAAATTTACTTGTCCGAGTTCCGCAAACCTAAATTCCGTAATTTAAGGTTCCGCCCTAAGCCTAAGCCCAAGCCTAAGCCTAAAAGCGCTGTTCATGAGTGGAAAACCACGCTGGACACCTCCGCTTCGCGGTGCTAACGGTCCAAGGCGGGGGCATAAAACTTAGGTTTCAGTGTAGGCTTAGGCTTAGGCTTAGCCTTTGGAGAAGGGCTCGGGCGCTACGCGCCCAAGCCCTTCCCAAAACCTAAGCCTAATCCTAAGCCTAAACTGAAAACTAACTCTTAGCCTCATACTCGGCGATCTCGCTTAGAACGAACAGTCTGTGCTAATGACTAAGCCGAAGCCTTATAAACAATGAAATAGGCTCTCCAAATATTAATAGGTAATAAAATTTACTTGTCCGAGTTCCGCAAACCTAAATTCCGTAATTTAAGGTTCCGCCCTAAGCCTAAGCCCAAGCCTAAGCCTAAAAGCGCTGTTCATGAGTGGAAAACCACGCTGGACACCTCCGCTTCGCGGTGCTAACGGTCCAAGGCGGGGGCATAAAACTTAGGTTTCAGTGTAGGCTTAGGCTTAGGCTTAGCCTTTGGAGAAGGGCTCGGGCGCTACGCGCCCAAGCCCTTCCCAAAACCTAAGCCTAATCCTAAGCCTAAACTGAAAACTAACTCTTAGCCTCATACTCGGCGATCTCGCTTAGAACGAACAGTCTGTGCTAATGACTAAGCCGAAGCCTTATAAACAATGAAATAGGCTCTCCAAATATTAATAGGTAATAAAATTTACTTGTCCGAGTTCCGCAAACCTAAATTCCGTAATTTAAGGTTCCGCCCTAAGCCTAAGCCCAAGCCTAAGCCTAAAAGCGCTGTTCATGAGTGGAAAACCACGCTGGACACCTCCGCTTCGCGGTGCTAACGGTCCAAGGCGGGGGCATAAAACTTAGGTTTCAGTGTAGGCTTAGGCTTAGGCTTAGCCTTTGGAGAAGGGCTCGGGCGCTACGCGCCCAAGCCCTTCCCAAAACCTAAGCCTAATCCTAAGCCTAAACTGAAAACTAACTCTTAGCCTCATACTCGGCGATCTCGCTTAGAACGAACAGTCTGTGCTAATGACTAAGCCGAAGCCTTATAAACAATGAAATAGGCTCTCCAAATCTTAATAGGTAATAAAATTTACTTGTCCGAGTTCCGCAAAACTAAATTCCGTAATTTAAGGTTCCGCTTTCGTAAGTTCCGCTAAAAACACATCCCCAAAAAACGGTAATGCTCATCCGCCACCAACATAATGCGCGCGAAGCGCGCGCGAATCGGTGGTATTATGGACCGGGTTGCCGAAAAAATTTCGCGCGATTCGCGCGAGTTTTGATTGCGCCTACGGAGCGTGAAATTTGCTCATCCGCCACCAACATAATGCGCGCGAAGCGCGCGCGAATCGGTGGTATTATGGACCGGGTTGCCGAAAAAATTTCGCGCGCGCGAAATTTTTTCGGCAACCCGGTCCATAATACCACCGATTCGCGCGCGTTTTGATTGCGCCTACGGAGCGGGAAATTTGCTCATCCGCCACCAACTTAATGCGCACTAAAATCGCTATTTTAAGTATTTTTTTCCTCATAGGCCACTTACAAACCTCCAGTGGTGGGCCGGCGTACAGCAGCCGGTTGGAACATCCGTCCATCGTTCGTCCGTTCCTTCTTCCGTTCGTCCGTCCGTGCCCGTTCGTCCGTCCGTCCAGGAGATTCCTCTGAAATAATAATTATATACATTGTTGGGACGATTTTATTATGCGAAATAAATAAATAAATAAATAAATACGTAAATAAAATAAATAAATAAATAAATAAATACGCAAAATAAATAAATAAATAAAAAATAAATCGGGAGTGCGAAATAAATAATAAATCGGGAGTGCGGCACAAAAGCTCCAAAAGTTACTGGCGGTTCGGGGAATTGCACTCGACTCACGATCAGCTCAGCTCGACTACGCTAGATCAGATAGCTCACGATAGCACTCACTAGATCAGCTCGACCTCACGACACTCGACTAGCTAGCACTCACTCACTCACTCACTCACTCACTCACTCACTCACTCACTCACTCACTCACTCACTCACTCACTCACTCACTCACTCACTCACTCACTCACTCACTCACTCACTCACTCACTCACTCACTCACTCACTCACTCACTCACTCACTCACTCACTCACTCACTCACTCACTCACTCACTCACTCACTCACTCACTCACTCACTCACTCACTCACTCACTCACTCACTCACTCACTCACTCACTCACTCACTCACTCACTCACTCACTCACTCACTCACTCACTCACTCACTCACTCACTCACTCACTCACTCACTCACTCACTCACTCACTCACTCATTCACTCACTCACTCACTCACTCACTCACTCACTCACTCACTCATACACTCACTCACTCACCCACTTACTCTCTCGCAATTGATTCTTCACGCAAGAAATCAACAAAAATAATCACACAAAAATGGCACGCCTTCAAGTTCATTCTCCCAATGAATTGAAAACTCCATAAGCACTATCCCTATTAAAGTCAAAATAAAATTATTACGAATTTATCATTATTACTCTCACGTGTATCAGTACTTTATTTGTATCTATTTATTTTCTGTTATTAAAAAGAGAAAGTAAGATAACAGGCATGAGCAAACATCAAAAGTTATAGGACAAAGGGTGGCAAACAACCCTGTTAATCTGGAAGTACAGTTTCCCAGTCCCAGGTCACTGATGAATATTAGGGTGCCAGAACTTACCAGTTAGTTGAAATCGGATTATCATAAAATAATGGTTCCCCGTATGCGATAAGAGAACATGTGCGCATTCAAATTTCGTTTTCTAGGCAAATGTGTTGACTATAAAATGAGTGAGTGAATAAAAGAATGAGTGAAGGAGAGCGTGAGTGAGTGAGTGAGTGAGTGAGTGAGTGAGTGAGCGAGTGAGTGAGTGAGTGAGTGAGTGAGTGAGTGAGTGAGTGAGTGAGTGAGTGAGTGAGTGAGTGAGTGAGTGAGTGAGTGAGTGAGTGAGTGAGTGAGTGAGTGAGTGAGTGAGTGAGTGAGTGAGTGAGTCAGTGATTACGTGAGTTATGTAACGTTCCACTCCCAACCCAGAGCGTCTTCTTTGTTCATGTTATCACACGATTTCCCATTTTACTGGGTGGCCCAGTTATCTTGCTAATATGCACGATCATATAACTTTTCTATATGTAGATGTGTTATGATGTTAATATTTAGGCGCGATTCAAACTTATACCCGCGCGATAAGTCGCGAAATCGCAAATGAAAATTTTGCTCCTATTTAGCGATTTAGCGATTTTTTACTTATCGTGCGTGTATAGCGCGAATCTTCGCGCTGGTATCGCGCGATAAATCGCAAATAAGTATGAATAGCACCCAATGTCAAACTGGTGTTATCATCAGTTCTGCTATAATACCATAAGCTGGTTCATAGTGCGTACGTATGCACTGGTACGGTAAATTTTTTTTCCTGCAAAAGTCATCTTTTCACCACGATTCGAAGCGTATCATTGTGCGTTCATACACAGGGTGGCCCAAAAGTCTCACCCCGCTGTTTGACCATTGATTTCTCAACTTTTTCTAAATGGCGAAGTTTTTAGGAAAAAAAATATAAATCTAGTTTTCATGTGTTTAGAATTAATAGTTACAAAAGAATAGATACCAAAAAACCCCGGAACAATCTATCACAATTTCCTCACACACCAATGAAAAAAATGAGTGAGTGAGTGAGTGAGTGAGTGAGTGAGTGAGTGAGTGAGTGAGTGAGTTAGTGAGTGAGTGAGTGAGTGAGTGAGTGAGTGAGTGAGTGAGTGAGTGAATGAGTGAGTGAGTGAATGAGTGAGTGAGTGGGTCTTTTTTCTCACTCTACACTTGGAGAACTTATACTCCGGTTTTTTTGATTACGCCTTTTTTCTGAGAAATTTTTTTCGTAACACTTTTTCCTCACTCCCAAACTTATGCCATTAAAATGCATGTTTGAATGAAAAATGAAGTTTTTCAATGAACGAAAAAACTAGGTGGGGTTGGATCATGTCAAATGGAGTGGTCTTTGTTTGAGGTAAAGTAGTTTATTCTATCGAACGAACAGACGTGCACACTATTTAGGCGTGAGGGAAAGGTTTTACACGAAGTGTCCCAGAAAAAGTCGCAACCCAATACTTGCAACATAAGAACTGGAGGTGAAATTTGTGGACACAGGATTAGGGAAATGAATGTTCGTAAAAATATATAAACTGACCAAGCATTATTGACTGATTGAGTGAGTTGAAAGAGTATTTTTTTACTTCACACTTACGTAACATACTTTTCAATGAAATATAAAACAACTGTGTCTTTTGATGAATCGTAGTTGTTGTTGTTTTCTTTCGTAAGTCGTCTCTATTTCTTATCTTTTGGTAATTTACAGTACCCCACGGTGTGCGTGCGTCATTATGATTTCAGTAAACTGTTTAGTAATCAGTAAATGTCAAGTGGTACATTCATAATGAACAAACTTGCTCAGGGAATCTGGTAAAACAACTGCATGTATAAAAAAGCTTACCAATGTTTTTTTACGTGAACCAGAACCGAGCCGTATAGCATACTCATTTGATCAGGGTACTGAGATTTTATGAGATCCTTTTTGCTTGGAAACTCACTTGAAAGTCTGTGTAGAGAATTGTATGATAAAATAGGAGCATTGTAACGGCATGAAAAAATCTAACTAAATTCCAATAATGCGCTTTTGGAAATATAATCTTCCATGCTGTACACTCATAATGCAGAATGCTATTATGAACGTATACACTCACTAGCGGACGAAATGTGGAAGTGGAATTCCCCCCTCTTTGGTGGTTTCAAATAGTAGAGTTTGTTCCTTAAGGTGTAATTTACTACCAGCGTGGTACATAACTCCTCAGCTATGTATACTTCTACTATTTTATATCATTTAAAATTGTTTCTAGTCTGCAGCTGCGGAAAAAAACTGCGCGAATCATAAAATTTCGAACGCGTGAAAAAAGTCAATTGTGAGTGCTGAAACTCTAATCCACCCCCTCCGTATATTTATAATTCCTCCCTCCCCTAACCCTCTCACCTCTCAGCACCCCCCCCCCCCCCCTCCCTCCCCCCTCTTAACGCCCCAGTTATCATAAAAGAAATTTACGACGTTTAAAGACGTTAATCGTATCAGTAAAAGGGATGATAATACGGTATATAAGGTGGTCGATTGCCATAGTTATTGTCATTTAGAGGAACTCCCTACAACAGATCAAACTATACAGGGAGGCCCAAAAGTCTCTACCCGCTGTTTGACGTCGAATTTCTCGAAAAAATTATATTTAAAGATTGGTGTTCAAATATGCAACTACGGGTAAAAACACCTGAAAAATCGAATTATGTTGTCAGATTTTACCTATTTCTTAGGATATTATGACTTTTTGTGGAAATTCGGCGAAAATCAGGTTTTTTCTGTACCTTTATGATCTTCAGTCGATTTTTTTAATGTAAACGTGTTATAGACTCAAGAATTGCATAATTCTGTTTTATGATGATGTCTGAATTGAACTTATCACAAAATACAATTATTATTGGCTTCGACCAGCGAAATATGAACCAAATTGCGCAAGTCATTTTTAAGACCAAAATCGGTAATTTGGCAGTTTTCAGCCTTTATCTTGTTTTAATAGCCCTAAATGGGGTTTTATAACGATACATCCGCACATTGGGAGTTGTTGGAGCATGATTAACCCAAATAGAAGTTAATATACCGATTTTTTTAATTTTTCGATTTTTGTCAACAACGTCGATTTTTCTTCAGTTACCCAGACTTTTTTGTCGTAAATCACTGTAATATCAACCTGTGTTCCTATATAGTTAGCGTCTTTAGCCGCATTCTGGCACAGTGGCACATTCATGGTATTATTTTTGAAACGCCGAATAAAATACTTACATATGTATGTACATGTTAAAAGTTTACACAGTCAAAATCAGTCGTTCATGTACCAAAAAACCGTCCAAACAAATTAAAGTTCAAAGAAGCAAATCAATCAGTAGAATTATAACATACCCTGTATTCCCGCATTCCAATAACTGGGAAACTTCCATTGCTCGTGTGAGCCGTCTAAATATTTTGTTTTCAAAGTTGAAATTGCGAATGCAAACATTCAAAAGAACAATTCCAATCAAAGAGCAAACGAGATAACACGGAATGAACGAAAACAGACAGACCGATAGAAGGATGAAACTTTCGAGTGGTGAGTGGTAGTTAACGCGTTGGTTTCGGATGTGTACATTTGGGTTTACTAGTTGTTAATATACCCGTTGCTGGCAAAGTATGTACATGTATTATATGTATGTATGAGCACGTTTTAGATGAACCAACAGTTTAAAGGAATTTGTGAGATGCATACTAGAAGCCCGTTGATTTATCTTGGTTTCCCTGTTTAGACAAAAATTGCATACAACCCGTTGTTTGAGTAGACACTGTACATGTTTTATGTTAACGAATGGAAAACGCAAAGTATAATATGATTTATCCATAAATTAACTATATTTTCAATAAGTTAAAGTTAGCGGTTTTTTATATTTCTCACTCATTCCGTGAAATTTTTTAATTAACACAACTTCAAGGTTTCAAATATCACATGTCACGTCTTATTAATGGTGTTTCATTCCGAAAAATTCCTAACGGCCCGTTATAATGTCCGATAAAAGTTTTGACCCGTGACCGGATCGGATGACTAAAAGTAAAGCTAAACTAAAACAACCCAACCCCAAGCTATTGTTCAAATAAGTATTTTTCGTTGCTACCTTTGTTCAAATAAATATGTGTTTAGATTTGCTTCGGTGGACTCTCAATCTGAAAGAAAATATAAAAATTGTCTTTATAGAGCCAGATGTACTTGTATGTACCAGGGTGTCCCACTTTTCAAATAGTCCGGTTTTGTTCTGGCCTTAGAAAATTCAAGTCTCATTTTGAAGACAATTTTTGAGAATTATGTTTGCTGAAAACAAAACTGAATTAGGGAAATCATTTTTTAAATCAGTAAAACGCTGCAAAAAAATAAGGTCGCAAAAGCAAACAGGACTAATAATTCACCCTGCATACACTTAAGAAGAGATGCCAATGGCACGCGAGACAACAGCAGTGCACCAACACACACATCTGGATCGGTGTGCCTGGTTGTTTGTTTTGGTTGATATGGTGTTACTGAACACCAATCAATGATCACTGCGGTAGGCATTAAAACCCTTATCAGCTAACTATTCTCAAGTGCGAACACCTGTAATAAAGGCATATAAAATGCAATATGGAAGTATCAAATTAGAATCAATTTACCATTAGAATAGAGAAGAAGAATCAATTTACCATTAAAATAGAGAAGATTTCCAAATACGTCAGCTGATCGGATGAAATAAATTTAAATAGATATTCGTATATACATAAACTTTCAGCTGTGGAGAACAAATAACAAATAAACTTTGTTGTTGCTATGTAGCGTTACATCATCATTCCGTTCCATCTAAATTTTCTGCATATGTACGTAGGTTTTTAATATTCCGAAAAATTATAATCGATGAGCTTTGAGAACTTTATTCGCAGCAGCGAGTTTACCAAACATTTGCGTAGCAACGGGTTTACCCTACTTACATACATAGTTCATTAAATCAAATACCCTAACTACAGTGCAGTCAACGTTTATCAGTTAATCTTCATTAATTACGGCTCATTTGTAGTATTTCAGTTAATATTCACCTCAAATGAGTGTGAAAATAATAAGTTGTTGATGAGTACTGTAAAATATGACGGTTATTTGATGCTGAACAACATGAGCAATTTGTTCAAGTGGTCGTTTGTTGGGACGGCATGGGCGTGTATGTTACTGATGATATTCAGGTGAGTGAGTGAATGAGTGAATGAGTGAGTGAGTGAGTGAGTGAGTGAATGAGTGAATGAGTGAGTGAGTGAGTGAGTGAGTGGGTGAGTGAGTGAGGGAGTGAGTGAGTGAATGAGTGAATGAGTGAGTGAGTGAGTGGGTGAGTGAGTGAGTGAGTGAGTGAGTGAATGAGTGAGTGAGTGAGTGAGTGAGTGAGTGAGTGAGTGAGTGAGTGAGTGAGTGAGTGAGTGAGTGAGTGAGTGAGTGAGTGAGTGAGTGAGTGAGTGAGTGAGTGAGTGAGTGAGTGAGTGAGTGAGTGAGTGAGTGAGTGAGTGAGTGAGTGGGTGAGTGAGTGAGTGAGTTAGTGAGTGAATGAGTGAATGAGTGAGTGAGTGAGTGAGTGAGCGAGTGAGTGTTTGACTGAATGAGCGATTGAAAGGGAGAGTGAATGAGTGAGTGAGTGAGTTTATGAAAGAGTGAGTTAGTGAGTATGAAAGAATGCTTACTTGGCCATTTGAGCTTGATTATTTGCAGTAGCCGTTACCTGAACTTGCGATCTGCAACATTTGTGACGATGGAGCAGCCACTACTTGAGTCAGGTGCAGCCAACAGCTCGTATATTTACACGTCATACTTGGATATGCGATACACTCGCAATGGATCAGCTTTTATCAGGTTACTTATATGTCTAAACATTTCATCACACTTACCAACCAGTTGACCATCAACAATGCGGTAGATGACCATTTAACAATTCCTATATGTACTTCTCTGGGAACACCCTGCATTCTAGAACTTTTAGTTTAGCTAATAATACTGACCGAACTGTGGTTTAGATTACTGGCACTTCGTAACTGTACAGTCAACCATCGTTCATTGCGGCTGGCAATCCACATGGATAATGGAGTCAACCAATCACACAATCATCAACTACAAACATACTATCATTTGAAGTCAGTTAACCTGCATGCAAAATGCCCTTGGCATTGGGCACCCAACTGCGGTTTGGATCCGTACTACCTGCAAGCAGAAGTGCCCATTGACCGTGAGTGAGTGAGTGAGTGAGCAACTCTATGCGTGGGTGAGTGAGCGAGTGAGTCAGTGAGTGAGTGAGTGAGTGAGTGAGTGAGTGAGTGAGTGAGTGAGTGAGTGAGTGAGTGAGTGAGTGAGTGAGTGAGTGAGTGAGTGAGTGAGTGAGCAACTGAATGCGTGATTGAGTGAATGACTGAGTGAGTGAATTAGTGAATGAGTGAGCGAGTGAGTGAGTGAGTGAGTGAGTGAGTGAGTGAGTGAGTGAGTGAGTGAGTGAGTGAGTGAGTGAGTGAGTGAGTGAGTGAGTGAGTGAGTGAGTGAGTTAGTGAATGAGTGAGTGAGTGAGTGAGTGAGTGAGTGAGTGAGTGAGTGAGTGAGTGAGGGAGTGAGTGAGTGAATTCAAACACTGATTGAGTGAAAGAATGAATTCGTGAGTGAAGTCCTTATAATGTGGATGAGGGAATAAAAGAGTGAAGGAGTTAGTTTAATAGTTTTGAGCTCTAGTGTACTATTTATTTACCAGTTGCCCTGGCCAGCAGTCTAATGAGCATTGGAGAGCATGTACTTGTGATGGATGTAGTGCCACATCTGGACGTGTTTGAGCACCAGCTGGGTGTGTGTGTAGCACCACTGTATCTGTATGCTGATGCAGCACTCATACACGTCTTCATACAAACATGGAAGGCACTCGGGGCAACCATATTCTACATCTACCATGTTGGTCATAAAACTTCATACATGACTATTGTACTCGTAATTTAGTGTAGCTGTGTAACTGTTTTGTGTAACATATTCAATGTAGCGGTGTAACTGTTTTGTGTAACATATTTAATTTAGCGGTGGTGTAACTGTTTTGTGTAACATATTTAATGTAGCGGTGTAACTGTATTGTGTAACATAATTAATGTAGCAGTGTAACCGTTTTGTGTAACATATTTTGACTGCAGGTGTCGATTACTGCCGACGTGTACCGTGTGCTGCAATGGTACGAGCAGCAAGGGCTGGTCAGACTTGTGCCTTGGCCCATGATGCCAGCCGACACACAATACGATCCAAACGAACATGTTTACAGGTGAGCGTGAGTCATTCAATGCGCAGTGAGTATAATGCTAGTGTATTGTGAGTTTGAGTAGAGCAATGAGTTGAATTGCAGGTTTGGCCACATATTGGCCCTGAACGATTGTGCGATGCGTGCTGCATCGACCAGCAAGTACGTGGCACCTGTGGACTTTGACGAGTTCCTGATACCCACGCAACAACAGCAGTTGCCCAGCTTCCTTGACTCGTATTTTGCTAAACACCCCAACCATGTGGCCGTCACATTCCAACATAGAAAGGTGTTCTACAACAGGACTCAGCGGTTCGGATTGGAAGGAAATGTACATAATAAACGAGATGAATTATCATGGCTAGCTAACGTGCAGTGCCAAACACCTAAACACAAATCTGGTCCATCCAAACTGGTTGTGCGAACCCAATCGACTACAATAATTGGCAACCACGAGGTGATACAGCCGAAGGGCATGACAGGCAAGATACCCTTGTCAAAGGCAGCCCTGTACCACATTCGTGTATCAAATGCACTTGATAATATGAAGGAAACAGTGAGTTGTGGCAATGTGATCTCACAGTTTGTACCACAAGTAGGTGATGCAATACGGGCAATGCCAGCCAGTCTGCATACCAGCAGTTGGATGGCTTACACCAACGTCATATCAAAGGTGGCAGGTTGTCTGTCCCATTGGCGACTCGATCAATGCAAGGTGCCCCATTCACAATGTGCCACCATCATTAACAATACTGACATGCAATGGCACATTGTCGACCAACAGCACTTTATGGCCAGCAATCAAACATTCGTATTATCATAGTTTCTTATATTCCATATGCGTATACACAATATCATTTGATTCAATCTCAACGCACTAAATTGACAGCTAAAATGAATCCAATGCAAAATATTTCAATAAAAAACAAGAAAGCAAGGATCGCTTGCTATATGGCGCGTGTGATCTAGAGTACAGCGGGATATGTCTTGTAAAAGTGAGAACATACAAATCCTAAAACCGAATGATACCGGAGCTAGACATAGGAGTTCGTAATACAGAGGAGCGAAATACAGAGGAGTTCGTTTTCACGATCAGACTATCTAAAATATGAGAATAAAACTTTGTTGTCTCTCAATATTTTACGATTGGACTTGCCAGGATCGAATCATATTCGTTACTGCATGTTTTTGAATTAATTACATGCCTATTGGCTCGAGAGATGAGCGCAGACATTTCATCAGTAAGATTTTTCTCCTTCAAAATTTTTTTAAGTTTGACGATGTCTTGCATAATGAAACACGAGCAGTATACATACAGTTCAATCAAGTTCCACAAAAAACACGCTGTATTCATTACCTACTTACCAAAACTTACAAGCATGCTTTGTTTACTCCGCTGCTTAGTAATTTGCACGTTGCAAAACTATGTATCAATTATAATTAGAATAACTTCATCACGTAAATAGCGACCAACGCGATTAGTGTTACAGCAATACAACAGGCATGTTATTCGCGGTTTGTTGTTGTTTGCTGCTGGAAATTATTAAATTTCAATAAGAATTAGATATAACTACTGATTTGATCTAATCATGACTACAGGGTGTCCTACTTAAAAGTTTCAATGAGAATGTCCTTTAATTTTCGATAGGAAGGACCAATTTGAAAAAAATTTTGCGCCAAGTAAAGCTAAACTAAAACAACCCAACCCTAAACTATAATAGTGTTCAAATGTCTTTTTTGCTACCTCAGTTTTGTTTGGATTTGCTTCGGTGGACTCTCAATCTGGCTGAAAATAAAAAAATATTGTTTTTATTTTAGAGCCAGATGTACAGGGTTGGCCATAAAAGCGCGTCGCGTTTGAGCGGTTATTGTGAAAGTTATACAAACGCTGTGACATTGAGGTAAAAAGCAATCAAGCATGATTATGAGATCTTTCGCCCCGCGGCTGTTTCGCCCCGCGAAAAGTAGGTCGATTCGCCCCGCGAAAAAATGTGAATTTCGCGGGGCGAAACGACCTACCTCAATTTGACGCTGACGGGGCAAAAGCGCACGTGTCATTTCGCCCCGTGTGATATTTGGCGGATTAAGGTGTTAACGACGCTGGTGTGTGTCTAATGCGTCTAATTCAAATTACACACATGAAACCATTTTTTCAATAATGAGTACCAATTTGTTTATAGCATTTGCCTTGTCACACGTTAAAAAGTTTTCTCAAAGTACGGATGCATTAACTTACTCACTTACATAAAAAAACTCCACGTTTCACGCATTCATTGGCTCTCTCACTTAACCATCATTTACTTACTGAAAAAGACTTGGACTACCGTAACCCGAGAAAATACCAACTTTATTTAAAAACTTAAAACCACCAAACCTGTATGAAATACTGCGAACTAAGTTTTAAAAGATAGTGCACTTTGTAGCCGAGTGTCCGTTCTATCATCGCTGTGAATATGAAGTGGTTTGGACTACCGTGACCCGAGAAAATACCAACTTTGTTTAAAAACTTCAAACCACCAAAACTGTATGAAATACTGTGAACTAAGTTTTCAAAGATGGTGCAAATTGTAGCCGAGTGTCCGTTCTATCATCGCTGTGAATATGAAGTGGTTTAAACTACCGTAACCGGAGAAAATACCAACTTTATTTAAAAACTTCAAACTACCGAAACTGTATGAAATATTGCGAACTAAGTTTTCAAAGAGGGTGCATATTGTAGCCGAGTGTCCATTCTATCATCGCTGTAAATATGAAGTGGTTTGGACTACCGTAACCCGAGAAAATGCCAACTTTATTTAAAAACGTCAAACCACCAAAACTGTATGAAATATTGCGAACTAAGTTTTCAAAAATGGTGCATATTGTAGCCGAGTGTCCGTTCTATCATCGCTGTGAATATGAAGTGGTTTGGACTACCGTAACCCGAGAAAATACCAACTTTATTTAAAAACTTCAAACCACCAAAACTGTATGAAATACTGTGAACTAAGTTTTCAAAGATGGTGCAAATTGTAGCCGAGTGTCCGTTCTATCATCGCTGTGAATATGAAGTGGTTTGGACTACCGTAACCCGAGAAAATACCAACTTTATTTAAAAACTTAAAACCACCAAACCTGTATGAAATACTGCGAACTAAGTTTTAAAAGATAGTGCACTTTGTAGCCGAGTGTCCGTTCTATCATCGCTGTGAATATGAAGTGGTTTGGACTACCGTAACCCGAGAAAATGCCAACTTTATTTAAAAACGTCAAACCACCAAAACTGTATGAAATACTGCGAACTAAGTTTTCAAAAATGGTGCATATTGTAGCCGAGTGTCCGTTCTATCATCGCTGTGAATATGAAGTGGTTTGGACTACCGTAACCCGAGAAAATACCAACTTTATTTAAAAACTTCAAACCACCAAAACTAACAAAGCACCACGACCAGTGTATTCAATTATAGGATTTATAATCTCAAGTTTCAATGGGTAAAAACAACATTAACAAATTAATTAATTAACAGAATTAAAACAATCACTACACAGATTACATTCAAACATTCACAGAGATCCAATTAGTCAATTAAAATATATATCAATCACACAACAACAATCTGTCAATCAATAATCACACATAAACTATTATTCACATACATACATAGAAATATTCAAATCAGTACCAGTCAGTCAGTCAGTCAGTCAGTCAGTCAGTCAGTCGCTGAATGCTGAGAATGTGGATGTTGGGCGTCCTTATCTATCTACCCCAAATCCACGCCATTCAAACTGTGGCCGACCCGTGTGCATCGTGTGAATCACCCAAACATAACCAGCACACGGGCCGGCCAGGGCATCCAGACGCGCGCGCGCACAGTCACAATGCGGGCGGCGCCGTCAAAAACTGTATGAAATAATGCAAACTAAGTTTTCAAAGATGGTGCATATTGTAGCCGAGTGTTTTGGCGGGGCGAAACAGCCGCGGGGCAAAAGCGCCCATTACCAAAAAGCATTCGATTAGACACATTTTGGCCTACAAAACGATGTGCCACTAAAGTTGAATCTCTCATTTCTTAATTGTTACAGGCGATTATTGAAAAAATTATCGAATTTCACCTTGCGACGGTCATTCATATTTTGTGGTAAAACTGAATAATTATTCAAAACCATTGCTTGGTCGTCGGTTTCTGAGCTTTGTTGGTTCTTTAAATTCGAATGAAGTATTTTAGTTCTTAAATCTTAAATATTTTGGTTTGTTTTGGAAAAAAACATTGTTGTTTATTAGCCATTAAACAGTTACACGCGTGCATGCTGTCATTGCTTATGAAGGAGGCCAAACCGAACATACTTTTTTGCGTGATTTTTTGTGCAATAGTTATACAGTTTTACCACAAAATATGAACTTCTCGAGGTGAAATACGATGTTTTTTCAACAGTCGCGTGTAACAATTAGGAAATGAGAGATTCAACTTGAGTAGCACATCATTTTGTAGGCCAAAATGTGTCTAATCGAATGCTTTTTACCGCAACCTCACAGCGTTTGTATAACTTTCACAATGACCGCTCAAACGCGACACTCTTTTTTGGCCCACCCTGTATGTACCAGTGTGTACAGGGTGTCCCACTTTTGTCAAGTCCGGTTTTGTTTTGACCTTAGAAACTCATTATGAAGACCTTGAAATTTTTGTTTGAAGACCTTGAAAATTTCGTTTGCTGAAAACCAAAATCTGAATTCGGGAAATCATTTTTATAAGCAGTAAAACGCTGCTAAAAATAAGGCCGAAAACAAAACATGACTAGTGTGCTTGGTTGTTTGTTTATAATGTTATAGTGAACACCTATCAAGGATCACTGCGGTAGGCATTAACCATTATCAGCTAATTATTCTCCAGTGCGAACACCTGTAATAAATGAATGGAAAATGCAATATAGACAATAGAGAATCAGAATCAATTGACCATTAGAATAGAGAAGATTTCCGAGTACGTCAGCTGATCGGATTAAATAAATTTTCGTACATAAAGTTTCAGCTGTGGAGAACCAATAACAAATAAATAAATACGAACGTTTTTAACGTACCGAAAAAATAGAGTCGATGAGCATTGAGAACTTTATTCGCAGCAGCGAGTTTAAACCAAACATTTGCGTAGCAACGGGTTTACCCTACTTACATAGTTCATTAAATCAAATACCCTAACTACAGTGCAGTCAAGGTTTATCAGTTAATCTTCATTAATTACGGCTCATTAATTAAGTATTTTAGCTAATATTCACCTCAAATGGTGTGAAAATAATAAGTTGTTGATGATTACTGTAGAAGATGACGGTTAGTTGATGCTGAACAACATGAGCAAGTTGTTCAAGTGGTCGTTTGTTGGGACGGCATGCGCGTGTATGTTACTGATGATAATCAGGTGAGTGAGTGAATGAGTGAATGAGTGAGTGAGTGAGTGAGTGAGTGAGTGAGTTAGTGAGTGAGTGAGTGAATGAGTGAATGAGTGAGTGAGTGAGTGAGTGAGTGAGTGAGTGAGTGAGTGAGTGAGTGAGTTAGTGAGTAAGTGAGTTAGTGAGTGAATGAGTGAGTGAGTGAGTGAGTGAGCGAGTGAGTGTTTGACTGAATGAGCGATTGAAAGAGAGAGTGAATGAGAGAGTGAGTGAGTGAGTGAGTGAGTATTAAAGAATGCTTACTTGGCCATTTGAGCTTGATTATTTGCAGTAGCCGTTACCTGAACTTGCGATCTGCAACATTTGTGACGATGGAGCAGCCACTACTTGAATCAGGTACAGCCAACAGCTCGTATGTTTACACGTCATACTTGGATATGCGATACACTCGCAATGGATCAGCTATTATCAGGTTACTTATATGTCTAAACATTTCATCACAATTCTCAACCAGTTGACCATCAACTATGCGGTAGATGACCATTTAACAATTCCTATATGTACTTCTCTGGAAACACCCTGCATTCTAGAACTTTTATTTTTAGTTTAGCTAATAATACTGACCGAACTGTTGTTTAGATTACTGGCACTTCGTAACTGTACAGTCAACCATCGTTCATTGCGGCTGGCAATCCACATGAATAATGGAGTCAACCAATCACACAATTATCAACTACAAACACATTATCATTTGGAGGCAGTTAACCTGAATACAAAATGCCCTTGGCATTGGGCACCTAACTGCGGTTTGGATCCGTACTACCTGCAAGCAGAAGTGCCCATTGACCGTGAGTGAGTGAGTGAGCAACTCTATGCGTGGGTGAGTGAGTGAGTGAGTAAGTGAGTGAGTGAGTGAGTGAGTGAGCGAACGAGTGACGTGAGTGAGTGAGTTAGTGAGTGAGTTAGTGAGTTAGTGAGTGAGTGTGTGAGTGAGTGAGTTAGCCACTGAATGCGTGGGAGAGTGTATGAGTGAGCGAGCGAGTGAGTGAATGAGTGAATGAGTGAGTGAGTGAGTGAGAGAGTGAGCCCCTGAATTCGTGGGTGAGTGAGTGAGTGAGTGAGCAACTAAATGCGTGGGTAAGTGAGTAAAACAATGAATGTTTTAGTATATAGAATAATTTAGAGACTGATTGAGTGAAGGAGTGATCCTTATAATGTGGATGAGGGAATAAAAGAGTGAAGGAGTGAGTTAAATAGTTATGAAATGAATATTATTTATTTACCAGTTGCCCTGGCCAGCAGTCTAATGAGCATTGGAGAGCATGTACTTGTGATGGATGTAGTGCCACATCTGGACGTGTTTGAGCACCAGCTGGGTGTGTGTGTAGCACCACTGTATCTGTATGCTGATGCAGCACTCATACACGTCTTCATACAAACATGGAAGGCACTCGGGGCAACCATATTCTACATCTACCATGTTGGTCATACTACTTCATACATGACTATTGTACTCGGAATTTAGTGTAGCTGTGTAACTGTTTTGTGTAACATATTTAATGTAGTGGTGTAACTGTTCTGTGTAACCTATTTAATGTAGCGGTGTAACTGTTTTGTGTAACATGTTTAATGTAGCAGTGTAACTGTTTTGTGTAAAATATTTTGACTGCAGGTGTCGATTACTGCCGACGTGTACCGTGTGCTGCAATGGTACGAGCAGCAAGGGCTGGTCAGACTTGTGCCTTAGCCCATGATGCCAGCCGACACACAATACGATCCAAACGAACATGTTTACAGGTGAGCGTGAGTCAGTCAATGCTCAGTGAGTATAATGCGAGTGTATTGTGAGTTTGAGAAGAGCAATGAGTTGAATTGCAGATTTGGTCTCATACTGGCCCTGAACGATTGTGCGATGCGTGCTGCATCGACCAGCAAGTACGTGGCACCTGTGGACTTTGACGAGTTCCTGATACCCACGCAACAACAGAAGTTGCCCAGCTTCCTTGACTCTTATTTTGCTAAACACCCCAACCATGTGGCCGTCACATTCCAACATAGAAAGGTGTTCTACAACAGGACTCAGCGGTTCGGATTGGAAGGAAATGTACATAATAAACGAGATGAATTATCATGGCTGACTAACGTGCAGTGCCAAACACCCAAACACAAATCTGGTCCACCCAAGCTGATTGTGCGAACCCAATCGATCACGATAATTGCAAACCACGAAGTGATACAGCCAAAGGGCATGACAGGCAAGATACCCTTGTTAAAGGCAGCCGTGTACCACATTCGTGTATCAAATGCTCTTGATAATATGAAGGAAACAGTGAGTTGTGGCAATGTCATCTCACAGTTTGTACCACAAGTAGGTGATGCAATACGGGCAATGCCAGCTAGTCTGCATTCCAGCAGTTGGATGGCTTACACCAACGTCATATCAAAGGTGGCAGGTTGTCTGTCCCATTGGCGACTCGATCAATGCAAGGTGCCCCATTCACAATGTGCCACCATCATTAACAATACTGACATGCAATGGCACATTGTCGACCAACAGCACTTTATGGCCAGCAATCAAACATTCGTATTATCATAGTTTCTTATATTCCATATGCGTATACACAATATCATTTGATTCAATCTCAACGCACTAAATTGACAGCTAAAATGAATCCAATGCAAAATATTTCAATAAAAAACAAGAAAGCAAGGATCGCTTGCTATATGGCGCGTGTGATCTAGAGTACAGCGGGATATGTCTTGTAAAAGTGAGAACATACAAATCCTAAAACCGAATGATACCGGAGCTAGACATAGGAGTTCGTAATACAGAGGAGCGAAATACAGAGGAGTTCGTTTTCACGATCAGACTATCTAAAATATGAGAATAAAACTTTGTTGTCTCTCAATATTTTACGATTGGACTTGCCAGGATCGAATCATATTCGTTACTGCATGTTTTTGAATTAATTACATGCCTATTGGCTCGAGAGATGAGCGCAGACATTTCATCAGTAAGATTTTTCTCCTTCAAAATTTTTTTAAGTTTGACGATGTCTTGCATAATGAAACACGAGCAGTATACATACAGTTCAATCAAGTTCCACAAAAAACACGCTGTATTCATTACCTACTTACCAAAACTTACAAGCATGCTTTGTTTACTCCGCTGCTTAGTAATTTGCACGTTGCAAAACTATGTATCAATTATAATTAGAATAACTTCATCACGTAAATAGCGACCAACGCGATTAGTGTTACAGCAATACAACAGGCATGTTATTCGCGGTTTGTTGTTGTTTGCTGCTGGAAATTATTAAATTTCAATAAGAATTAGATATAACTACTGATTTGATCTAATCATGACTACAGGGTGTCCTACTTAAAAGTTTCAATGAGAATGTCCTTTAATTTTCGATAGGAAGGACCAATTTGAAAAAAATTTTGCGCCAAGTAAAGCTAAACTAAAACAACCCAACCCTAAACTATAATAGTGTTCAAATGTCTTTTTTGCTACCTCAGTTTTGTTTGGATTTGCTTCGGTGGACTCTCAATCTGGCTGAAAATAAAAAAATATTGTTTTTATTTTAGAGCCAGATGTACAGGGTTGGCCATAAAAGCGCGTCGCGTTTGAGCGGTTATTGTGAAAGTTATACAAACGCTGTGACATTGAGGTAAAAAGCAATCAAGCATGATTATGAGATCTTTCGCCCCGCGGCTGTTTCGCCCCGCGAAAAGTAGGTCGATTCGCCCCGCGAAAAAATGTGAATTTCGCGGGGCGAAACGACCTACCTCAATTTGACGCTGACGGGGCAAAAGCGCACGTGTCATTTCGCCCCGTGTGATATTTGGCGGATTAAGGTGTTAACGACGCTGGTGTGTGTCTAATGCGTCTAATTCAAATTACACACATGAAACCATTTTTTCAATAATGAGTACCAATTTGTTTATAGCATTTGCCTTGTCACACGTTAAAAAGTTTTCTCAAAGTACGGATGCATTAACTTACTCACTTACATAAAAAAACTCCACGTTTCACGAATTCATTGGCTCTCTCACTTAACCATCATTTACTTACTGAAAAAGACTTGGACTACCGTAACCCGAGAAAATACCAACTTTATTTAAAAACTTAAAACCACCAAACCTGTATGAAATACTGCGAACTAAGTTTTAAAAGATAGTGCACTTTGTAGCCGAGTGTCCGTTCTATCATCGCTGTGAATATGAAGTGGTTTGGACTACCGTGACCCGAGAAAATACCAACTTTGTTTAAAAACTTCAAACCACCAAAACTGTATGAAATACTGTGAACTAAGTTTTCAAAGATGGTGCAAATTGTAGCCGAGTGTCCGTTCTATCATCGCTGTGAATATGAAGTGGTTTAAACTACCGTAACCGGAGAAAATACCAACTTTATTTAAAAACTTCAAACTACCGAAACTGTATGAAATATTGCGAACTAAGTTTTCAAAGAGGGTGCATATTGTAGCCGAGTGTCCATTCTATCATCGCTGTAAATATGAAGTGGTTTGGACTACCGTAACCCGAGAAAATGCCAACTTTATTTAAAAACGTCAAACCACCAAAACTGTATGAAATATTGCGAACTAAGTTTTCAAAAATGGTGCATATTGTAGCCGAGTGTCCGTTCTATCATCGCTGTGAATATGAAGTGGTTTGGACTACCGTAACCCGAGAAAATACCAACTTTATTTAAAAACTTCAAACCACCAAAACTGTATGAAATACTGTGAACTAAGTTTTCAAAGATGGTGCAAATTGTAGCCGAGTGTCCGTTCTATCATCGCTGTGAATATGAAGTGGTTTGGACTACCGTAACCCGAGAAAATACCAACTTTATTTAAAAACTTAAAACCACCAAACCTGTATGAAATACTGCGAACTAAGTTTTAAAAGATAGTGCACTTTGTAGCCGAGTGTCCGTTCTATCATCGCTGTGAATATGAAGTGGTTTGGACTACCGTAACCCGAGAAAATGCCAACTTTATTTAAAAACGTCAAACCACCAAAACTGTATGAAATACTGCGAACTAAGTTTTCAAAAATGGTGCATATTGTAGCCGAGTGTCCGTTCTATCATCGCTGTGAATATGAAGTGGTTTGGACTACCGTAACCCGAGAAAATACCAACTTTATTTAAAAACTTCAAACCACCAAAACTAACAAAGCACCACGACCAGTGTATTCAATTATAGGATTTATAATCTCAAGTTTCAATGGGTAAAAACAACATTAACAAATTAATTAATTAACAGAATTAAAACAATCACTACACAGATTACATTCAAACATTCACAGAGATCCAATTAGTCAATTAAAATATATATCAATCACACAACAACAATCTGTCAATCAATAATCACACATAAACTATTATTCACATACATACATAGAAATATTCAAATCAGTACCAGTCAGTCAGTCAGTCAGTCAGTCAGTCAGTCAGTCGCTGAATGCTGAGAATGTGGATGTTGGGCGTCCTTATCTATCTACCCCAAATCCACGCCATTCAAACTGTGGCCGACCCGTGTGCATCGTGTGAATCACCCAAACATAACCAGCACACGGGCCGGCCAGGGCATCCAGACGCGCGCGCGCACAGTCACAATGCGGGCGGCGCCGTCAAAAACTGTATGAAATAATGCAAACTAAGTTTTCAAAGATGGTGCATATTGTAGCCGAGTGTTTTGGCGGGGCGAAACAGCCGCGGGGCAAAAGCGCCCATTACCAAAAAGCATTCGATTAGACACATTTTGGCCTACAAAACGATGTGCCACTAAAGTTGAATCTCTCATTTCTTAATTGTTACAGGCGATTATTGAAAAAATTATCGAATTTCACCTTGCGACGGTCATTCATATTTTGTGGTAAAACTGAATAATTATTCAAAACCATTGCTTGGTCGTCGGTTTCTGAGCTTTGTTGGTTCTTTAAATTCGAATGAAGTATTTTAGTTCTTAAATCTTAAATATTTTGGTTTGTTTTGGAAAAAAACATTGTTGTTTATTAGCCATTAAACAGTTACACGCGTGCATGCTGTCATTGCTTATGAAGGAGGCCAAACCGAACATACTTTTTTGCGTGATTTTTTGTGCAATAGTTATACAGTTTTACCACAAAATATGAACTTCTCGAGGTGAAATACGATGTTTTTTCAACAGTCGCGTGTAACAATTAGGAAATGAGAGATTCAACTTGAGTAGCACATCATTTTGTAGGCCAAAATGTGTCTAATCGAATGCTTTTTACCGCAACCTCACAGCGTTTGTATAACTTTCACAATGACCGCTCAAACGCGACACTCTTTTTTGGCCCACCCTGTATGTACCAGTGTGTACAGGGTGTCCCACTTTTGTCAAGTCCGGTTTTGTTTTGACCTTAGAAACTCATTATGAAGACCTTGAAATTTTTGTTTGAAGACCTTGAAAATTTCGTTTGCTGAAAACCAAAATCTGAATTCGGGAAATCATTTTTATAAGCAGTAAAACGCTGCTAAAAATAAGGCCGAAAACAAAACATGACTAGTGTGCTTGGTTGTTTGTTTATAATGTTATAGTGAACACCTATCAAGGATCACTGCGGTAGGCATTAACCATTATCAGCTAATTATTCTCCAGTGCGAACACCTGTAATAAATGAATGGAAAATGCAATATAGACAATAGAGAATCAGAATCAATTGACCATTAGAATAGAGAAGATTTCCGAGTACGTCAGCTGATCGGATTAAATAAATTTTCGTACATAAAGTTTCAGCTGTGGAGAACCAATAA
This sequence comes from Daptonema setosum, assembly GCA_964036265.1. Classification (NCBI taxonomy): domain Eukaryota; kingdom Metazoa; phylum Nematoda; class Chromadorea; order Monhysterida; family Xyalidae; genus Daptonema; species Daptonema setosum. Next base: position 21,215 of record CAXIWR010000086.1, on the reverse strand, counting down.
CAAATAAATAAATACGAACGTTTTTAACGTACCGAAAAAATAGAGTCGATGAGCATTGAGAACTTTATTCGCAGCAGCGAGTTTAAACCAAACATTTGCGTAGCAACGGGTTTACCCTACTTACATAGTTCATTAAATCAAATACCCTAACTACAGTGCAGTCAAGGTTTATCAGTTAATCTTCATTAATTACGGCTCATTAATTAAGTATTTTAGCTAATATTCACCTCAAATGGTGTGAAAATAATAAGTTGTTGATGATTACTGTAGAAGATGACGGTTAGTTGATGCTGAACAACATGAGCGAGTGAGTGAATGAAAGAGTGAGTTATTGATTATGAAAGAATGCTTACTTGGCTATTTGCGCTTGATTATTTGCAGTAGCCGTTACCTGAACTTGCGATCTGCAACATTTGTGACGATGGAGCAGCCACTACTTGAATCAGGTGCAGCCAACAGCTCGTATATTTACACGTCATACTTGGATATGCGATACACTCGCAATGGATCAGCTATTATCAGGTTACTTATACATATGTCTAAACATTTCATCACACTTAAAATATCAACCAGTTATGCGGTAGATGACCATTTAACAATTCCTATATGTACTTCTCTGGAAACACCCTGCATTCTACAGGGTGGTCCAAAAAAAATGACAACACTTTGAAGTTGAATAACTCTCGGCACAGAAATCAGATTTGATTGAAATTTTCAGGTATTATCAACAACATACTAACTTAGAAAAATATATAAAACTAAGCTGATCGGACAATCACAGCGACCACCACGCATTAATGTTTGCAAAAATGGGTGTGGGTTAAAAACCGAGCGAACAATTAGGACATGGATTACACGTGATTTGTGAAACAACAAACTCAGTTATATTAGCCTGTAATCAATCAAGAGTCTTTTTTACTTATTCTGAAACATTTGTAGTTTAAATTTTTCGAATTTTATTTTTCATTAGATAAAATCTTGTTTTAGAGGTGAAAACTGCGTGTATCTCCTTCTGACATTGAAAAAGCGTTTATTTTGCTAATTTAAAATGAAAAAATAAAAACCAATTGAACAAAACGCTTAAAAACCATCGATAAAATTTAAGTAAACGTGGAATTTTCACCATCGACTAGCAAAATCTAATGTTTCATTTATTACATGCATATCATCCCTTGAATATGCATGCACGATTTAGGCGGTTTTTGACCCATGCGCATTTTCGCAAACATTAATGCGTGGTGGCCGCTGTGATTATCCGATCACCTTGGTTTTATACATTTTTCTAAGTTAGTATGTTTGTGATAATAGCTGAAAATTTCAATGAAATCAGATGCCTATGCCGAGAGTTATTCAGCTTCAAAGTGTTGTCATTTTTTTTGGACCACCCTGTAAAAATTTTATTTTTAGTTTAGCTAATAATACTGACCGAACTGTGGTTTAGATTACTGGCACTTCGTAACTGTACAGTCAACCATCGTTCATTGCGGCTGGCAATCCACATGAATAATGGAGTCAACCAATCACACAATAATCAACTACAAACACTTTATCATTTGGAGGCAGTTAACCTGAATACAAAATGCCAACAGCTCGTATATTTACACGTCATACTTGGATATGCGATACACTCGCAATGGATCAGCTATTATCAGGTTACTTATATGTCTAAACATTTCATCACACTTATATATCAACCAGTTGACCATCAACTATGCGGTAGATGACCATTTAACAATTCCTATATGTACTTCTCTGGAAACACCCTGCATTCTAGAAATTTTATTTTTAGTTTAGCTAATAATACTGACCGAACTGTTGTTTAGATTACTGGCACTTCGTAACTGTACAGTCAACCATCGTTCATTGCGGCTGGCAATCCACATGAATAATGGAGTCAACCAATCACACAATAATCAACTACAAACACATTATCATTTGGAGGCAGTTAACCTGAATACAAAATGCCCTTGGCATTGGGCACCTAACTGCGGTTTGGATCCGTACTACCTGCAAGCAGAAGTGCCCATTGACCGTGAGTGAGTGAGTGAGTGAGTGAGCAACTCTATGCGTGGGTGAGTGAGTGAGTGAGTAAGTGAGTGAGTGAGTGAGTGAGTGAGTGAGTGAGTGAGCGAACGAGTGACTGAATGAGTGAGTGAGTGAGTGAGTTAGCGAGTGAGTGTGTGAGTGAGTGAGTTAGCCACTGAATGCGTGGGAGAGTGTATGAGTGAGCGAGCGAGTGAGTGAATGAGTGAGTGAGTGAGTGAGAGAGTGAGCCCCTGAATTCGTGGGTGAGTGAGTAAGTGAGTGAGCAACTAAATGCGTGGGTAAGTGAGTAAAACAATGAATGTTTTAGTATATAGAATAATTTAGAGACTGATTGAGTGAAGGAGTGATCCTAATAATGTGGATGAGGGAATAAAAGAGTGAAGGAGTTAGTTTAATAGTTATGAGATGTAGTGTATTATTAATTTACCAGTTGCCCTGGCCAGCAGTCTAATGAGCATTGGAGAGCATGTACTTGTGATGGATGTAGTGCCACATCTGGACGTGTTTGAGCACCAGCTGGGTGTGTGTGTAGCACCACTGTATCTGTATGCTGATGCAGCACTCATACACGTCTTCATACAAACATGGAAGGCACTCGGGGCAACCTTATTCTACATCTACCATGTTGGTCATACTACTTCATACATGACTATTGTACTCGGAATTTAGTGTAGCTGTGTAACTGTTTTGTGTAACATATTTAATGTAGTGGTGTAACTGTTCTGTGTAACCTATTTAATGTAGCGGTGTAACTGTTTTGTGTAACATGTTTAATGTAGCAGTGTAACTGTTTTGTGTAAAATATTTTGACTGCAGGTGTCGATTACTGCCGACGTGTACCGTGTGCTGCAATGGTACGAGCAGCAAGGGCTGGTCAGACTTGTGCCTTAGCCCATGATGCCAGCCGACACACAATACGATCCAAACGAACATGTTTACAGGTGAGCGTGAGTCAGTCAATGCTCAGTGAGTATAATGCGAGTGTATTGTGAGTTTGAGAAGAGCAATGAGTTGAATTGCAGATTTGGTCTCATACTGGCCCTGAACGATTGTGCGATGCGTGCTGCATCGACCAGCAAGTACGTGGCACCTGTGGACTTTGACGAGTTCCTGATACCCACGCAACAACAGAAGTTGCCCAGCTTCCTTGACTCTTATTTTGCTAAACACCCCAACCATGTGGCCGTCACATTCCAACATAGAAAGGTGTTCTACAACAGGACTCAGCGGTTCGGATTGGAAGGAAATGTACATAATAAACGAGATGAATTATCATGGCTGACTAACGTGCAGTGCCAAACACCCAAACACAAATCTGGTCCACCCAAGCTGATTGTGCGAACCCAATCGATCACGATAATTGCAAACCACGAAGTGATACAGCCAAAGGGCATGACAGGCAAGATACCCTTGTTAAAGGCAGCCGTGTACCACATTCGTGTATCAAATGCTCTTGATAATATGAAGGAAACAGTGAGTTGTGGCAATGTCATCTCACAGTTTGTACCACAAGTAGGTGATGCAATACGGGCAATGCCAGCTAGTCTGCATTCCAGCAGTTGGATGGCTTACACCAACGTCATATCAAAGGTGGCAGGTTGTCTGTCCCATTGGCGACTCGATCAATGCAAGGTGCCCCATTCACAATGTGCCACCATCATTAACAATACTGACATGCAATGGCACATTGTCGACCAACAGCACTTTATGGCCAGCAATCAAACATTCGTATTATCATAGTTTCATATATTCCATATGCGTATACCCAATATCATTTGATTCAATCTCAACGCACTAAATTGACAGCTAAAATAAATCCAATGCAAAATATTTCAATAAAAAACAAGAAAGCAAGGATCGCTTGCTATATGGCGCGTGTGATATAGAGTACAGCGGGGTATGTCTTGTAAACGTTTGACCATACAAATCCTAAAATCGTATGATACCGGGAACATGATGATGAAAATTGATGGGGATGTGGAACAGTGTCTGGCGCACACTTTCAGTCAGCAATATTGATACAAAAGTCGTTCCTAATCATGAAACATCACCTTTCCTACTAGTTGATAGTCGGTGTACGTTCTCGTAATTTTTCTGGTCAATATAATTTTTCTTTCACTTTTTGCCGAACTGAAGGTGCGCCAGTCCTTAAATTGTTCTCATCATATTCAAAATTCAAAAATTCAAATTTATTCAGTTGTTATGCCATAATAGCAAAGTAGGATACCAAGTCACAATAGTGAAATAACGGTCATCCGATGTACAATGACAATCACTGATCATCAACAACGTTCTTGAATGCGCTGTGTCTCAACCCGGGGCTCGAGCCAGAAACGTCGGCGAGCGAAGCCGACGCCTTAACCACTTGACGAGGGAAGCGACAAATATTCCCGCTGTTATCAGAAAAACTCTAGTTTAGGATGTGTATGGCAACAGTTTTACAAGACATAACCCACTGAACCGACTGTAGTTTTTATATATTGTACGTAAACGGTTTGATTCGTTTATTGTGAAGCCATAGCTTCTTGTATTACGGGTTGATATCAATTTATACCTACTTTTGCGTTCATGTTCATTCACTTTTTATTTACCCAGCACAATAAGATAGATAACATCCATAAGGAGAGGAAAAAGAAAAGTCAATTACACATACATATTACATGACAAAACGGTTGTATAATTGATTGACACTTTACAAGTTATGGTGTTAAGTGTGACCAGCAGAATAGACGATATCAAGCAAAGCACAGATGACAGAACCACTCATATCAATATCTTGATAACTCAGATTGGCTGCTGAGCACGTCACAGGTCGGGCTGCAATAAATACAACAGATTCAGTTATACCATATCACATTATCTACTCACATTCTCTCACCCAAGACAACTAATTGAATTGAATTTTCAATAAAATGTGAGATCACATTTCGAAAATGACAAATTATCAAACAACTGATTCTGAGTAATAATACCTGACAACCAAAAACATTGACTCGTTGACTTTTAACTCATCCACCACTCAACAAACTAACAGCGACGTGTTTCACCCTAGCACGTTTTGACCGTCGTGTTTGTGCATCAGTTGACAAGTTTGTTTGCTCATCATGTGGCTTGTCGTGTTGTACAGAGGGTGACGATGACTCAGTCTTGGGCACACGTTGCTTGAGTCGACTCGTACACACAGCTGCAAACAAATACCAACATTATCAAGGTTCATTACTGTCATGCCAGCATAATGAACACGTGAAACGTATGCAAACACTCACATGTGGTTTGAGATGAAGGGCCCGGTTGGTCGACTAGTTGTTGTTCGTGATCATCATCAGGCTTGTCGGCACTGCCCGATGCTTCACTAGGTTTAGTGCGTTTGGACGGCGAGGGAGAATCACTCGATTTCGTTATCTTAAACAAACCAATTAAAATACAGTAGCCGATTCATTTTATAGCCCAAACAAAAGAAAGAGTGGTTGTGTACCTGAGTGTAACTGTCGTTGATGAGTTGATCGATTGTTTGATTGAGCTGTTCATCGTTGTCCTCTCCCGAGCCCTCAAACAGCTCGGGATGAGTGCTCATCAGGTATTCGGTCATTTGGCCACGCATGTCTGCCAGTTGTCGCTTTAGTTTACTCGACACAACCTGCAACACAACACCGTAGAGATGTTCGTACTTGGAATATATTCACATAAATGAACTGAACATATTGACATATACCGAAGGCAGTCAACCCGTCAACGTCAAGCATCCGATCACAAAAAAATCCGGCACCGGGAGACAGAAATCAGGCATGGAAGCACCCTCTACGTAAATTATTAATCACCCAAGTTAATCTAATAAAAAGAACGGCAATGTTGAATAATGAGTAATTGAAACAATGGCAGTAACCTTCTGTATCTCAGAGGACACGTCTTCGGGAATGGGCCTCGGCTGTATCGTCTGCGTGCGCAATCCGAGTGCAGCATCGGATGAAGTTGAGGTGCCCGGCTCGTCTTCTTCAGCAACCTATAACACAAATCAATATCATACTACAGACGCATAGACGTAAACACCATTGAGATAGTCAGACACATATACGATCATAATAACAAACATATGTACGAATCTAGATACATCATCTGAAGATCGGACAGACACACAATTGTCATCTCAGACACAAATAGGGCAGAATCGAGAAATGAACAGACATTGCCAGATACGACGATTAAAGTAAACACGAGCCAACCATGTGGGTGTGAACATCATCTGCCTGCATGGCTGCCGTTGCCTCCACGTCTTCAACAAACTGCCATTCACTCTGAAATTGCTCAACGTGAGTGATCAAGTGCGTAAAGCGGAAGCATATAAAACCGATGCTGTCAAGTTCGACCTGACCTACTGTGGACATCGTGAGATTTCTTTTATAAAAGTAAAACATACTCTTTAATGAGCAAGGAAAGCAACAACGGAAATCAAAAAATTTTTTTTAGAATAAATGGTAAAATGAGGTAACCCGGTATCTTCTTGGATCTCTGGCCTCCTTCTCCATCACGTACTTCTTTGGACGACCACGACTCCGAGCCAAACCAGAGAAGTGACGACCTTCGTTGTGAACCTGAACAGGCAAATCTATGTTTAACATCAGAATCCAATCAATCAAGCTTTACGTAGACGAGTGCTCGTATTCAATCCCCATGTCATTCAACCAATGTTAACAGACACAAAGGAGCATCCGCATCTATCTGTCATCATGAACAAAAACTGATGCAATCATTTTGGTGTTTATCGAAGACAGAGTCGGAAACAACTTCCAACTATTTGGGACTCGACGATGGATCAAAGATCTTTAGGGCTGCGCAGCCAAATTGTCTCCCCCCCCTCCCACCACAGCCCAGCACTGAGTTGATCATATATAATCAAAATAGAACGCGATTGCCCAACCGTTCTGACATCGAACTCGAAGCACGGATTGTTGGTTGGTATCATCTTCTTCAGGTGATTGTATGTGACCTCGGGTGTGGCACCGATCTCCAGCAGGGCTCGGGCTTCCCGTCGCACGATCACTGACTTGCGGCAGTACGGCTTGGCCTCAACGCTCCTGAACCAAAAAACACATGTTGAAACAGTCAAACTAATTGGGAAAAGAACGCATAAATCATGAGCACCCTTACTAACGTAATTTGAAGCCAAATCCCAAAACACCATAAAATCAAGTTTTTTTAAATGTAGAAGCATTTACACCAAAAATAAAAATATGAAAAAAACATCAGAATGGCCAAAAAAAATCTTTGTAGTGAAGCGTGTATAGGCATGTTTCATAAGCAGATGTTATAACAATAATACACGGCTTGATCGCTATTGAGCTGGCCTGCTCGCCGTTTCGACTAAGGAAATGCAGCCTTAATCGCCGCGCTGCATCACTGAATCAACACCAATCAACAATGTTAACCGTCGTTTTTCAGAGCGTCTGTTGGTTTCAGGTCCCTGGCCATACAAGCTGGGCGGTATCTCCCTCGGTGTCACGTACCACCGGTAGAACACAAATGCCATGTGTGGGTCGCATAGTCGACGAACACCCTGTATTAAACATTATGCTAACACAACACTATCGGTTATATGATAAATCGCTAAATCCGAGTAACCGAATTACAAAGACATCATAACTGTTCAGATTTTATTAAATAGCCAGGAGCCCAGAAAATTAAAACAATGATTTGCAAAATGTGTGTTATAAATAAATCAATAACCTGTTCGTCTTCCCAAATTTCATGCATTGTGTACACGACCTTGACCAGACCCTTTTCCGTAAATGCGTGACGTCGACGAGTTTCCAGCTGGAAGTAATAACAAAATACTGATTTCCGGTTTTTAAATCATAGTCAAGATTGGATGAGATAATAAACAGCTAAAACATCTGCATAAAATAACTCAATTGAGTGAACATAATCAGGATCGAATGCCAACCCCGATTGTTCCCTGAGAGAAGCCGGGTGGAATCACGTCTGTGCCAGTAAAGAACGATCGTTTAACCGATTTCTCGGGCAGTCCATCGGCAAAGCACTGCTCCAGACACTCGGCTTCGTTGATCTGACAAATATATAATGATTACATCATGGTTACCAAATAAAAAAATTACCATCATTTTTATGATTTCTTGGTGGGGTATTTTAAGTAAAAAAAATCCGTCACATTTTTTTCGAACTTTTGTTTACAGTTTGGGACATTAACAATTTTGGAGTTTTGAAAACTCTAAGAAAAAAATTACCGTCATTTTTTCTTATTATCTTTTTGAATATTTTTTGGTAACCATGGATTACACACATATACAGTTAACTTTATATTGTCGGATGGAACCAACTTGATTCAAAATACTTTTTATTCCAAGTCCGACGAACGACCATCTAAGTGAAATACGGTAAAAGGTATTTTAGAATGAGATGATTAACCTTGAATGTTTCCTTCTTGTAGCTGTTGTATCGCATCCAATGTCCCACGTTATCCAATGATATCTCCTGCAGCAGTTTACTGGCTGACTCCAATTTGAGGATGTCACCCATTTCACGCAGATCTACCAGATAACTGCAATTACAATAGTTTATAGAGACTCGTTCAACACTGACTGAACTCAAAATAACTGTTTAAAAAGTCCTAAATAATGGTGTATTGTGCAGTCATTAAAAAAAACATTTCCAGTTGGTATTATTTGCAATCTCGGCAGCGCATAATAAAGGTGCCATCTAAAACTATTTCTTTGGTAGCATGGTCAACAATGGGGGGAGGGGTAGGGGGGTTACCCTCACCCCCACTTTTCAGGGCGGGATGGTAGCCGCCTACCGCCATTCCGAAATTCAGTTGGAATCACATCAATTGAATGAGTTCCACCCTTTGAATAATGTTGACAACTCATGGTTTTTCACCTGTCGCATGGTTAACATCATTTATCATCGGAGGTCGGAGGCATATTCTTTAACGATCATCAGCCAATAGGACACAACTCTTTAACAGCCATCCCATTGGTTTTTATGTACGGTACCGGGTTTCGAGCCCCGTAGACGAGAATGACATACTTTATGAAGAACTAGGAATCTTCTGGAGATGCACAATGCACTTTAGAATAACGAAATCACAAATAACACGTGGAGCGATGATAACTATATTTTGATATCGTGATTTCATCGTTAAAATAAGGTTGAGTGAAGAGACTAGAACTTGAATCACCACATACAGGGTGGCTCAAAAAAAACGTGTCGCGTTTGAGCAGTTATTGTGAAAGTAATACAAACGCTGTGAGATTGCGCTAAAAAGCGTTCGATTAACCATGTTTTGGCCTACAAAAATGATGTGCTCCTAAAGTTTAATCTCTCATTTCTTAACTGTTACACGCGATTATAACAAAAACGCCGAATTTCACATCGAAAAGTTCATATTTTGTGGAAAAACTCAATAAATACCCCAAAAACATAGCTTGGTTGTCGGTTTCTAGGTTTATTTGATTGTTTTATTCAAATAAAACATTTTAGTTCCTAAAAATTCAATGTGTGGCTCGTATTGAAAAAATAAACTTTGCTGTTTATAGTTAGCCATTAAGCAGTTATTTTAGTCACACGCGTGCAAGCTGTCATTGCTTCTGATGGAGGCCAAACCGAACATACATTTCTGCGTGAATAGTTACTCATTTTTTGAAAACATATCCATCTATTATTTTCTCCTATGTAATGGTAATGTGATCCAAACGTCGTGCAATAGTTATGAGTATTTATTCAGTTTCACCACGAAATATGAACTTTTCGATGTGAAATTCGGTGTTTTTTTATAATCGCGTGTAACATTTAAGAAATGAGAGATTAAACTTTAGTAGCACATAATTTTGTAGGCCAAAACATGCTTAATTGAATGCTTTTTACCGCAATCTCACAGCGTTTGTATAACTTTCATAATAACCGCTCAAACGCGACACGTTTTTTTTGAGCCACCCTGTATGTTCTCAGCTCAAACTTCATATGTATCATGAAACCTGAACTGCATTCATACATCTCTGGTGGCTAACGTTAAGCTTAAGGCCTTTTTCACTTTTGTCTCTTTCTGGCCACCTCATACACCCATTCCTCTATGGTATAACCATACATGGGCGAGAGCAAAGCCGGGGCCAAAGCATCCGAAAGTCATGGTTGTTGTTGTTTTTGTTGATGATCTGTTTTTTGTCTCATGAAAACAATGAATCCACTGCTAACTCACTCGTCACCTACTCGTTCATTGTTTTTGGATCTCAAAACAGAGCCAGGAATTTGTAACACTCTGTTGAGATTCTCTTAGACTCCATTGGCAGTTTCTTAGACTCCATTGGCATTTTCTCAGACTCTTTGATCGAACAAGCTACCCAGATTCTGCCCCCCCCCCAAAACGCCAAAAAATCCGGCTTACCCCTGGTCAACAAGGTTAAGAACAACCACAATAACAGTCAATAACAACAACAACACCAATAACAACTCATTGTATCACTCACTAACCCACTGCAACTCATCGGGAATGTGTACGGAATGAGATGTGTGATCAGAGAATTATCCTCCATCGCTTTCAGCATGATTTTGATGGCCGAAAACCGATTAATGAAAGGCAGATCGAGCCAGGTAACACCCGATTCATCGATTCGCGGCGCAGGACTGAAGCACAAACGTTAACACTTGTTATATTGCAACTGGCTTGTCAAAACTATCACCATCACCATGTGCACCATGATTACAATATCAGCAATAACATCAACAACCACAATAACAACAAAATAACCATACAACAACAGCAATCATGACACACACAAACACAACCAACATCCAGTACATGTCATACGCGTTCTCCATCCTCTCCATGGCCCTGATCGACCTGAGCAGGGACGCGTCCTCCTGGTTGTCCGCCACCTGCCACATGCCCGGCGCAAATTCTTCTTCGCTCGCTACACTGAACAAAATAATAAGATGTATAATATAAGCTAATTAGTAAAAAGTTATAAAGTAGGAGGAACCGTGTTGAAAACCAATCAAATCGGAGGAAACAGAGCCGATTCCATGAAATCTAATCCTGTTTGAAAAACACTATATAAACACCTCATTTTCGACCTTTAGATCATCAAGAAAGTTTTCTGATCATGAACCCCTCTTTCCAAAGCCACCCATATCGACCACAACCATCATTTTGGCCAAAACCACGGCTCACAATTGTAATCACAATCACAAACTACAAAGTGCGATTGTAAACCCAAAATGCAGTGGTACCAACGATTTGGTGGCCCAGGCACGAGCTGACGGCAGAGGAGCAGCGATGCGACGATGCGCAAACTTGCGAGTGAGCAGACTGGCGTTGATGAGGCCGTCACACTCCTCGATATCGTGTGGCGTAACGTACCTGACATTAAGATACGGACACGTTATTACAAAATCAAATACATGATCAAAACATCAAAAACCATAAATATCTGGAAAATCGTTGAACTTTTATTATAGATATAGACAAACCCGAGCTGAGAACAATTATTGTCGAATTGAGATTAAGAAAAGTTAGAGTAGATAGAACTGATAAACAAACCATCTGTAATATATGAACGTGAAATCGGGGTACGCCTTGAGTACTCTGGTCTGATCATCCAACGTCTCAATCTGGTACATGTTGAACACCATCCGACACAGACCCGACTCGGCCACGGCCTTGCGACGCGTGGACTCTACCTGCAAAATACATACATAACTAAAATATAGTTAACAATCAAAATTCAAAAAAGTTTATACATTTTGTAACAAACTGAACAAAAGTTTTATGTACATTTACTTTTCAATGTTTATAAACACTATTAAACGCTAGTCGACCAGACAAAAAGATGAAACAAAACAGTACCTCTCTCATGTCCATGCTCATGTTTTTTCTTTTGTCTGTTACACCACGAATAACTTAATTCATGATAGTAATTATTTTAACTAGCATTCGTTTTCACACTATCACTAAATACGAACTAAACGAACTGAACCAAGTTTTCGTGTCCTCTTTTCAAACAAAATGAAGATATTCTATGGATGATAAAAAACGATTGATTAACAAAGCAAAGCATGCAGATGTATTACTAACACAGATGTGTCCATGCAGATGTATTACTAACACAGATGTGTCCATGCAGATGTATTACTAACACAGATGTGTCCATGCAGATGTATTACTAACACAGATGTGTCCATGCAGATGTATTACTAACACAGATGTGTCCATGCAGATGTATTACTAACCAGTGGTGGGCAGCGAATTTGGCCAAAATGGCGTTACGGTCATACACTTTTTCAAAAATCGGTCTTACGGTCAGGCACCCTCCCGGGTTTCGATTTTGGGGGGGGGCATGACGGTCAACATTAAATGAAGTCAAATTTTTAACTCAAAAACATTAGTAATGGCTTGAAATAATGACCGAAATTTCGGCATTTTGAAAGCCGCTGATTTGTATAAGAAACATAACAGAAAATCGACAGACTGAGTGCGCGCGGCGCCGAAATTTTGGCATTTTGAAACCCGCTGATTTGTATTAGAAACATATCTGAAACCTGACAGGCTGATTGGCGCGTAGCGCTGGTTTTTTTGCATTTTGAAGCCCGTTGATTAGTATTAGAAACGTATCTGAAAACTGACAGGCTGAGTGGCGGATAGCGTCAAAACTTAAGCATTTTGAAGCCCGCCGATTTGTATAAGAAACATATCTGAAAACTGACAGGCTGACTGGCGCGCAGCGCCGAAATTTTGGCATTTGAAGCGCGCTGATTTGTATTAGAAACATATCTGGAAACTGACAGGTTGACTGGCGCGCAGCGCCGAACTTTTGGCATTTTGAAGCCCGCTGATTTGTATCAGAAACTTATTTGAAACCTGACAAACTGAGTGGCGCGTAGCGTCGAAATTTTGGCATTTGAAGCGTGCTGATTTGTATTAGAAACTTATCTGAAAACTGACAGGCTGAGTGGCGCACAGCGTCGAAACTCAAGCATTTTGAAGCCTGCTGATTCGTATAGGAAACATATCTGAAAACTGCCAGGCTGACTGGCGCGCAGCGCCGAAATTTTAACATTTGAAGTGCGCTGATTTGTATTAGAAACATATCTGAAAACTGGCAGGCTGAGTGGTGCACAGCTCCGAATTCTTAGCATCTGAAGCCCGTTGATTAGTATTGGAAACAGCTGAAAATTGACAGGCTGAGTGGCGCCCAGCGCCGAAATTTTTGCATTTTGAAGCCCGCAGATTTGTATCAGAAAGATCTGAAAACTGACAAGTTGAGTGCACAGCGTCGAAACTTCTGCATTTAGCCCACTGATTTGTATTAGAAACGTATCTAGTGGCGCGCACTGTTGGTTGATAATACAGTACTGAGTATATCATCCAGCACCATACATCAATCATCGTATCGTGCATCGAATCGATCCAACGAACACTGATTTTAAAACTTAAAACGTTTTCGACTAATTTTTGGTCGATTTTTTTTAAATTTGAAACGTTTTCAACCAATTTTTTGAAAAAAAATTTAAACACAAAAAGTTTTCGACCAATTTTTGGTCGTTTTTTAGGCGATTTCGTGTAATTTTAGGTCATTTTGACAGTAAATTCTCTCAAGTTTTGACCGTTACGGTCAATGGGTCAATTCTGAAAATCTCTCTTACGGTCGATCGATCAAGGGCACCCTCCCGCCCTGTTTTTGGGGGGGGGCGCCCCCCCCGCCCCCCCCCCCCCCCCGCTGCCCACCACTGTTACTAACACAGATGTGTCCATGCAGATGTATTACTAACACAGATGTGTCCATGCAGATGTATTATTAACACAGATGTGTCCATGCAGATGTATTACTAACACAGATGTGTCCATGCAGATGTATTACTAACACAGATGTGTCCATGCAGATGTATAACTAACACAGATGTGTCCATGCAAATGTATTACTAACACAGATGTGTCCATGCAGATGTATTACTAACACAGATGTGTCCATGCAAATGTAATACTAACACAGATGTGTCCATGCAGATGTATTACTAACACAGATGTGTCCATGCAGATGTAATACTAACACAGATGTGTCCATGCAGATGTATTACTAACACAGATGTGTCCATGCAAATGTAATACTAACACAGATGTGTCCATGCAGATGTATAACTAACACAGATGTGTCCATGCAGATGTATTACTAACACAGATGTGTCCATGCAGATGTATTACTAACACAGATGTGTCCATGCAGATGTATTACTAACACAGATGTGTCCATGCAGATGTATTACTAACACAGATGTGTCCATGCAGATGTATTACTAACACAGATGTGTCCATGCAGATGTATAACTAACACAGATGTGTCCATGCAGATGTATTACTAACACAGATGTGTCCATGCAGATGTATTACTAACACAGATGTGTCCATGCAAATGTAATACTAACACAGATGTGTCCATGCAGATGTATTACTAACACAGATGTGTCCATGCAGATGTAATACTAACACAGATGTGTCCATGCAGATGTATTACTAACACAGATGTGTCCATGCAAATGTAATACTAACACAGATGTGTCCATGCAGATGTATAACTAACACAGATGTGTCCATGCAGATGTATTACTAACACAGATGTGTCCATGCAGATGTATTACTAACACAGATGTGTCCATGCAGATGTATTACTAACACAGATGTGTCCATGCAGATGTATTACTAACACAGATGTGTCCATGCAGATGTAATACTAACAACACAGATGTGTCCATGCAGATGTAATACTAACACAGATGTGTCCATGCAGATGTAATACTAACAACACAGATATGTCCATGCAGATGTAATACTAACACAGATGTGTCCATGCAGATGTATTACTAACACAGATGTGTCCATGCAGATGTAATACTAACACAGATGTGTCCATGCAGATGTAATACTAACAACACAGATATGTCCATGCAGATGTAATACTAACACAGATGTGTCCATGCAGATGTATTACTAACACAGATGTGTCCATGCAGATGTATTACTAACACAGATGTGTCCATGCAGATGTAATACTAACACAGATGTGTCCATGCAGATGTATTACTAACACAGATGTGTCCATGCAGATGTATTACTAACACAGATGTGTTCATGCAGATGTATTACTAACACAGATGTGTCCATGCAGATGTAATACTAACACAGATGTGTCCATGCAGATGTATTACTAACACAGATGTGTCCATGCAGATGTAATACTAACAACACAGATGTGTCCATGCAGATGTAATACTAACACAGATGTGTCCATGCAGATGTAATACTAACAACACAGATGTGTCCATGCAGATGTAATACTAACACAGATGTGTCCATGCAGATGTATTACTAACACAGATGTGTCCCTGATCGAATCCGGGTGGCACCCTGGCACCGACACCACCCGTAAAGTACTCACTGCGCACTGCGCTATCGTAACCGCCTTCAGGTGGACCCGTTGACAGGCACTGCTCCAATTCACCTTGCTCGTTTGTCTAAATTACAAACAATATTTAAGGATGGTAAGAAAACCACGATGTGAACCACAAAATACACTTTTTACAAGTTTGAGTTTGAAAAGCAAAAAAACTCTATGAGTCATGATTCTACTAGGAAAGTTGCAACAATGCTTAACTTAATTTGAAGAATACATTCTGAGAGCCAATCAGTCAATTTATTATTATACTCACCCTCACCGATCTGATAAATATACAAAAAGCATAAGTTTGTGATACGAACCCGATAAGTTTCCTTCTTCCTCACGTTGTACCTGTCCCAAAGTGTGATCGTGTTGCAGGCTGCATCGTGCATAAGAAACTGTTCCGGCGTCTTGTTCGTGCCAACCAACTGCTCGTTCATATTGAAGATGAAACTGAAGTATTATTCAGTAAGTAATTGATTATAACCAACCAACTGAAATTGACCCATTGACCTTAATCTCGACTGGTGAAATCTAGCGGCGACCAAAGATATACCGTAAACAATTAAATGTAAAAATTTAATTATCCGATTGCTATGCAAATGTAAACAATATTGAGGGAGCATCCGCCAACGTAGCATAAATAGCGTGTTCACGGTATAAATGGTAGGAGAGTACAGACAAATAAGGTAAAATTCTCTCTTAACCACTGGCCCGTTCTATTCTAGTTTCATAAAGCAAATTACAACAGATTCACAGGTAATTGATCAGTTAATTTAGAGCCACAGATAAAACCAGTGAGAAATAAAACCAACTATGAATGTATCTTCGATTCCGAATCAGAAACGGTTATCCAAATTATAAAACACGTTATTCGATTGCTTAACAAACACCAACCCGCTCGAGCAGTCAAGCGAGTGATTTTTAGGTATTTTGGTAGTAACGAATCCGGGATCCTGCATGGCATGAAGTAGTAAACGAGCAGCGATTGCCGAGTTGATGAAGGGCATGTCCAGCCATACACAATCGTGCTCATCGGCCCGGGGTGTTGGCCTCAAATATTACAAACATTTAAATCAAATCACACAACTTTTATTTGAGAGCGGCAAAAAATTGATTGAGTTCGTGACTGAAAGTTCGTATTGCGAAAAAATGCGAAAAATCTGAAAGCCGATCTGGTGTCTGATAAAGCGAACCAGTGGAACTCCATGGCTCTTCGCTCTTCCTTCTCGAGTTCTTTGATGCGTGCCAGAGTGTCAACGTCATGACGTGCAACACCGGATTCACGTTGAGTTGACTCATTCAGTGCCTGTAAACACACACATTCACATACTGCAGTCTTAGTCACACAAAAACACGTAGTTGGTTTTGATTGAAAAAATACTACTGTAACGTCAAAATTGCTATTTAGCCTTTAGATATTTCGACTGGGAGGGGTTACCAAAAAAAGGTTCTGGGAGAGAGAGGGCCACCTGACATGGCCCTACCCTCTGAATTCAGAATAGGGAGGGAAGGGGAGACAACCCATACCCAGTTGGATGAATGTACATGAGCAGTATTGTTGTCTGACCTGTTGTTGTGTTTGATGGTGCTGAATGAGCACGTCATCGTCCAAACCAAACTCGTGAATCGACTCGACCGGTTGATCGTGTCCCACATCCACGTATTCATCTTCCATCACAACACCTAAAATTAAATATCAGGTTTAGTGAAAAAGATAAATTTTTTTCAGTTACACCAACCACAATTGACATGATTCAATACCACAAGTACTGTATGTTTTTCACATCTAAATGTTAGTATCATAGATAGAAAAAAGTTACTGGTATGTAAAATAAAAAAATAAGAAGAAAACCAATTGATTGACACTCATTGTTATTTAAAGATAAGTAAGCAATTTTCAGGGAAAAAGGACAGTAAAATGCCCAGAACAGCAGCAACTTACATTGAAAAAGTGCCTTTCTATATGAAATGTACATGCACACAATAAGCATGTGGCGGTCATCTTTATCGAAGCGGTAGATTCATTTTTTCATGAAATCTAAGGATGCAAAAAATACGTGAAATACTCGGCTACCATTCAGTAAAAAGGAATCAGAGAGAATAAAATACGAGAGGACAATAAAACAAACCGCCGTTGGCCTCCTCAACGAGCGAGTCCTCCATCTCCTCCTCCTCCACCGTTTCCTGTACGAGCTCATCGTCCTCTTCGTTGCTGAAACAATAATGATATGGGAATTGTATTCATGCATATTTTGTTAACACATCAATCGTTCTCACAAACATTTACAAAAACAAACAGAAATGTAGTGATCAAAAAATTACAGAATGTTCTAGACAATTATGGCGACGTGAGAACGTGAAGCACTGTGCCACTTCACTTATGATAGTGGACCACACTGGTAGTCATTTCCCATTTCTGTTCAGATATTTTTCGTGCAATCTTCATGTCTGGCAAACAAAGCCTATTATAAGACAAGCCTATTATAAATCATTTCCGCCGGAACCCCCTTAGCTATTTACTACAGTAAATATTTTTCACAAGCTTAAACGAGTTGACGACTAACACAAGCAAATCGACTGCCACCACATCTTGTGTTGGTTCATCATCCTCCTGTTTAGTCAGTCCTTTATGCATCGCTGCAAAATCACCCGAAAACCGCCCCTTCCGTTTCGCCCGATTCATTTTATGACCAAAAGTATAAATGAACTGCAAAAAATTGAACTCAGCTTTTACTTTGCACCATTGTCCGGGAATTCATGAAAAAAATCTTAAAATTCGCAGGCAAAATATAGAAAGAACTGTTGCATGAGCGATAGGGTAGTTCGATCAAACTGAAATTTTAACCGGACGGTTGTCGAAGTATGTTCCGCTAAGCAAATTATCATTCTACTAAAAGACACAAAAAGCGCCAGCAGAAAGTCTATAAAGAGAAAATTTGAACACAATTTCACAAATGCTGAAATACTCGTGTTGAGGTGATTGGATGACTATGAAAAAATGCCTATCATACGCGGAATAAAATCATTACTTTACCAACAACTCGAAAAAACTGATGTAGAGAATTGCAACGTTTTTGACTATTTTTGCTCTTTCGAAAATCAAATTATCTCAACATTTAAAAAATCTTGAGACCCATTGTGTTATTTGAATGTCTAGATTGACTGAAGCTGAATCCAACACAAAAATTATTATTCTCTCTGTATTCTTAAAAAGTTAAAATAATTTATGAGCCGCCAAAAACGGTAAAAATTCAAGTTCACTCATTCACGCTGTTTCAGCCACATTGGATTCCATTTTTTATACAGACAGAAACATGACAAACTTGATTTTAACAACAGGTCTAGAGGGACTACGCTGCAAATAGAAAATTTTAATAAACTTGATCAGTACCTTTCAATAAATTTTTATGATCCGTTAAAATTACAGAAATTAAGAACAACGGGAATTTTTTATGAATATTTTTTTCTTCGTTTTACACATGTACCCATGATATTGAAAATCTTAAAACCGTATTTTAATTGATCGGGAAGTAAGGAAAAAAATCAGTCCCACCCACACGGTAAGTACAGCTCGGCGCTAACCTAATAATAGTCAAGGTTTGAAGTTCTTTTCACACTAGATGTAATGATAAACTTATGATTGGAAGCGATTGGTTTGGTGAAGCAAACCTTTTCTATAATAATTTTTGTCAGGGTAGTCAAGTTGATAGTGGGTTTGCATGTAAAACGAGTGGTGGATTTTTCTTCATTAGCTGAAGTCATAAGACACACTAATACCACATTACAATTGTTTTCGTAGTGGCCGGAGAGTTGAATAAATTGACGGGCAATGGCAGAAAACATAGAGCAACGCGTCTCAAGTCAGGTTTCGAACTTAGGACCGCCGGTTTTCGAGGCCGGCGCCAAACGCACTAGACTAGACAGGCGACGGGTGGTGCTGGGTTCAATGCCTCTAAAAACAAGGAAAGTGTTAAATTGTTTCATTTTTTGATATTTTACACTTCTCCCGAACTTCAACTCTTTTTACCCTTCTCCCGAACTTCAACTCTCTATTTTATGTAACATAAGACAGCTTTTAACTACCTATATAACTAACTCAGAAATTTTTTCACCTCATTATGTGACTCCTTCTACAAAAAAATAAGAAATTCTTCCTGATTCAAAATTAGAAACTCCTAACTTTATTGAAGTAAATCTTTATCTTGAACGTTCTAAAATCTTATGAGTCTTTCATCTCAAAAAGCTTTTTGCGACATTTTACATAATCTACATGTGATTTGTTCACACATAAAAAGACAAGATACTAAAAATGCCCTGCTGAAGGAATGAGGAGTAACGAATATGGTTCGATCCTGGTAAGTCCAATCGTGAAAAAGTATGAGACAAGAAAGTTTCATTCTCATATTTTAAATAGTCTGATCGTTTAAAAGCAGGAAACAAGATTTGCGATGAATCACGAAAAAAGTGTGTGCTTCATTAAATCAAGAATCAAACCAAATTCACGAAACATCTGCGACTTTTCGCGAGTGGTGTGGTTTTGAATGAAATTAAGTTTCACCTTCAATTAAAATGCTGGAATTTAGTTGTTTAAACATTATTTTACAAAAATTACCATTTTCTTGATTAAAAAAGGAAATAAAAGGGGTCATGGCATGGACGGAGCTTGACGAAATAGGAAGATTTTTTCTTCGTGTTTCATCGCAAATCTTGTTTCCTGCTTTTTCACGATCACACTATCTAAAATATGACATTGAAACTTTCTTGTCTCATACTGTTGACGATTGGTCCTACCAGGATCGAACCAGATTCATTACTCCTCATGCCGTCAAGGCATTTTTAGTTGCATGTCAAGTTTTCATAGCAAAAAAATGGTTTTATGGCAAATTTATGACGGTTACGATATACGATATTATGTTTTATTCGCAACTCTGAATAAGTTGGGGATGAGCGGCAAGAGCCCCTCAAAATAACATTTGAAGTGGATAATAAATCGAGATTAATAGTTTTGGTTTTGGTTTTAAAGCTCAGACGAATCAGAGAATATATATATAGGTAAAAGTAATTATAGATCAGATCGAAGTAATAGTAAAAGGAGCAAATGAAAAGTGAAAGTTGAAAGTGGTGATCGCAATGATAATAATCTGTGATAATATAGATAATGATAACCATGAATCGCATTAGCTAAGGCAAAGAATTTGGCTTTAACGCATTGTTTAGAGAAAAACGTTGGGAAACTTATTGAAGGCATTATCAATTAGTTGTTTTGTATACCGTGGGGAATTTATATATGATTTAAAATCGTTTATAGATGGAGATGCCACCACTTCAGGTGGAAGGGAGTTCCATAGTTCGTAGGTTCTATAAAAGATCAGGCGAGATCTTTGGGTACTTTTAAGGAACGGTCGATGTATTTTGATTCATGTCCCCTGGTGTTCGATTCAGATAATGTGACGAAGTCTGAACTATTGACGTGCATGAAGTGGTCATGGAATAGCTTGTAAAGGGTGGTTAGGTCGGTTTTCGTCCGACGTACAATGAGTGGTTCGATATTAAATTGTTCGCATAATTCCAAGTAAGCGGTTCTTTTTTACCGAAGAATGTTGGAGGTACTTTAAAAAACGTTTCTGAACAGATTCGATTAGTTTTATTGAACCGACTTGCGAAGGATTCCACAGAATTGACCCAGATTCAAGTATGGGTCTCACGTATGTTTTGTACATTTGTAGA
>CAXIWR010000085.1:50202-57384 GCA_964036265.1 Daptonema setosum | reverse complement strand
TTCCTTGAATATAACCACCTGGATAACCGACCAATCGGTAAAATTCATGTAATTTCAACAGAGGATTTTTGGTTAATTTTTGCGTTTTTTTTGGATCAAAATGACCGCAATAAACACATTACAAACATATAATATGAAAATTTCAACAATTAGATAGCTCTCAGGAGCAAAACTGGAAAAGTGTAAAATAACGATTTTCTGATAACGATGGCCATATCAACGGGTTTCCAGTCATTTCAATACCACATTTAAAAGTTCATAATTGTGGTTTATGGTGTAGAATTTGTAGCCAGCACATCACTAAATATTTTTGAATAGTCGTGTAACAATATCTGTGCATAAATCGTTCAATATGAGAAATATATGGAAGTTTGACATTAATTATTTGCAGCTAATATACCCGAGTCCGCAACATGCATTTGCACTTTCAGACGTTGAAAAATTATAAAATTAACTCCTGTTATAGCTCAAAATGAAGCTGAAAATGTGACGAAAAATGCTGTATAAGTTTCAGAAGATCATAACTGAAAATAAATTTTTTTATGATTGAAAATGAAAAATACAAAATTTCAATTTTGACGAATTTTCAGAAAATTGATTTTTTCTTTCTAAAAGGAGACGATGTGGGGGGGGGTGGCACCAGTAGGTTGTGAAGACAATTTATTGGGCTAACTCGTGGGCTATACGTCATCTTCTGAATACGTCAAGCTAAGATAGGAAATCTCCTTGAATATACCCACCTGGATAACCGACCAAACGGTGAAATTCAAAAAATATTTATATAGAATATTCAGTTAAAATAAACGTTGTAGGGCTCAAAAGGACCGCAATAAAACTTAGAACAACTTTGTAAATTTTCAGAACAGTATGTTTTTGCTATCTTTTTATATGGCCGTTCAAAGACAAAAAATAAAAAAAATTTCAGATTTCTGAAATTGTCATTTTTCAAATTTCAAAGTCCTCGTTCTCGGGAATGAAACATCTGTGAACCCTAATACTATGATCGATTACTACCCACCATATAGTGGTTCTAAAACCGCTAACAGCTCAATTTTTTTTCGTCGACGCATACCCCCATACAAACCGTAGGTTTTCTCAGGCAAGCCGATTTAATGATTTTTTTAACTACATGGTGCGCTCTAATTTTATATATTGAGAGCTTGGAACGGGCGGGTTTCATAAGAAATATGTTTCTTATTTGTTATATCGCAAACATTCTTATTTGTAAGCTTTATAGATGATCAATTCTGCCTAGAAAATGCTTGTATGTTATTGAATAAAACTGTTATTGGTTTCTTTGAAATAATGTTTTCCATCTAATCAAAGTCTTTTTTCTTCAGGTTCAAGGAAGATATAGCAGCCGCTGTTGAACATGTGACAGCTCTGAAGAAAAAAGGAGGCTTCAAACTTGACTTATTTGGCTGAGAAACACAATAAAGGGCGAGTTAAGAATATACAAGGGTGGTTAAAAGTCTCGTAACACTAGTTGACAGTCAATTACAAAAACACAATTTTCCATTAAATTGTATTTTGAGGCTGAACGAAACTCAAAAAATTTCAAATAAATCTATTCTGATGTTATTTTTTCATAAGCTGAATCCCAACTGAAAAAAAAGTTTACAAAAGTTAATTTCAATAATAACAATTTAAAAACGTTACTTCGTCTCCTAAAAATTAAAGAAAAAAAACGTATTTAACGTGTGTTACGAGCTTAACAAAATGAACGCGCTAATTCAACGTTTAGTCAAAAGATTCAGTCACTCTGTCTTAAACGTACATAGAACATTAACTGAAACCCATTTTATTCAGTCAATTATCGTCAGTTTTAACTTTTTTCACGAACAAATTCCTAGTTTACATACCAAAAGGTGAAAATGGAACGAATTAGAAGTCTGTTAAATTGTGGTCTGGAGAGTCGATCAATGAGTGGCTGCCGTTCGTTGATACTACTAGTAGGTTTGGGCAACATAGAAACACGATTAACTCAGTGTATTTATCGTTTTTTAAGAGTAGAGAATATTATTTTATGGTACTAGTTTCTAGTATTTTCTTTCTTAAAACATTTAAAACTGACGATAAGCCATAGGTTTCGGTTACTGACACACGTGTTAGAGCAAGCACAAAGCTGAATGTTTTGGCAACATAATACACTAGCCCGTGTATCATGTTTGATTGTAATGAACATCACATACAGGGTGGGCCTATAAAAACCACAACAATTTGGAGGGTAATAACTCAGTGACTGAAAATCGGATTAAACTGCGGTTTGCATCATTTAAAGTGCAATATCTTTGACTCTCGTTAATGAAACGTTAATGGATGAATTGCAATTTTTTAAGTTTATGTTTTTCTAGTGAAAACTCATACAATTTCGTTATTATACTTTTAATTTCACCCAAAGAAGACAGTAATTGAACATTAATATAAAGAACGATACGTTTGACCAAGTAAGTATCAAACACATGGATAGCCTGAAAATGATAATGCATTGCTCATATTTACCTTCTGTTATCAACGCTAAACAGCCTGTTTTCTAACCCCCCGATATCAAAGAAACGTTTGGCAGTGGGTGTCTAAATTGGTGCATCTTTATGCAAGAAAACTTCGAAGTTCTTTAACTCACGAGATATTTGGTTTTAAACTGAAAACTTTTGTTCAGAGTTGATATCGTCTATTTTTACACATGTGAAAAATGAGAAACTCAAATCAAACACAAGGTAATGCATTGAAAATGGTACTTGCAAAAACTTTATGCACTGCTGCTTATGGCAAAAAAAGCGTTTGGCACCTGGTCTCGGTGCGAAAATTGAGAACAATATGATTTGCATGTTTTCTATCCAATCAAATGATTTACTTAGATTTTTTTCGTCATTGCATTATGAGGAAAAAAATGAACTTTCATCTGATCAAAAGTGTTCTAGTTGTAACCGAATATATCGTGAGTTATAGAACTTCAAGTTTTTTGCATAACGATGCAGGAGTTTTGGCACCCAATGCCAAAAGTTTCTGTGATATGGGGGTAAGACGATTGGTGAGCTTCATGTGAAAAGAACCAGCCTGAGTTAAAAAACAATTACATTTTAAAAAGTCATCAAATAAGTTTTTTAACTTAATTACACTGAAACCAAAAAAGCTCAACTGAACAATATAAAACAACAACAAACATCTACTGTAAACCATGTTTATGAAAACCGCTGGTAAAATTTCCCATGAAATAGAGTTCAACACAAAGCCAGCATCCACTCTATAAATAAATCACTAAAAAAAATATTTTATTGTAACTGACCATAAAGTGATACAAGACTTTTGATCGCCCCTGTACTTCAAATCGTCTATACTGCTACTTATGTTGGCATTATAAGAAGTAATTTTCGTTAAAACCCAATACAACAAAACTGTTCCTAACTTTTCAGTTCAGTACATGAGCAAGTTTCTTCATTAACGTAGGTATCAACTGAGATATATTTCTGTAATACCCATCTTTAAAATGGTCGAAGTGGATTAAGTTCAAGATCATCAATTACGGATGCCCTACAAAAGAAATATACTGTAGTTTCACATTTCGCCCACATTATTTTGACAACAAAAATTAAACTAGATTGAACTGGGTGAAAAATTTGATAATGATGTGTACCAAAGTACACACATGGTGTACTTTGGTACACATCATTATCAATGGGTGGTCCAAAAAAAATGACAACACTTTGAAGCCGAATAACTCTCGGCACAGAGATCAGATTTGATTGAAATTCCCAGGTATTATCAACAACATACTAACTTAGCAAAATATATAAAACCAAGCTGATCGGACAATCATAGCGGCCGCCACGCATTAATGTTTGAAAAAATGCGTGTGGGCCAAAAACCGAGCGAACAATTAGGACCTGGATTACACGTGATTTGTGAAACAATAAACTCAGTTATTTTGGCCTATAATCAATCAAGGGTCTTTTTTATTTATTCTGAAACACTTGTAGTTTACATTTTTCGAATTTTATTTTTCATTCGATAAAATCTTGTTTTCAGAGGTGAAAACTGCGTGTATCTCCTTCTGACATTGAAAAAGCATTTAGTTTGCTAATTTAAAATGAAAAAATAAAAACCAATTGAACAAAATGCTCAAAAACCAACGATAAAATTTAATTGAATGTGAAATTTTCTCCATCGACTAGCAAAACCTAATGTTTCATTTATTACGTGCATATCATCCCTTGAATATGCATGCACGATTGTAGGCGGTTTTTGACCCATGCGCATTTTCGCAAACATTAATGCGTGGTGGCCGCTGTGATTGTCCGATCGCCTTGGTTTCATAAATTTTTCTAAGTTAGTATGTTGATGATAATACCTGAAAATTTCAATGAAATCAGATGCCTGTGCCGAGAGTTATTCAGCTTCAAAGTGTTGTCTTTTTTTGGACCACCCTGTAGTTCGTTCTCTGGTATGGCCGTATAAGTTATATTATAAAATAGTGTTATTCATTGGCGAAAGTATATGTGAATTAAATAAACGTGATACAACTGCTCGTAAAATATTGTCAATTAATCAATGAAACCATCAGTTGCGTGTATTTCAATATATAAATGAAAATATTGGGCAGTCAGAAAATTTGGAAGTATGCTCTGGATATTTTCGGAATCGGCAGAAGCAATCGCTTTTCAGAGTTGACGGAATTATTTACACCTAATCCAATTTACGGTAGCCTCAAAGATATTCTGGCATACATGTAAATGTAGTTGTATATGTACTTTGTATAGTATAGCCCCCGTAATTCATTATAACAGATGAATAAGATTTTTCCCAGTCATGAAGTGTACATGCCTGTGTCACTTCATACCGGGAAATAGTCTTACGACCAAAAAATTTGTCTCAGATTCGGGACATAATTCGAATTTGACAACTTTCGACGTAAAATGCGCTAAATTTATTACAAACTTTAAATTTAAAATATTTAATAGAATAATAGAACTGAATTACATTTTTTGGAACACGAAAATTATACCTTTCAATTAAAACATTTTTGAGAAAAATAATGAAAGTCTTCAATAGGCAGGGAATGAAAATAATAAAATTTATGCGTGGTGAGAATCTTATTTACAGAAAGTCCATTGGTCGCAAACCCGCATTAGTTTTTTCTCATAATGAATTACGGATGCTATATAGTAGTAGTTAACTTGTATAATTACATTGCTGTGATATTATTTTTTGGAGAAACTCCGCGTCAACAAGTGTATATTTACGTTTGTTACCTTCTGTATGTAATGTTATAGGTTACGTAATTTTATAGTCATTCTAAATTTTTGTAGCACAAGTTTTGAAACTCAACGGACTCATTTGATACTGAAAAGCGTAAAACGAATATCATTGACTTATCTTCTTTGATGAGCTACAAATACATGCACTCACTCGCTCAGTCAATTAGTTTCTTACTAAACTATTCATCCACTCACTCTTTATATCACCCACTTACTCACTAACTCACTCCCTCAAAAACGTTCTCACTAACTCACTCACTCACTCACTCACTCACTCACTCACTCACTCACTCGCTCACTCACTCACTCACTCACTCACTCACTCACTCACTCACTCACTCACTCACTCACTCACTCACTCACTCACTCACTCAATCACTCACTCACTCACTCACTCACTCACTCACTCACTCACTCACTCACTCACTCACTCACTCACTCACTCACTCACTCACTCACTCACTCACTCACTCACTCACTCACTCACTCACTCATTCACTCACTCACTCACTCACTCACTCACTCACTCACTCACTCACTCACTCACTCACTCACTCACTCACTCACTCACTCACTCACTCACTCACTCACTCACTCACTCACTCACTCACTCACTCACTCATTCACTCACTCACTCACTCACTAACTCACTCACTCACTCACTCTTACTCACTCCTACTCATTCAGTGTGCATTCTATTGTATTCTCAGTAACATGTGTAATCTAACTGTAGACAGTAAAAAATTATGTTTCGCAGAAATAATTTTTGATGAACCGTTTATTGGGTTAACCACATTTCTCAAATTATATTTACAAACTCCAACCATTCACTCACTCACTCGCTCACTCATTCGCTCACTAACTCACTCACTGGCACTCATTCACTCACTGCACAGGCAAGGCAGACCTGGAATTCAATAACATATGTAATAAACACACGCCGTCTATGAAAGTTATATTACTTACTGCATTTACTTTGTTGTCCTAATTTGAGGAACTTCCCAGTGTTGACAAAAAGGTTCATATAACAATAATTTAAAATAGACTTCAAAATCCAAGATTTCCCGATATATAATGGACACACTGATTACCTTCTGTGGACATTCTAATAACCAATTGTCTAATAACCCAATTATAACTATATGTTGACGACGATGAACTTTTATGAACTACGACGATATTTTAAACTTCTCCTTCACGAAAAACTGATAAACTTATCTCAAGAGTGAGCGTGCGGAATCAACCAAATATAAAACTCCTCATTTATACCGTTGCACACCTACATAACCCGAAAGGGACGTGCGCGATTTTCATTCCGCATTACAAATTTTCCTGTCATCACTAAACTATAACTCTGAAAACTGTCAACTAAATATTCACACCTGGGTTCTTCTGGTCAGAAAGCGAACACCTCATCTACCAAACGTTACTACATAATTGAAAAATTTTGCATTTTTATTGTACTTTTATAACATTTTCTAAGTGAAAAATACTGTACATGTTTAGAGAAATTCTAAAACCACTGATGAGCCGCATAACAAAAGACAGCTCGAACGAAAACAACGACAGCACAAAATGTACGAGATCACACAACTGAACTATGTATACCATCAACAATTTTGACGTACATATAAACCATCTGACAATCACTAAAATGCTACATACTGTATATCGATCCCATGATTGTCTGACATTTTTCAACTTTCCTTCCCCGAACTTTGAAACTTTGCCTTTTATGAAGTTTTGCTTGTCGAAAACTGGTGCTTATCTGATGTTCTTTCATAATTTCAACTTTAACGTTCGATATTTTGTCGAACATAAATGATAAGTTTGTGTTCCGTACTTTCAACTCTGAGAACTGGAATGCTGCCTGTTGCGGATTACTCTGAACTTAACTGTATGACTTTTTAGCCACGGATCACTTAAC
>CAXIWR010000085.1:22702-42702 GCA_964036265.1 Daptonema setosum | reverse complement strand
TAGTTGTTTAGTTGTCTATAGTGCTGATCATTAACAAACATTGTCGGTCCCAATAAGCTTGAAACAAATATTTTATTGTTTCTCAACAACATTATGATGCAATCACAATTGAATAAAATTCTGATCCATGTTTATGACAATGAACAGCAAAACAGCTGAACTTATTTGGAAACGTACACATGCATCCTCAAGTGTTCAGTTGTTTAGTTGTCAAGACTTTTATTCATGTTTCTAGTTCTGATCATTAACAAACATTGTCGATCCCAATAAGCTTGAAACAAATATTTTATTGTTTCTCAACAACATCATGATGCAATCACAATTGAATAAAATTCTGATCCATGTTTATGACAATGAACAGCAAAACAGCTGAAATTATTTGGAAACGTACACATGCATCCTCAAGTGTTTAGTTGTTTAGTTGTCATGACTTTTAATCATGTTTCTAGTTCTGATCATTAACAAACATTGTCGGTCCCAATAAGCTTGAAACAAATATTTTATTGTTTCTCAACAACATTATGATGCAATCACAATTTATCCCGGGTTTTCTTCATCAACCTGTCTGCACGCGCCATGTTTTCCTCGTCGGGTATCTGAAATTATTGTAATTAGACACTGAAAAAAGAGCATGACCAAACAAACCATCATTCTTGTTCTTCGTCTTTGTCGTCGTCTTCATCAGCTTTGATAAAACGTGCAATGACGTCACCATGTTGCTCGATGAGATTTTTCATCAGAAATCTCCGATTATGCCATGCAACATCTACAGCTTCCTCTCTGTCGTAATCCTGGCCTTCAAAGTCTCCAATATTTGCGTTGATTTTCGTGTAGTCTTCGTCATCTTCCATACTGCGTACAAATTGAAACGAGTCTTCAACGTATTCCTTCATTTTGTCCACAAATTGACTGAGATATGGCTCATTCGTGATTCCGTTGGGCAAAATGTCTTTGCATTCCTCACAAGCATACTCGATGGCTTGTATCCATGGACTTTCATTTTCTTCGGCTTCACTCTGTTCTTCGTCTGTGAGTTCTTCTTCAGTCTCGTTATGATCCATGTTTTCGGCAACACGATGAAACGTGCGTTCGTGACGTAGTAGGTTAGAACGAGTAGCAAAGGATCTGGCACAGTGCTCACAACTAAGATCAGTCATGATTGTTAGTGCGTGAATGATTTAATGTTTCCTTTTATAGTGTTTGAGATTATGATGAATGAATCATTGGTGATGGTGGATGTGCTGATTAAAAAAGTGAGTAAATGCAACGGTACGAGGCTTCACTGACCCGTACCACTATAATGCTGGCCGGAATGGACAGTTTTATTTTGTTGCCAATAATAGAATTGAACAGAAGCTTGTATGTAAATTATGTAAGTTTCTTTAATGGTGTTTCTAGAGTTCTAGCGTTATATATATATAAACACACAACACCATTGTGAATAGAGTATTGGGTACGAGAACATTGCAAACTAAGTTTCTCCTCCATTTGAAAACACGCAACAACATTGTGAATAGGATCCACGAGCCACATCATATTTGCATATAATACTATTGGCAACATGTCGGACAACTTTTTTCTAAGAACCAAAAAAGGGAATTGCATATTAAGATTGGCTCCACGAGCCAGATCATATTTGCATATAATACTATTGGCAACATGTGGGACAACTTTTTTCTTAAAACCAAAAATGCGGATTGCATATTAAGATTGGGTCCACGAGCCAGATCATTAACTGGAAATCATACGCACACAAAAAACGTCGATCCGCACAAAAAAAACAACTCTTATTATCCGCTTGCCGACTTTTCTCATCCGCACAAAACTCATCCGCTTCCCTTCCCGCAAACACTCATCCGCACTATGCTTTCTCTCCCGCCGACACTCATCCGCCACTATGCTTTCTCTCCCGCCGACACTCATCCGCCACTATGCTCCTCGCCTACCGTAACCCTACCGTAACCCCGCCTATACCTTAACGTTGCTCCCCCTACAACGTGGGCTTACTACTATCTGGTAAATCCTATAAACATTCCATCATAATTTCCTTATGTGAAATTTCATTTTTTACTACCGACAGTTAGAATACACATACAGGGTGGGCCAAAAAAAACGTGTCGCGTTTGAGCGGTTATTGTGAAAGTTATACAAACACTGCGAGATTGCTGTAGAAAGCATTCGATTAGATTAGACACATTTTGGCCTACAAAACGATGTGCTACTAAAGTTGAATCTCTTATTTGCTAAATGTTACACGCGATTATTGAAAAAGCATCGAGTTTCACCTCGCGAAGTTTATATTTTGTGGTAAAACTAAATAAAATGTTTAAAACCATTGCTTGGTCGTCGGTTTCTAAGCTTTGTTGTTTTTTTCTTACATTCGAATAAAGTATTTTAGTTTTCAAATTTTAACTCCTTTGGTTTGTTGTGGGAAAAACATTGTTGGTTATTGTCAGTCATTTTAAGCAGTTACACTCGTGCATGCTGTTGCTTATGAAGGAGGACAAACCGAACATACTTTTTTGCGTGATTAATTATGCATTTTTGAAAACTTATTTAGCTCTTATTCTCTTGTATGTGATGGTTATGTGATCCAAACGTCGTGCAATACATAGTTTTGAATAATTAAAACAGTTTTACCACAAAATGTAAACTTCGCGAAATGAAATTCGATGTTTTTTTCATTAAGATTTTTCAAGAAATGAGAGAATCAACTTTGGTAGCGCATCTTTCTGTAGGCCAAAAAGTGTCTAATCGAACGCTTTTTACCGCAATCTCACAGCGTTTGTATAACTTTCACAATAACCGCTCAAACGCGACACGTTTTTTTGGCCCACCCTGTATGTAGGCAGCGATTTCAACTTCATATAACAAATGTACAGTTCTATTGTTTCATAGAGATTTGGAAATTGAATTTGCACAATTTTTACGTGTCATATACAAGGTGGACCACAAACATTTACTGGCCCACCTTGTACTTAACTCGTTTTATGCAGGTTAAATTTTTCCCAAGAAAGCGTCAGGAGCGCAATTTGAATTCAAACTTGCATTTTAGCGGGTAAATGCCACCCAATATGTATTATACCATCCAAAATTTTGTCGTTCTCAAATGATTGAAAGGAGTTCAGAAAGTGATGCGTTTTCAAATCTGTATATAATACACAAATGTCCGTGGCCGATTCACTTTACAAAATCCAGTTCGTGGGCAAGGTAACTTTATGTGTGTCTATGTGTTTTCTGCGCAAATATATAAATTTCATATTTGTATTCTATATAGCAATTCGATGTCGAAACGACCGCGAATTTGACTCCCTTTCACTGTACGACGTCGCAAACTTCAGCTACAAAAATGTGGGTCCACCAGTTGCACCTAGGCGTTGCAATGGGAAAAATACGCATCCGGGCGCTCTGAAAATTGACCCATCACCCCTAGCCCCAAACCCCACGCTACTCAATTTTTAATTCTAAGAACGACGGTGAAAGAATTTTTCCCCGGCCATCATTAAACTGTTGAAAACTTGCACCGAGTGACGGCAAAACATACCAACAGTGCAGCGTCTATCAAATACAGAGGACGGGATAATCCAAGTTGGCCGTACGCAGATAGAGTCCAATTAAATGTAGTATATATATATTTACAACAACAACAACAACAACAACAACAACGCATCCTAAAATGTAATTTATCTTGAACTGCAGCAAGAGGAATTTAATTTAAATTGGTGACTATATAAATCACATCATGTGGCTCATCTTCAGTCATTGATTTATTTTTATCTGAACAGAAACAACTCACTCATTCACTCACTCACTCACTCACTGCAGTTGTTCGTGTACAGTGCGCTCAATTGGTTAGGCCCCACAAAGATTCTTATCACACGCATTCTAAAATGTAATTTATCTTGAACTGCAGCTAGAGTAATTTAATTTGAACTGGTGACTATATAAATCAGATCATGTGGCTCATCATCAGTCATTAAATTTTTTTATCTGGACTGAAACATCATATTTACCAAGAAATAGCCATTTGACGACTATATTATGCTGGGTAGTATGTTACAACATGTCACAATATATTCGATTTGTCTAAAAATGTGCCCCAGGGTGTTTTGTAATCATACTGATCAATTTTTATTAGAAAACGTCTATTTAGTATGTGGGTTGAACTAATCTTACTAAAATCATTGGGACATAACCAACTACACGCACTGAACGTATAACTCTCTCACTCATTCACTCCCTAACTCACTATAGCCTGATCGTAAACTCAGCAGCAAAAGTAAAAATTTTGCCGAACTTTTGGTGTTTCTAATTTTTACACGGCTATAAATTTAAGCGATTAGTGTAGATTTTCCTTGGAAAGTCATGTTTTTGCCGAACTTGTTTTATGTTACAACTGAAACGTTGGCTGATGAGTTTACGATCGGGCTATAACTAACGCACGCACTCAGTCACTCACCTACTCACTGCGTTTTATCTATGTATATGTAAGGATAAGCAGCTACGACAAATGAACCTGCAACATTACCTACAACGAACATATGCATACCCCAAATGAACCTGCAACAAAAGTAACATATACCCATATACAGTGGCAGTCAAAAGTTTAGGCCCACCCTCAATTTGGGTGTTTTCTCCCTATAAAACATGGTTGGATGCATAAATCGGGCTGAAACCTTCAGGAGATGTGAAAAACATGTGTTGGAGCCTGTTATGTTTGTAAAGTTGTGTTTCATTCATTAGAACTGGTTTATATCTAGTATAAATGTGACATCTGAAAGCATACATTTGTTCGTGGGTGACACGCGTCGACGGTGGTTTGAAGGCAGTTACAACATTTTGAGCTTTACATTGAGACTAAAAGCAGTTTGATGATAGTTTTTGTTTCTATCCACACCTTATACATAAATTTTATCATGTTTTTATAGTTTCTTCACACTTCTTAAAGCAGTTTGGAGCGAATCCCAAAATGCAAGGAAAGCCACTAAGGGACTAATAGAATCAACTTCTTTTAAAAATGAAATTGGATGCCTGAAAGTTTATTCATGTCTATACATGGCGTGTTTTGAAGCAAGCACGTTGTTTTCGGTGTTTCTTTATCTTGATTAACAATTAAACTAGTCTTTATATTGTAAAATTTGAATGTAATGGTTTTCAGAAAACATTTCACTATTTTGATGCGACACAGGGCAACTTACACTTCGGGTTCAGTTCTGTTAATTGACAGCAATGGTTATCATGACTACCAGTTACCTATTTCTAATGATTAAAACTCAATTGAATAATTTATATTTATCTAACTGCCTTCAAACGACCGTCGACGCGTGTTACACACGAACAAACGCATGCTTTCAGATATCACATGTATACTACCTAAAAACCAATTCCAATGAATGAAACACAACTATACAAACATAACAGAATCAAACACTTGTTTTTCACACCTCCTGAAGGTTTCAGCCCGATTTATAAACCCAACCGTGTTTTATAGGGAGAAAACACCCAAATTGAGGGTGGGCCTAAACTTTTGACTGCCACTGTATGTACATAATGATGCAGTGAAGAA
The DNA here is from genome assembly GCA_964036265.1 of Daptonema setosum. NCBI lineage: Eukaryota > Metazoa > Nematoda > Chromadorea > Monhysterida > Xyalidae > Daptonema > Daptonema setosum. The sequence continues at coordinate 37,136 of CAXIWR010000085.1, read as the reverse complement.
ATAACCAAGGCAGTGCTCTTTTTAATGCAGTGATTACGTTTTTCACATTAAAACTTAATCATTTGAACTTTTATCAAAACGAATTTGGACATCTAAAAAAACGCAAATTGTGTTTTGTTTTGCTTTGCCATTTTTTTATTTCAGACAAGCCAAAATGTCGATATTTTCGGTGTTGGACCTGTTGAGTAACTACAAGTATACTCCTGAGTTGGTTTATGTTTGTTATTAGTTATATAGTTAGTTATTGAATGACTCAGAGAGTGCCTTTAATCCACTTTTAATGGCTGAATAGTCAGATATAATGTGTCAGTTAAGAATGCGCTAGAATGTGTGAGAGTGATACTGTGAGTAGGCGAGCTGGACTGAGTATTTGAATGAGCTGTTGAGTGACTCTTACAGAGTGAGCTTTGTCAACTTCGGTTATCACTTTGCTCAGATATAATGTGTGACTGAGTGTAGTCACAATATTGAGTGGAGTAACAAGAACAAAAAACAACGTGAACACTTACGAGCTCTCGCCTCCTCACCTCGTCTTTACGTTCGTCACGATTTGACTGAACTACAACGCAAGTCACGCTCCATGGCTTACAAAGTCAAACAGTATCTCACCAATCACCATGGTCTGATACTCAGTCTGCGTGAAGACCACATGAACAACTACCCTATCTTCAAGAAGATTATCAACGGTTGGCTCTACTATGGCCAAGCCCTTGATTCTGAATTGTGGACCTACTTTGGACTATCCGAGGAACTCCTCAATAACCAACGTAACCAGTACAACCCTCATCCAACGCATCGTCCCAATCCGACACCTCTCATGAATCGAACAAACCCGCAGCATCGTTTCCCACCCAATAACAACAACCTGAATCATCTGAATAACAACAACCACGCCTCGTCGAAACAGCCAAACCACGTACCTCGTCATCCCTCTCGCACAATGACTCCATACCGTCAAGTCCAAACCAACAACCAGGAACTTGCCAAAACCCGAACCACTACTACCAACCATCATGGAACACACACAAACTGTCAATCCCCTTCCCCATCGCGCTCTCACTGCCCTCCCCCATCAAATTCTGCTTCCACCCTGCTGTCGAATAACCGCTTCTACCCCATATCAGTATCACAAGAAGAAGAAGACACCCCGATTCTCCCTCCACCTACACACAATCTCCGCCCTCGCCATCCCAAACAACAAAAACAGAAAAACAATGAAACCTGTACCTCACCGATTCTCGAGAATGGACCCAAACCAAAAACCTACGTTGAACGCCACTACCTGGAGGAAAACTGTCAAAAACCAAAGAAAAAACAACCGACCGTGAAAAAGCGATCAAAATGACTGGATAGCAAGGTTTTATCAGGCTTGGACATAAGTTATTGTAATGTTAGATCCATTAGATCTACCGAACGACAATTTTTACTTAAGAATCATACCTCAACTGATGCAAACACTATTTACCTTTTCACTGAGACTTGGCTATCCGACACAGTATCTAATATAAATTTATCTGAATTTATAAATTTAAAATATTCCGCGTAGATCGAAAAAATGGGAACTCTAACGTTGGAGGTGTCATGATATTTATACCAAAAATATTTATGGCAAAACAGATTCAAGCTCTTTCAATATCAAATGGCACTGACTTTGAGGGTATTTCTTTGATAATTATACTGCCTACTGAACGTTTCTTATTATCATTAATATACAGATCTCCCAGTTCACCGAATGATTCTATGCTTTTAACGTATCTGAATAAGGTTAATGACTTCGACATACAAAATAAATTTATTTTCGGAGATTTCAATTATCGTGATATTAACTGGAACACTTTAACGGCATCCAGTGAGAAAAGTACAGCTTTTGTTCAATCAGTCTCAGGCTTTGGTCTGCATCAAATGATAACTTTCCCAACTCGACAACAGGTCATATTAGACCTACTATTTTCTTCAGACTCATCACATGTCTTGAACATACGGTCTGATGAACCATTTGGTTACCCCACTAGTCCGAGCGACCATATATCTATACGATGCTGTATTCCTATAGCAACTGATGTATCCCATGTTTTTTTCATCGCACTCTATGCCAGACTTCCATAAAGCTGATTGGATTGCCATTAGCACTTGGTTATCTCAGTTTGACTGGTGTCAAATATTTCATCAAAAAAATATCGATGACATGTGGCTCGCTTTTAAGCACACTTGTTGGTACATTTTAGATAACTTTGTTCCCGTAAAGATGGTTAAATCAAAATCCTTAGGGAATAAAAATTACTACCTCCATAATAAGCTAAAGAGGTTGCTATCTATTGAGTTTCGACTGAAATCCGCATATACGAAAGATAAGAGTGACTTCCGTCTACAAAAAACGGAAAGAAATTTCACGCCTTATAAAAAACACTCGGAATGAAATCCAGATTGACAGTGAAGAAAGGTTCCTAGCACAACCGAACTCGCATAAGTTTTATTCATATATTCAGTCAAAACTTAAACCCACGACGAATATCGACATTTTACAATCGGAAAGTGGTAATGACCTAGTTGACGGTCCATCACAAGCAGATGCATTGAATAAATACTTCAATTCAGTCTACATTCCAAGTTCTTCAGACAATCCTTCGGTAGATGCCTCTGATGAAGAACTTACAGCTGTCATTAATATGTTTAACTTTGAAAGTGTTTTCAAAACAATAATTGGATTACCAAATAAAGCGTCATTCAGCCATGATAGAATACCATACGTAATGTTGAAAAAGTTAGCATCATCAATAACCCCTCCTTTGGTTAAGATATTTAGAAAATCCCTAGAAAGTAGCTCGTGCCCATTAGATTGGAAACATGCCATTGTGGTAGCTGTTCCTAAAGTTCCAAATGAACCAAATGTTTCCAATCACCGCCCCATCAGCTTAACATGCACTGCCTCACGTGTCATGGAAAAAATTATATATAAAAAAGCGCAGTCAATTCTATCAGAAATTGACTACATCACATGTCACCAATTTGGCTTCTCTCCGAAACGGTCGAGTGAAATCCAATTAATATTAACACTAAATGATTATACTCAATACCTAGATCAAGGTTACTCAGTCAACGTATTGTATGCCGACGTTCGGAAAGCTTTCGACTCGGTAAGTCATAGCAAATTAATACATAAGCTATTGGCAAGTCCTATTCCAAATTCAATCACCGCATGGATTGAGTCGTTCTTATCTAATCGTACCCACTCAGTGAAATTGAACCATTATGTATCTGCTCCTTTATGTGCAACCTCCGGCGTTCCACAAGGTGCAGTTCTTTCTCCTCTGCTTTTCATTTTGTTCATGAATGATCTACCCGAGGCAATAGTTCACAGTAAAATAAAAATGTTTGCTGATGACATAAAAATCTACAAAAAGATCAGAACTCCACTAGATATGGCTCATTTCCAATTGGATATTAACAATCTCTCAAGCTGGATCAAAGTTAATGGCTTGAAATTATCAGTAAATAAATGCCATTTCCAACAGCTCGGTCATAGTAGCCAGCCACCTTATCAATACACATTAGAAGGTGAAATATTGACGGTTGCTGAAGTGTGTAGAGATCTTGGCATTCAGATTGACAAAGACCTGAACTTTCAGGCTCACTGCAACAAAATAGCATTATCAGCAGCTAAATTGTGTGGTTGCATCCGTAATGTGTTCAAAAACAACACCGTATCCTTTCGTTCAAAAATTATACAGACTTACATTTTACCGAAACTAGAATATGCCTCCACAGTTTGGAACATTGGAAATCTGAACCTTATTACCACTGTTGAACGGCCATATAGGAAGTTCACCAAATTATCATGCAACTTATATGACGTAGCCTATAACAAGCGTCTTAGTTCCCTTTCGCTAGATAATCTTTTGTTTCGAAGAACGGTCTCTGACTTAGTTTTAGCATATAAAGTACTCACTGGATACTTTAATGGCATAGACACATCGGATTTATTCTGTGTAAATAACGATATGAGACTTCGAAGAAATAATAGATTTAAACTGAAATACCCGATCTGCAGAACAGCTAAACGCAAAAGATTTTGGTGCGTCAGAATTATTCCGTTGTGGAACAAAATTCCTGACTTAGCATTTGATCCAGTTTGCCATAAAAATTTCAAGAGATTCTTAGAAAATGAATTTAAAGACAGTATAATAACTTATTTGAGATCAATTTATATGAACCTCGACCTACTAGATCCCTAATAACCAGAATACTTTATTATGTGTTTTTTCATGTGTATCCATATTGTTCGATCCTGTGATTTAACTGACCACAACTGACCTATTGTGCCCCATTGGCGCGTCCTTTCCTTTATTGGAAATGAAAAATACTATACTATACTATACTATATATTTGGTGTGAGTTAGTGAGTGAGTTAGTTTTCGAATATACATATAATTTACTTTTGATTAATTATTATACACATATAATGTTCCAGCTGGGAATGAGTGATAATAATTTCGAGAACGGTTTAGAGAGTGAGCAAGAGAGTTTCTGAGTGTATGACAATGCAGGTGGTTGGGTGAGTGAGTGAGTGAGTGAGTGAGTGAGTGAGTGAGTGAATGAGTGAGTGAGTGAGTGAGTGAGTTAGTGAGTGAGTGAGTGAGTGAGTCAATGAATGAGTGGGTGAGTGAGTTAGAGAGTTAGTGAGTGAGTGAGTGAGTGAGTGAGTGAGTGAGTGAGTGAGTGAGTGAGTTAGTGAGTTAGTAAGTTAGTGAGTGAGTGAGTGAGAAAGTGAGTGAGTGAGTGAGTGAGTGAGTGAGTGAGTGAGTGAGTGAGTGAGTGAGTGAGTGAGTGAGTGAGTGAGTGCGTTAGTGAGTGAGTGAGTGAGTGAGTGAGTGAGTGAGTGAGTGAGTGAGTGAGTGAGTGAGTGAGTGAGTGAGTGAGTGAGTGAGTGAGTGAGTGAGTGAGTGAGTGAGTGAGTGAGTGAGTGAGTGAGAGAGTGCACTTCACTGTGGTTGAATTTTGGGATGCAGTTTTCATGTGTTGCCTATTCCATAAAAGATGTGCTTACTATAAATATATTTGACAAAACTTTCAAATAAGTACCCTCAACACTATCGTTCCCAAGGGACGGGTTGGTGTCTAGTTATATATAATAAATGTAAACGATGTTTATAACGTATGTAAAATAATAGGAACAATTAGAAAACATCAACGGTAACTTAATATAAGCATTAATTTAATTTGTCCCATTACACCAATTCAATCGACAAACAATTCAACGAAAACCTGAGATTTGAAATTCACAATGTAATGTACAACGCTACAGAAGACATTGGTTCACACTGTAAACATAGAAGCAATTGGCGTAAGGTTGGGAAAAATCTGATTTTTTATTAACAATTGAAAAAGAAAAATTCACAACGGTATGCAATAAATTCTCACCTTTAGAGAAAAACTTTCGCTCTTGGTTTGAAAATTTCGAAATAAAACGAGATTTTCAACCGATGAATAAGTGAAAATGAAAATGACAACCGCTCATAAAAAAAGTTTGTGCGTTTGAGCAGTTTTTCTCCAAGTTCGATTGGGTTGTTTTTTGCCTACAAAATGAAGTCATATGATTAGGCCTAGAAGTTTACAGCCGTAGCGGATTATCTTTATTATAATTGTTAATCATTTGTAACCGAAAGACCGTTTTAATGAATTCAAACCACCATGTTGGCTCTCTGTAGTCTGTGTCCATGAAGGATCACTTCAAAACTATTTCGAGTCAAAATTTCACATTCTTATCATCAACAAAAAGAGTAAAAGTTAGGCCCAATGATTATTCATTGCAAAAACCATATTCCAGACTTTTATGCAAGAAAACCAAGCGGGTTTCGAAATAGGTAACAAACATAATGTATTTACATGTTCCTTTTGTTCAGAATTTCATTTGCAGTTTTCCGTAGTCAATACAAAACTCATTTTATTCTGTCAAAACAAAACGTTTATTTACTACAGGTTTGATGATGAAACCTTGATAAAATTTGATCTGAAATTCATATGCAGGTCTCGTTGCAGTTGTGTTCATATTTAATCATCAAATTTGCATTGCTCTGTCAAAATCAACTCAATGTAGTCAAACATGACAAACCTATAATTTGTCTTTTCAATAGATTTTCCCACAAGTTATGAATACATAGGATAACTTTTCATGACAAGCGTTAATAATTCAATTGCTGCACTATTCAGTTTTTGCAAAAAAATACTTAATGACTTTATAAGCCAGTGGAAGTTCACACGTGTAAGTTACATATGTACATACAACAGAAATTTGGAGTAATAAAAATAAGATTCATATATTTTTTTCTTGGTTTTTAGAACAAGATGTAGAATGCGGTGATATGCACATGCACGTATGTATTTGTAAGTTTTCGATGATAAGGTTAATGTAAAACATACGTATGTGGACTAATTTGAGATGAGAAGTGATCATTTTGAAACAAATAACTCAGGTCCTTATTTGCTGCCTTCAATCAACTGGCATTGCACATTTTTTTCAGAAACTTTCTGAAGTTATAAAAACTGTTTACTCCTAAACAACTATTCCGAAAAAAGTTAGGCCTATTTTTTTCTTTTTCTATTGATGATAAGCATTTGCAATTTCCTTGTTGTCAGCCGCAGAGTTATGGAAGTTCCCGACGTTCATTGTCATACGAACATGGTTTATGAAAATTAGTTGTAACGCCATCGAATTCGTGTCTCTCGAACTCGTTATCAGTGCTAATAAGAACCCAACCAAATTAGAAACTCTTCATGCTTTTGGGCATTTCTATTTCTTCTCTTTGTATGGATCAGTTACATACGCAAATAAGAAGCCCGTATGTTGTTTCTGTCAGCCAAAATACGGCCCAGAACGTCTGCAAATGAATCATCACTAAACTCAATTCAACTCGTTTTGGGCGATGATTTGCTCACAGAAACAACATACTAGGGCGCTTGATTACTAACTGCATTATTCTGAGAATCCAAACTTCAACGCGTGCAGTCAATGCAATCAACGCGTACTTCTACCGTCATGTGTTGAGACCAGCGTTTATCACTTATTAACTAAAGCAAGTACATTCCCTGACCTAATTAACAGCACACCAACCTTGGTGCAAGGTTGAACCAAGAAAAATTCCTTGGTGCGTGTTATAACGTAAAGAAATGCTCACCAAGGAAAACCAAGGTTGGCCCAACCTTGGGCCAAAATTCCGCCAAGGATTACCAAGGAGAAACATGACGCCATCAAGTAAATTGAAACATTATTTTCTTATTTCCTCATAGTATTTTGACAAAATGAAATTCAGAAGTACACAATTCATAACTGGGGTGTTGAAGTTTCAGAAAATAAATTGTTATCTAATTGTTATACACAGATATCTGTGTTGGAATCGATTTTGAACGGGAAACATTGATTTTTATATTTTATTCAAACTGCTTTATTTTGTTTGATTTATGGGGATTTTAAGAATTTAGAATCCGATGGATGATAAATTACCTTTTTACAAAGATTAATGTTTTTTATCAATGCGCACTCCATTTGCAAACTCATAAAAAGATGGATATCCCGTTTTTGTTTTGTAGTTTGGTTTTCTTACTATAACTGAGATTCGAATATTTCGCGACAAAGGCGACAACTTCACGGATATTTTTATAAGACTCTTGCCATACACCCTAAATAAAAAACTTGAAATCAATGTGCCCGTATAAAATGTTACAAAAAACAAACAAAAAAGAGTGTGCTTGAAATTTTTTTACAGAAAAATTGTCCCGACAATGTCTCGGAAATCTCTCGCGAAATATTCGAACCTCAGTTATATTATTTGCTCATGTTCAAGGTGTAAAATAATTTTGAACGAGCAGGTGGGAAGTGGTTAGAGAGGTTTGGTGCGTAGGTGTTTGGACGAATTGATAGCGTGATGAATTAGAAAATGTTCAATTCAAAGAAAATGTTATTATTTGTGGTTTTGAGCTCGCATACACCTCCTTTTGCAATAAAGTGATGTTGTAGATTAACATTTTTGAAACCTAATGAACTATCATATGTAGTCACCGATTGTTTGAAATCGGAATGTATCAAATCACACGTCTGATAAAAAAAATATATGTGAACATGGCTACGACCATGAAATAATTCAAGGTGAAGCTTGGATCAACCATGGTTTCTCATGGGCGAAGCATGGTCCATCTTAGCCAATCCTTGGTCAGTGCTTGGTGATATTCACTATGCTTATACACGCGACGCACCAAGGAGTCACCCTGAACTCACCAAGAAAACACCAGCTTGTTCCAACCGTGGACGAAGGTTCAGTGCCGTTTGTTATGTCAAGGACTGTATGGCCCGGTGGTTAAGTTGTTGGCTTAGCATGCGAGAGGTTTCAGGTTCGAAACGTTTTGTAAAATTCTAGTGAAATACTGGCTGCAGTCTTTTTGTCTGAGTTTTTTTCAAAGTTTTACTATTCCCTTTGAAGTTTTACTGTTCTTTAACACCCGATAACTCATCTTAAGGCTGACACGCGCGTTAGCACCGCGCGTAGCGCGGAGATGAGATCCGTTTGAAAAAAATATAACTAAAAGATCGAAAAAACATACAATTTGAAAATTGAAAATCCCAAAATCGCAAATAACAGTTTTGGCAATTTTAGATTCTCATAATACTGCATACGGGGCACTTCAATGTATTAAACGTAATCTTATGTTATATTAAGTTTAAGTTTTTGTAGCACAAATTTCGAAACTCAACCGACTCATTTGGTACTGAAAAGCGTAGAAATATTCATTGATTTATCTTCTTTCATGAGCTATACAAACATACATGCACTCACTTGCTCACGCACTGACATACTCACCCACACGGCACTTCGCTCTTTAAATTTCTCACTCACTCACTCCCCAACTCACTCACTAACTGACTAACTCACACACTCACTCTCCCACTAACTCACTCACTCACTCACTCACTCACTCACTCACTCACTCACTCACTCACTCACTCACTCACTCACTCACTCACTCACTCACTCACTCACTCACTCACTCACTCACTCACTCACTCACTCACTCACTCACTCCCTAACTCACTCACTCACTCACTCACTCACTCACTCACTCACTCACTCACTCACTCACTCACTCACTCACTCACTCACTCACTCACTCACCCATTCACCCGCTCACCCACTCACTCCCTAACTCGCACTCTCTGGCACTCTCATGAAGTCAGACCTGAAAATTAGTAGCATCGGTAATAAGATAAATGCCATCTATGCAAGTTATGTATACTAATATGTAACTGTTTTTACTTCATACAAGTTATTTGAAATTATCCATTAAGGTGAATTTACCAGAAAACTGTTTACTGAAACAAAGGAAAGTAGATTAAAGTGCAAGTGGGTGGTGAGATTCTCGATGCCCATCGTACATTTGCAGCCGTAATGGCTTATTAATATGCTGATAGTGAGATCACTTCCACTCTCAAATATAACATGATTTTCTACTGAAATCAACCTTTTTCGATGAAAAGCTTTTAGCAATTTCAGTATCAGAACATGGTTTTCACTATAAAAATGGGATGCCTGGTAAGGTTTGGTAAGCATTCACGCAAGTATGCCTGGATTTGAAAGTCAAGCTGACTGACTTGTTGACTGACTGTATCACTCACTCACGTCCTATCTAAAATACCGTCGGATGATACTGATACGGTACTAATGACTGAATGACTGACTGATTGACTGACTGACTGACTAACAGACTGACTGACTGACTAATTAACTGACTGACTGACGAACTGACTGACTAACTGACTGACTGACTGACTGACTGACTGACTGACTGACTGACTGACTGACTGACTGACTGACTGACTGACTGATGATGGTATGCCAGAACTTTACCGTACCACTATTTTACCACATCGTATTTTACCAAACCACTATTTTACTACATCTAATTTTACTGTACCACTATTTCACCCCATCGAATTTCACTATACCACTATTTTACTACATCGAATTTTATCATACCACTATTTTACCTTATTAAACTACCCCCTCCCCCTTGTAACGTTCATCCGCTACGATACCGGAGTGCACCCTTTTGTTAATAACCATGGTCGTCATGAACACGGTTTAGCACTCAAGTATGACAACGTTGTATGCAACAGTCAGAGAGAAATAAACCCGCAAGCACATTTCAACCATAACAAATTCAGGAGTCGTTGCCACTAAAAAGCATCCCAGCGAGCCCGATTTCTGGAATTTTCCAAAATCACGGATTTCACTGAAAACAACTTCATTTGTGCCAAATTTTACGCTGATTTCAATAATTTTTTCAGATTTTGCTTAGGTGCTCCGTATAACTTGCAAGACTGTAAGTCAAAATTATTTTGCCAAAATGCTTGATTTTACAAAAATACGAATTGTGAGAGGTGGGAATGACCTACAGCGATGAAATTTTTTCCTGTAAGACCTGAGATGATAACCTAGATGTCATTCAATTTGCAGCTTGAAAAACGACATTTTCGGCAGTTAATAATTCCGCGAAACACAGGTCGTTAACTAAAAATTTCCCATAAAATTTTACGTTACCAGATTTTTTGAAAGAAAATTCACATTTTATACGCTCGCTTAACTAAAATTATATGCAGTTGTTCACGGTGAATCAGGAAATATTAAAGACCTTGCAAGGTATTTCCTCTATCTCTCAGAACTAACCGCCGAAAATCTAAAGTCACCGAAAACATCGAGTCCGGTGCATTGACTGGATAACACGTTGGAACGCCCAGCTGACGCTCGTACTCAGTCCTGGCGTTAATAGTCAGTTTTTGAAAGCCGCGCTTCGCCGCCTGCGTAGCTCAGTGGCAAAGCGTCAGACTTATAAACCATAAGTTCAAAGTTCAATTCTCATCGAATTGAAGAAGGTCGGATAAAGACGTTGTTTTTTGTTATTTTAAAGCGGAATTATATTCTTTTCGCTCAGAAAGATAAGCCAATTCATCTTGCTCGTATTTCTTTGTTTAAACTGTTTCAAAATACAAAATAACTGGCGTTTTATATAATTTGGTCGGACTGTTTGTGAACGAACTGATTTTCCATTGAATTCTCAACGTGAAAACCCAGTTTTTGCGGTTTAATTCCATGAATTACAGCCATTACCTTGCAGGATGTTTTACTGAGCCTGATTCACCGTGAAAAACTGCATCTAATTTCAGTTAAGCAAGCTTATATAATGTTAATTTTCTTTTAAAAAATCTGGAAACGTAAAACTTTATAGAAAATTTTCAGCTAACAACATATTTTTCGTGAAATAATTAACTGCCGAAAACGTCGTTTTTAAAGCTGCAAATTGAATGCCATCTGGGTTATCATCTCAGGTCTTACAGGAAAAAAATTCATCGCTGTAGGTCATTCCCAAATCTCACAATTCGTATTTTTGTAAAATCAAGCATTTTCTCAAAATAATTTTGACTTGCTGTCATAAAAGTTTTGTTTTCAAGTTATATGGAGCACCTAAGCAAAATCTAAGAAGATATGTGAAATCAGCGTGAAATTTGACACATATGGAGTGGATTTCAGTGAAATCCGTGATTTTGGAAATTATCGGAAATCGGGCTCGCTGGGGTGCTTTTTAGTGGCAACGACTCTTAGAACAGCATCCATACTGGTAGCCAATTGCACATACCGCAAACATAAGAGCCTCGTTTGTTCTTCATGTCATTAAAATTGTCATTACAAGGTACAAAACATACATAGGAAAGAAACACATATTCAGCTGAAAATATGTGGTTGGCTAATCAATAGAAACCGACGACTCGATTGTGAATCCCGACTTCACATTCGAATTTCAACCTGTGTAATTGGATGATTGAGTGGAAAAACGATCAACTGCCACCACTGCCAACTATAGCCACTATTTTCGAATCAACTGAAGCAATTATTTTATAAATATTCTAGCTGCAGTTACCTGTGTTTGTGGCGATTGCGTCGCGATTGGTCCCGGATTTTATGTCTCGATTGGACCCACGCATTCGCATTTCATTTCAGACGGTGCATATTGTAGCCGAGTGTCTATTCTACCATCGGTGTGAACATGAAGTGGCTTGGTTCACCATAATTCGAGAAAAAGCTAACTTTATTTAAAAACTTCAAACCAACAAAACTGTATAAAATAGAACAAACTAAGGTTTCAAAGTGGGTGCATATTGTATTTCAAAGAAAAAATGCTTGGGGGATAAATTAGTCCTGATAAAAGAGTTACGCTTTACTTTATTTGGTTCATCCGCTGTTCATAACACAATATACGTTTGGACCCCGTCAGCGTTAATGTTGCCTTGACGCCGCGGGGTCCAAACGAGATAGCCGTTTCAGGGTCCAATCGAGACATTTCAAAACGTCTAAATTTCACAGCGCTACTGAAATCTAGGGGTCCAATCGAGACATAAAATCCGGGGTCCAATCGAGACGGGGTCCAAACGTCCGGGACCCGTTTGTGGCTAATCTGATTCTCTGATATGTACAACGTTTGTTCATACTTGCGTGCTAACCGTGTTCATGACGAAGTTAAGACCATGGTCCACTTGAAAGGAATGGTGCACGTACATACAGTACAGGACAAAAAGATGTGTCAAAAACAGCGGTTGCCCGCAGGCAAACTGCAGAACTCTGGAAACCTAGAACTCGATGCTGATTGGTCACATGCGCCCCCAAGCGGGAACTTGATGTTTCACACAGACCGGGGTGCACCGAAGACTAGAAACCGATTGTAATAGGTCGCTTTCATCCTTCTAGCATTTTACCGAAATAAAATGGAGATGCATATTTTAGCCACTACATAAAATATTATGGGTTTCCATTAGTTTCGAATCCAATAAATAAATATATAATCTCCCTTGCTCTAACTTCACACAGTGCATGAAAACATAAAAAAACAGTATGTATTCATTATACAGGGTGTCCCACTCAAAAGTTCCCGTGAGAATGTGCTCTCATTTTCGATAGAATTGACTTATTTAGAAAAATTTTGCTCCAGTTTGTAGACAATTCTTGGCTATTTTGTGTGACGCTAAAATTTCTGAAAAAGCTGCATCACAGCAAATTTAGGGTCCAAATCTCAAAGCCTCCTCATTTTCGCATTTTGCCATGGTCGCAGGGGCAGAATATTCAGGTTTGATCGATTGGAGTATGGGAGGTCAAAGTTGATCAGTTTTGGGTTTATTTGTAATTTTGAGTAGGTATTCACCAAAATGGGCACCCATATTATGAACAAGAAATAAAAATGCCGAAAAGCATAATGAGTGACTAATATGGTTCTAGTTGAGCTGATCGTAAAAAAGTGAGAGAAAATAATTCGATAGCTTTACAAGTACTTTTTATCTTAAAACTCAGGATATTTTTTATGACAATGACCGCCGGGAACTAAACACTGCAGCCGATAACAAAGAAATTTCACATGCTTAGCAGCAATAAGAAGAGTAGAAGTTAGGTCTGATGATTAATCATTGCAAAAACCATATTCCGGATCCGGACTTTCCACGAGGACTGAACTTGGTCTGAATTTTGTTTGCTGTCGTCTTGAAGATTCCCCCAATTCGAATTTTTCAATAGCTGTAAAAAAATTTTTTTTTTCGATGGTGGAATGAATTAATATTAATCTATATTTAAGGATTTTACTTATTTCAGCAAAAGTTGTGCATCGAGATTTTGGGAAAACAACAAATACATACATACATTTTTAATAATTCGTAAATATTTTCTTAATAACTTTTTGTCATCGATTAACTACCAAATATTTGCATATTAGCCTATTAAACACCCTGTCCTGACAGATCAGTTAAAATTCTCTATTAATAGAATAGTTATGTATGTAGTCGATTACTTGAATTACATGTGTAAACTTCTACCGGATAGCCATGAAGTTGATAACTGATAAGTTGATTGGAAAGTCAACTTTTACTTCCGATGTTTATACTTCAATTTTAAGATGTTTATACTGCAATGCATGGTGAATCTATTTTTTATGTGTTATGCGTATGAACTTCAGCTCCTATACTTATTCACCAATAGTATATGTACGTACAATACGTGTAGAGAATCAATGTTTTTTTACGGAAACCAAATACTTTCGACACCAGAGTCATATAAAACGTGTTTGCAACGGAAAACTGCATATGAAGTTCGGGAAACAAATTTTATCAATACCATAAAATCAAACGTTGTGGTTTATGTTTGCCTGCATGAAAAATGCTTGATTTTTTCACCGGATAGTCCAGAATAGGGTTTTTGCAATGATTAATCATCAGACCTAACTTCTACTCTTCTTATTGCTGCTAAGCATGTGAAATTTCTTTGTTGTCGGCTGCAGTGTTTAGTTCCCGGCGGTCATTGTCATAAAAAATATCCTGAGTTTTAAGATAAAAAGTACTTGTAAAGCTATCGAA
>CAXIWR010000085.1:0-17502 GCA_964036265.1 Daptonema setosum | reverse complement strand
TTGTTGTTGTTGTTGTGGTTGATGTTATTGTTGCTGTCGTTGTTGTTAAAGTTGTTGTTGTTGTTGTTGTTGTTGTTGTTGTTGTTGTTGTTGTTGTTGTCATGACCAGACCGTTGCAGCCATTGCCACCGAGTGCCATGCCTCGGGTATCCACGTCAAACTTCGTTTTATGATGCCAACGACTGGCAAACTTTTTGCCAAGAATCACTTCGACGAATGTCGGACGGAATTCCAAGAATCCGATGAAACGACGTTAATTATTCCGATACCGACCAGTGGTGATAGTGGTGGAGGTAACCGACTTGACAGTGGTATTCCAGAGTCACCTTGTGGTGGCGTGCAGACGGTGAGTGAGTGAGTGAGTGAGTGAGTGAGTGAGTGAGTGAGTGAGTGAGTGAGTGAGTGAGTGAGTGAGTGAGTGAGTGAGTGAGTGAGTGAGTGAGTGAGTGAGTGAGTGAGTGAGTGAGTGAGTGAGTGAGTGAGTGAGTGAGTGAGTGAGTGAGTGAGTGAGTGAGTGAGTGAGTGAGTGAGTGAGTGAGTGAGTGAGTGAGTGAGTGAGTGAGTGAGTGAGTGAGTGAGTGAGTGAGTGAGTGAGTGAGTGAGTGAGTGAGTGAGTGAGTGAGTGAGTGAGTGAGTGAGTGAGTGAGTGAGTGAGTGAGTGAGTGAGTGAGTGAGTGAGTGAGTGAGTGAGTGAGTGAGTGAGTGAGTGAGTGAGTGAGTGATTGAGTGAGTGAGTGAGTGAGTGAGTGAGTGAGTGAGTGAGTGAGTGAGTGAGTGAGTGAGTGAGTGAGTGAGTGAGTGAGTGAGTGACTAAGAGAGTGAGTGAGTGATTGAGTAAAAGTTTTCTCAAACGATTTGATTTTGGGCTGTAACGACAACATAGTGTGAAATAATTTGCTGGCAAATGCTTCGATCTACTCGAGTGTGTAGCAATTGAACTATTCCTAGCATGTAACCGTGTCAAACTTGTACTCCTTAGCAGGACTACGTCTCAGCGTGTTTGTCTCTATTTCCCTCCAAGTCCCGTTCGCTCGTGCTCGTGTCTTCCAGTCGGCTATTTGTTCAGCATCGCTCGTCTTCTGATCGTTGTAGGTCACGGTTACTCTCATCAGGTAATCGATCAGATGAGTGAGTGAGTGAGTGAGTGAGTGAGTGAGTGAGTGAGTGAGTGAGTGAGTGAGTGAGTGAGTGAGTGAGTGAGTGAGTGAGTGAGTGAGTGAGTGAGTGAGTGAGTGAGTGAGTGAGTGAGTGAGTGAGTGAGTGAGTGAGTGAGTGAGTGAGTGAGTGAGTGAGGAGATAATGAATAAACGAGTAATTTGTTTAGACATACATCAAGCAAAACATAAGCGTGATTGTTCATGAAGACCGATGCCTTATACGGGTCGTTTGGAAGAGATTGATCGACAACGAGTGTTGATAACCAGTCTTTCAAAAAAGTGGCTAAAACCATTCAACATTCTTACAATACGCACTGAATTAGAATCTGAACAAAATTGAATGAACAGCGCCTTTCATGCCACTCACACAAGCATCTATAGCCTCCGTAATTCATTATGAGAAAAATCAAATCTGGATTACGACCGACGGATTTCCAGTGAACAAGATTTTTACCACGCATAAATTTTATTATTTTCATTCCCTGCCTATTGAATACTTTCTCAAATTATTTTCAAAAATGTTTTGATTGAAATGGTTAATTTTTTGTTTATAAAAAAAAAATTTGGTTCTATTATTCTTTGAAAAATTATAAAATTGAAGTATGTAATAAATTAATTCGAATTTTGTCCCGAATCTGAGACAAATTTTTTTGTCGTAAGACAATTTCCCGGCATGAAGTGACATAGGCATGTACACATCATGACTGGGAAAAATCTTATTCATTTGTTATAATTAAATACGGGTGCTATATACAGTACATACAGGGTGGCTGTAAAGTAACGACGCGTTTTCCGGCGGCCCATTTCTCAAAACTAATATGTTGTATGAACAACTTCTACATGTCAGTCATATGTATTTATACCTGAAATTTCAGAATATGTGATTCATTTTAATGTAAGACTTTTCAAATTTATTTTTTTTTCAAATTAAACAAAAATTTCGTTGTTTTGCAACAACACTGACTGAAATTCCATGGAAACGGACCTCAGTAATACGAATTAAGTATCATTTCGTTCCAACCAGGACTCATTATGATATAAACCAATGATAACTTGAGTTTTGTGTTATTGAATTTATGAAACAATTATATTTCCTATTATTTCACCACCAAGAAGTCTCAATGCATGAAGAAAAATTGCAAATTTCGATATAATTCCAAAATTTCGAAAATCAAAGATTTATGCTCTAAGCAGGATTATCATACTTCCATAACTCCCATAACACAATTATGATGTCATAAGACATCATTAAGGATCATAAAAGCATAACAATTGGTGAAAAATGCGGGAATAGGATTTTCATGTAAATAGTTGCATGTGAAAGCTGGTTAAATTTCACGATTAGATAACTCCAATAGTATTATTTAGCGATGTGATTTTTTTTTAATCATTATTATAAATGTGTGTAAACTTTTAGAATCCTATAACGCTTTTATTTTGGAAAAATATTCCGTCAAGGACGCAAGAAGTAAAAAAATATTGCTTTTTGGCAGAAATTCCTCAAAAGGCCAACAAACAAATTATAATACGGTAAATCTGACCACATGTAGATCGATTTTTCAGGTGTTTTTACGCTAGTTTGACTATAAAAACACCAATGACACAATATAATTTTTTTAATAAATGGGCGGCCGGAAAACGCGTCGTTACTTTACAGCCACCCTGTATACGGGCGTTTGAACATTTGTCCAGCCAAGGGTGTCCGTTTCCACATTTCAGAACAATTCAACTTCACTCGAACCACCAGAATGTCTGAAATGTATCGATGACGCTATTCCTATGATGTAAAAACTACCGCACTCAGTTGTATCCGAAATGATATCAAAATTTCATGAACAGTGGACACTGGTAAAAGTAAGACACCGTGTACATAATGTAACAAGAAATAAAAATGCCCAAAAACATGAGTGACTAATATGGTTCTAGTTGAGATGATCGTAAAAAAGTGAGAGACAAGAATTCGATAGCTTTAAAAGTACTTTTTATCTTAAAACTCTGGATCTTTTTATGACAATGACCGCCGGGAACTAAACACTGCAGCCGACAAAGAAATTTCACATGCTTAGCAGCAAGAAGAAGAGTAGAAGTTAGGTCTGATGATTAATCATTGCAAAAACCATATTCCGGACTTTCCACGAGGACTGAAGTTAGTCTGAATTTCTGCTGTCGTCTTGAAGATTCCCCCAATTCGATTTTTTCAATTGCTGTAAAATTGTGTTTTTTCGATGGTGGAATGAATTAATATTAATCTATATTTAAGGGTTTTACTTATTTCAGCAAAAGTTGTGCATCGAGATTTTGGGAAAACAACAAATACATAAATTTTTTATAATTCGTAAATATTTTCTTAATAATTTGTTTCTTAAAACAAATTTTTTTTTATCATTGGTTAACTACCAAATATGTGCACATTAGCCTACTAAACACCCTGTCCTGACAGATCAGTTAACATTCTCTATTAATAGAATAGTTATGTATGTAGTCGATTATTTGAATTACATGTGTAAATTTCTACCGGATAGCCATGAAGTTGATAACTTTCTGCAATAAACAGGCCAAATTCCATGAGACCAATTCCTTTGTGAAGGTTTTATTGGAAAGTTAACTTTCACTTCCAATGTTTATACTTTAATTTTAAGATGTTTATACTGCAATGCATGGTGAATCCATTTTTTATGAGTTAAACTAATTCAAGCGCAAAACTCCGTATGAACTTCAGCTCCTATACTTATTCACCAATAGTATATGTACGTACACTACGTGTAGAGAATCAATGTTTTTTACGGAAACCAAATACTTTCGACACCAGAGTCATACTGTATAAAACGTGTTTGCAACGGAAAACTGCATATGAAGTTCTAGAAACAAATTATCAATACCATAATATCAAACGTTGTGGTTTATGTTTGCCTGCATGAAAAATGCTTGATTTTCTCACCGAATAGTCCAGAATATGGTTTTCGCAATGATTAATCATCAGACCTAACTTCTACTCTTCTTCTTGCTGCTAAGCATGTGAAATTTCTTTTGTCGGCTGCAGTGTTTAGTTCCCGGCGGTCATTGTCATAAAAAGATCCTGAGTTTTAAGATAAAAAGTACTTTTAAAGCTATCGAATTCTTGTCTCTCACTTTTTTACGATCATCTCAACTAGAACCATATTAGTCACTCATGTTTTTGGGCATTTTTATTTCTTGTTTCTCCCTTTTTTATGTGTGAGCATTGAATTCTCTGCTTTCTCTGCATACAGTACATACACTGTACCTCTGATTGGGAGCTAAATAGGATATCAAAGTTTTTCCCCAGAATGTTTTTTGTAGGTTACAACAACAAACGTCGTTTACGAAAATTCATTTGCGTTTATAAGCTAAAATGTAAGTTTTCTTGTCTGATGCTGCTTTGCAGGTTAAAATGACGAAAACGCATAAAAAATTTGTCCAAAATAACGTTTTTTTTAATCAGCTCCGTTTTTTTGTTATGAGTCCTTTAAATTCAGACTGACAATGGATTTCAATACTCATAAGTGTCCTATATAATATTCTAAAAAATCTTGAACTCAATAGTACCTGTCGGGCAGCACATTGAAAACACATTTTTTCGCTTGCGATTTTGGCTCATTTTCGGCGATTTTTAAAAAAATTGGCGTTTCATCCGTTTCGTTTTTTGTTTCTCAGATTTTTTTACAAACTAATGTTGGAATTCGATATTCAGGATAGTTATACGCAGTTAACTCAAATATTTTTGACATGGGAAACATAAAAGATGTCACATGGGAGTGAATATTTGCGTAGGTTGAAGATTTGTACTATTAGGACCTGACCACAACCTCATCATAACACAAATAAAAAAAAGTTTATCGTAAAAGCTGATATTATTTTTGAAAACAGTGATGAGAACTGTATTTAAGCTGCAATGAAAGTTTTTTTCGTCTGATGCTGTTTTCCAGGTTAAAATGACAAAAAAAAACTAAAAAATTTGTATTTGTTCAAAATAACTCAATTTTCAACCAGCTCCGTTTTTTTGTTGTGAATCCTATAAATTCAAACTGACAATGTATTTCAATACTCATAAGTGTCCTGTACAATATTCTAGAAAATCTTTGACTCAAATAGTACCTGTCGGGCAGCACATTGAAAACAATTTTTTTGCCTGCGATTTTTTTTCATTTTTGCCCATTTTTAGCAAAATCGGCGTTTTATCCGTTCCGCTTTTTGTTGTGTCAGACTTTTTTACAGACGACTATTAGAATTCGATATTCAGGATAGTTATACGCAGTTAACTGAAATATTTTTGACATGGGAAACATAAAAAATTTCACATGGGAGTGAATATTTGCGTAGGTTGAAGATTTGTACTATTAGGACCTGACCACAATCTCATCATAACTCAAATAAAAAAAGTTTTTCGTAAATGCTGTTATTATTTTTGAAAACAGTGATGAAAACTGTATATAAGCTGCAATTAAAGTTTTTTTCGTCTGATGCTGTTTTCCAGGTTAAAATGACGAAAACTCCTTAAAAAATCTGTATTTGTTCAAAATAACGTATTTTTTTAACCAGCTCCGTTTTTTGTTGTGAGTGCTTTAAATTCAAACTGACAATGGATTTCAATACTCATAAGTGTCATGTATAATATCCTAAAAAATCTTTGACTCAAATTGTACCTGTCGGGCAGCACATTGAAAACAAAATTTTTTGCCTGCGATTTTTTCACATTTTTGCCCATTTTTAGCAAAATCGGCGTTTTATCCGTTCCGCTTTTTGTTGTGTCAGACTTTTTTACAAACGACTATTAGAATTCGATATTCAGGATAGTTATACGCAGTTAACTGAAATATTTTTGACATGGGAAACATAAAAAATGTCACATGGGAGTGAATATTTGCGTAGGTTAAAGATTTTTACTATTAGGACCTGACCACAATCTCATCATAACTCGAATAAAAAGAGTTTTTCGTAAATGCTGTTATTATTTTTGAAAACAGTGATGAAAACTGTATATAAGCTGCAATTAAAGTTTTTTTCGTCTGATGCTGTTTTCCAGGTTAAAATGACGAAAACTCCTTAAAAATCTGTATTTGTTCAAAATAACGTATTTTTTTAACCAGCTCCGTTTTTTGTTGTGAGTGCTTTAAATTCAAACTGACAATGGATTTCAATACTCATAAGTGTCCTGTATAATATCCTGAAAAATCTTTGACTCAAATTGTACCTGTCAGGCAGCACATTGAAAACAAAATTTTTTGCCTGCGATTTTTGCTCATTTTTGACCATTTTTAGCAAAATCGGCGTTTTATCCGTTCCGCTTTTTGTTGTCTCAGACTTTTTTGCAAACTAGTTGCGGAACTCAGTACTCATAAGAGTTTTACATGATTGTATAAATTATTTTCGACAATGATACTACCTATCGGTCACCACGGTGAAAATAAAAAGTTTTGCCTGCGATTTTTGGCCCTTTTGAAAAAATTTCTGAAAAAACGGCCGAAAAAATGAAAAATCTTTATCCGATTCTTTGGACGGTCTGGAATCTGTGTAGATGGACCATGATTACCCCCGGGTTCAATTTTCAGCTTCCTAGTTGAAGCGAAGTATGCTTGTCCAAAAAAGGTGCATACAGAAAAAAAAAAAACGGAAAAAGTTCTTCGGGAAGACAAAATTGTCTCTCGTCACTGATACAACCAACGAATTTCCACCAAATTTACCACACATATGCAACTTTCAACGGGAAAAACGATAATGCAACTTAAATTTCAATAGGTTCTTGCGAGAAATGACTTTTTCACAAAAAATCGTCAAATTCATACAAAATGGAGTTTACCATCGAACCATATTAAGGTTTCGGACTATCGTCCGAACCTTGAAGTACGGTTTATGTGTATGTATGATGAAGTGGACAGGATAACGCAAATGTACATGTATTATAAATAATACAAAGGTGTATTATAAACATAATACATAACGCATTACAAGTATTATGTAATACATATAGGCCTCGTAATTCATTCATTATAAGAAAATCCAAAACGTGGTGCAGAAAATTCCTTGCTTGAGAATCTGGTTCTAAGAAAAT
This sequence comes from Daptonema setosum, assembly GCA_964036265.1. Lineage (NCBI taxonomy): Eukaryota > Metazoa > Nematoda > Chromadorea > Monhysterida > Xyalidae > Daptonema > Daptonema setosum. The sequence continues at coordinate 10,278 of CAXIWR010000085.1, read as the reverse complement.
TTAAAACGTGCCAAGAAAACTCATTACATGAGAATCTGGTTCTGGCCATGCCATGGGTTCTCGCAGTTTTAAATCATTTCTTATATTCAATTATGAGGTCTATAAGTGTTGAATGTTAGTGCTTTTGCGTTGGTCGCCTTCGCCGGTATCCAGTTTAAACTACCATTTTATTACTGGATAACGGACAAATGCCCTTAACGATCAGCATCAGTGCATCGTTTATGCCTCATATAACCAATGCACTTGTGTACACTAGCGGACGAGGGAAGAACAAAAAAGTGGAATTCCCCCCTCTTTGGCGTTTTTAAAAAGTAGAATTTGTTCTTTAAGGTGTAGGTAAAATGGTCCGAATACTGCCTTTTCCACCGTGTTTGACAAAATTCCCCTCCCATTGGATGGTTAACTCGTCCGCCAGTGCTTGTGACAACCGTAAAACATGTATGCCATTTATGTGGAACAGGTTATGCAAAATCCTGTAAGTGGAATCAGAATGGAAATTTTGGAAAAAAGTTGAGTTGAATGTGAGATTGAATGAAGCTGTGATTGTTAAGGTTCCATAGAAATATACGAAACAGATTAAAAGATTACTGATTTAATGAAAAGAAGTGAAAACAGATTTAGCGAAATTGTGCCGATCTTGTCTTGTTACAGCAAACAATTATGTTCCTGTCTTTTATCATGTGAATCACAGATTCACTCTCCAATTATGTGTCGTATGAAGCATTATGAATCAGATTGAACAATTGAACATATGAATGTACATACGTATAGGGTGGACATTTGGTTATTAGAATGGCCACAAAAAGGTGATCAGTGTTTCCTCTATAAAATTGTATCTTGGATTTTGGGATCAACTTTGGATTTTAACGGAAATCGACGTTTTAGAAAAAAAAGATAAAAAATAATTTTCCTTGAATCCAAAATCCGAAATAAAAAAATCAAATTTTGGATTTACAGAAAAAGTAATTTTTCTCTTTTTTCTTGTTTATTACAAAAACGTTATAATCTAAATTTGACCCCAAAATCCAAGATTCAGTTTTATAGGGGAAACACTGATTACCTTCTGTGGCCATTCTAATAACCAATTGTCCACCCTATACAACATGTTTGAATATGTGATGTATGGAGGCATGCAACAGAATGCATGTTACGTACTGCAAGCCAGTAGCGCACGAAAACGAGTGCTGAGAGTGCAGTTTTTCCATGTTGGGTATTAAAAAAAGCATTTAGCTTCCTGAGGTGCATTAAAACTGCTTGAAAACTGCTAATTCCCCTTGTTTGACAGAACTCTTCTCCCTTTTGTCGGATTAGCTCGTCCGCCACTGCTGCAAGCTCAGCTGCATCAAGCAGTCGCGGATGACTCGGAATGTTTGGGATTGGGTTGGGACAGAGTTAGAGTTTGCAATATTATTACTTAAAAGTGTATGTATAGTGGGATGGACACAATTTACTTATAAATCATGACTTGAACATCTAATCTATATATAAATTAGACGATGTCTGTCTGTCACGCTTTTAGTATAAATATCGTGAAAGAACACTAAAAAACCTTTCATTAATTTATGGAAACAACATAATAAATCATCGCCTACCCTTCAACCTGACCAGAATGTATGTACCTCAACCGAGGCTAAGGCCATGATAATTAGGTAAGGTCATGATAATGGCGATCCATTAATTTTTTCCATTTCATTCACTGATTATTTTTTCTCAACAAAGGTTGCAATCATCAGCACCCTCCTCGAATGGCTGAAATTACGGACCACAAAACTTTCGAATAAATTTTATGAAAAACGTTTTTAGTTCATGCTCTTTGTGCATTCGAAGATTCGAAGGTTCAATGAAGAAAAATCATCGCCACCCTCCCAATCGATTAAAAATATTTCCTGAACTGAAGATAACATGGTGCCTCGATCGCACTTCGATGTATGTACCTCAGTCAGTTATCAGTGAGGTGAAGATCAAAACTAATTTAAAATCGACGGGTTATGATGTGGAAAAGGGTGTGTAAAACTAAGTTAAAATAAAATTACTAAAATATATTAAATTAAAGTAACGAATGAATTAAACTAATTTCAACGGGTGGGTAATTTCAACTGAATAAAGAAGTTATATTGATACTCAATAAAACAGGGGTTAATTATCGCACCATCGTGCATATGATAATTTCCTGTAAATGGGCCAAAGATAAGCTAATGAATGAGTCGATGGGTTTTGTCTACAATAGCTGAGTTTAGTACAATTAAACAAACAGTTGCGTAGCAACGGGTTCACCCTAGTATATTAAAATCCATGTCCGTGTGTGTGTCTGTCACGCTAAAATTAGTATAAATATCAGAAACAAAATGTTCAGAACCTCTTTGTGCCATTTTTACGAAGGATTTAATCATCATCACCCTCTATCGACGAATGGAAATCAAATTTGTCATCAACACCCTCTCAGTCACAACCCATACTGACTGAACGAAACAACATGACATTAATTTCTTCGCTGAACCAATCATCGCTTACCCCTCAATCAAACGATTTTTACCAAATAAAAAACCCATCTCAACCAGTAATTACATTATGTAGGTCACAGGACAGCAGTTCCGGAACCAAATCAGGAATGAGAGGGTTATCCCAAAAAAGCACTCTCAACAATGAAAATCATCAACACCACCTTACATGAGCATGTCAACTGAACTGCGACATTAATTGGGGTTTTAATAAACGGGTGTCAGATCTTCACCGCACGGGTAATAACGGTGAAACAGTTTTAAAAAGTTTTATGAATTTACACTCATTTTGATTATACTGAGACGGGATACTATACTAATTACTTTCAACTGAATAAAGAAATTATATTGATACTCAATAAAACAGGGGTTAGTTATTTTATATCGCGTCAGCGTACATATGATAGTTTCCTGTGAATGAACTAAAGAGAAGCTAATGAACGAGTCAATGGGTTTTGTCTGAGTTTGAATACAATAGTTGAGTTTAGTACAATCAAAAAACAGTTGCGTAGCAACGGGTTTACCCTAGTCTATATATAAATTAGACGATGTATGTCTGTCTGTCACGCTTAGTATAAATATCACAAAAGAACACTAAAACACCTTTTATTACTTGATGGCAAAAAATTTAACGAATCATCGCCTACCCTTACCCTTCAATCTGACCAACATGCATGTACCTCAACCGACGGTAAGGTCAATAAAATTCGTTAAGGTCATGATTATTGCAATCCATAAACACTTTTTTATTGTTCTATTAAAATGTTCTCCTCAACAAAGGGTGAAATCATCAGCACCCTCTTTGAATGGCTGAACTTACCGAACAGTGACCACAAAACGCAGCTAATAAAGATACCTTTAGAGAAAATCATTCCATTTTTACGGACTGGCTAAACTGACTGTAACACAAACACAATAAAATTTTTAACTTCCATAATAAATTGGGCCTGACGGTTTGAGTATTGTTTTCTTCACTTGAGTTTTCGTAAAACAATAAAATATGGTTACATTATCGTTGAGTTTTCAGGTAAGCGAAATTAAAGCTAATAAATGTTCGATGGGGATAGTTGAGCTTTGTAAACATGATGCTCATTTGCGTAGCAACGGGTTTACTATATACAGTACAATTATAAGTTTAATCAGGCTTTGAGGAAGAGCAATGCTTAACTTGATAAAAAAATTTGATTTTGAACAATAAATTTTGACAATTTCCTGATCCCTTTTATTTGAAACTAATGTTACGTTATGAAAATTGTATCTAAACGGGTGGCTAAATTAATGGGTCTACGGAAGGTTATGTTAGAACTGTGGACCAATGTCGACTTGAGTCACATAACACAGGTTCATGGTACTTTTTTAAGCCTTTTTGTATATCGACGGGTTCTTTGGTATAATAATCTATGTAAACTTAACACTCAGTTGCGTAGCAACGGGTTTACCCTAGTGTGTTTAACAAGGTGAATAGTGTAATGATCCGCAGATGGCTTGTCGGATGAGTGGCGGATAAGTTAGTTTGGAAGGCATTGATTGCTAACACACATTGGCGCTTGTCATACACGGATACAGAGAATGCAACCGTATTTTATTGGAAACAAACTTGATTTACATAGTGAATATTTGTTTTAAGAACTAGTAAACATGGACTTTTAAGCCTTGAATTATGTATATATGCAATGCATCTGTGTATGTATGGATTATAATGAAATACAGGCTCGAATCCAACCAACGATTAGCGTACTGGACAAGGTGCTCCTCCAAAACCAGTAGTCGACCCGACCCCGAGCCAAACCGGTAAAACTTGTGGTTCTCAGTAAAGATAATTTTCAAGTTGGTATCATCTCCCAAGACATTTCTGTCAAAATTTAAGGAAAAACAAACAGTCCGTTTCTAAATAAATAAAAACGCATAATTGCTTGACACCCTCACAACGAACACGGACTGGTTGACCTCAGGCTACATACAGTATGTACATACGTGTAGGATACATATTATGTACATGTCGTACATGTCGTACATGTCGTACATAATATGTACATGTCGTACATGTCGTACATGTCGTACATGTCGTACATGTCGTACATGTCGTACATGTCGTACATGTCGTACATGTCGTACATCTCGTACATGTCGTACATCTCGTACATGCGGTACTCGACCTGTCGCACGTCTAATAACCGTATCAGCTCAGCAGTCAGTTGCAGCCTTCCCGAATTGAGCCGAATTGAACCATTAAAAAAATTGAAACGCCCAGTATTTGTGTAACTGCCAGAAAACCCTGTAGGCGAAAATGTGGATAAAAAGGCCCATAATGATAAAGTAGATGCAAACCAATGGGCACTTTACATGTGGCTTTTGTACGGAGTACGGGCCAACCACACTAACTTAACCTATTTCAACTGGAACGTGTGATAGTGCGTTTTTTAGGACTTGGACTTGACACAGTCGAGAAATGACAAAAATTACCATGTGCCTGAAAGAGAAACGTCATACACTTAGAATGAATGTTTTAGTATGCTGAAGTTGTTGCTTGAATGTAGCAAGTATCAAACACACACAGAATGTACATATGTATGTAAGAATGCTGTAAAAGGCCAAACAACTTTCGATATAAATATGTACATATGGTATTCAATTGTTGCAAACAACAAAACCAGGAGTTCAGGGGTTCTGTTCTGCCGAACCGAACAAAATAATTGAGTGTTGCGTGGGCGTGTGTTTGTGCACTGGCCAAATGAGTTGACGGCACAAAATCATTTGTCACCTCTTCAACATCGCTGATCAACCGGTCATCATCACCCGTTGTCATACGCTAACTTGCTGCGTACTACCACATAAACTCAACTTGTGATTACGGTAGACCCATGATTGAATGATTACCCTTAACAGATAACCAGTAGAATCCAGTATGTACGAGTACGAACTCACATTCCCAAAAACAAAGCACATTGCCCAAAGAATTACTAATGTTGAGCAGGTACGTAATTACTGGTATTGATTTTGTTGTTGTTGTTGTTGTTGTTGTAGTTGTTGTTGTTGTTGTTGTTGTTGTTGTTGATATTTTTTACAGTCCGGCGTGATTTTTAGGCCCGAGCATACTACGACAAAAGATCGCTGGAAGATACACAACATTCAAGTGGTCATGTAAGACTGGAACATGCACAACATTGTAAGTGAGTGAGTGAGTGAGTGAGTGAGTGAGTGAGTGAGTGAGTGAGTGAGTGAGTGAATGAGTGAGTGACTGAGTGAGTAAGTGCTTGAATCAGTGAATGAGTGGAACACTGAGTAAGTGAGTGAGTCAGTGATTAAGTGAGTGGTTAAAGAGGAAAATGGGTGTTGAGTGTGAACCAATTAAGCACTGGTTGTGGTCAACTTTCCCCTGATCTGCCTGATGTTCGGTTTGGTGTTCGACATAATGTGCAGGTGGGTACTGTAACCAATAATACGGTAACTGATACACAGAAAACTGCAATCTTTTTATCAACACCAAAACTACCAATAAATTATTTCATGATCAAGATAACGGATAAGTGCAGTTTTAAATTAAAAATATATAGTTGCATTGAACAGAAAGCATGAAACATACATACACAAGCAACTAAAAATGCCCTGAAGGCATGGTGAGTAACGAATATGGTTCGATCCTGGCAAGTCCAATCGTGAAAAAGTAAGAGACAAGAAAGTTTTATTCTCATATTTTAGATAGTCTGATCGTGAAAAAGCAGGAAACAAGATTTGCGATGAATCACGAAAAAGCTTGTACTTCATTAAATCAAGAATCAAACCAAATTACACGAAACATATCTGGGACTTTTCATGAGTGGCGAGGTAATCATTCGAAATACGATTTAATTCTAATGAAAATGCTGGAATTCAGTAAAAACATATCTTACAAAATAATTTCATGCTTTTCAATATAAAAATTAATTAAAAAAGGTCGTGGCAGACAGGTCACACAAACAAAAGAAAAAATATATAAGCTCGGAACTAGTTAGACGAAATACAGAGGATTTAGTTTTCATCCAAAAGTCCCAAATATGTTTCGTGTAATTTGGTTTGATTCTTGATTTAATGAAGTACAAGCTTTTTCGTGATTCATCGCAAATCTTGTTTCCTGCTTTTTCACGATCAGACTATCTAAAATATGAGAATAAAACTTTCTTGTCTCTTACTTTTTCACGATTGGACTTGCCAGGATCGAACCATATTCGTTACTCACCATGCCTTCAGGGCATTTTTAGTTGCTTGTCTTTAACTTTTTTATGTGTGAACAAATCACATGTAGATTATGTGAAAATTTCTCAGATCTTCAATAAACGTAGATTTTCAAATATTGAATTACAGAAAAATTCGTGAGAACAGGGACAGGGATCATTCGCGAGCCCTTTACATTTTTTTCTTATAAAAGAAGTCATTACATAATTGACAGAATGATGTAAAAAAAGTCCGTGGATTAGTAATACAGTGAATTAAAAGCTGCCTTACGTTATCTAAAATAGACCGTTGAGGTTCTAGAGCAGTAAATAAAATAAAAAATGAAACATTTTAACATTTTCGGTGTAATTGATTTTTAGGGATATTGAACTCAGAACCACCCGTTTAACATGCAGACCCACTATACACTTGACTACCTTGACCAAAAATATTATTTAAATGGGTTTCCATCATCAAACATAATTTCCAATCATAAGTGTATCATTACATCTAGTGTGAAAGTAACTTCAAAACTTGACTATTATTTGGTTAGCACCGAGTTAGCATCGAGTTGTACCATGTACCATGTGACCCTTGAAAAAAATTCTTTACTTTAAGACTACTTAAAATACAGTTCTGATGTGTTTTAATATTATTGGTTCTTGTCTTAAAAATGACAAAAAAAATTTTATTCTGAAAAATATTTTGGTCCGTTCTTAATTTTTTGCTGTTTTTGACAGATTATAAAAATTTATTTGAAGGTCCTGATCAAGTTTTAAAACTAAAATTTATTTGAAATTTATTCCCTCTAAACATTCTGTCAAAATCAAGTGTGTCATGTCTCTGTATAAAAAATAATTTGGAATCCAATGTGGTAGCAACGGCGTGCATGAGTGAACTTTAATTTTTACCCGTTTTTGACAGCCCGTAATTTTTTTTTGAAGATAGCTGAGCAAATCATATTTTTTGTATTGAATAGAGCTTCAGTCTTTCCAAACATCCTATCAATACGAAGGACTCCAACATTTTAAACTTGACAATAATCTGAGTTTCAAATGGGCAAAAATCGTCAACAAGCTCAACATTTTCAATTAACTGTTTTTCGGGTTTTACAGAAAGTACAATGGGTTTATAAAAAAGGGGTCGAAATAAGGTCATATTGAAATTTGATTTCGCATCGAATGGGAATTTTTCAAGAGTCATTCATATTTCGATCATACCAAAAAAATTGCTTTTCCGAAAAATGTCCTTTATTTTGTCGCTCACTTACCCCGTGGCCGTTTTTTTCTGTTTCAATTAATCATTCAGTTGAATGGCGGAATACACTTCTACATATGTCTTACCCACATGGTCAAAAAGATTTCTCAATATGAACACCCTATCGCTCATACAACGATTCTTTCTCCATTTTGCCTGCGATTTTTGACATTTTTTTCATAAAATCCCCGAAAAATGGTGCAAATATTTATTCGATCTCTGTGACACTCAGGAAATCGTTTTCTAGACATGATTTTGATGTATGTACCAATTTTCAGCTTTACAGGTCTTACCCAGTTTCCATACAGCGTTTTGGGGGAGGAAAAAAAACGGAAAATCGCATTTTCATCGTTTTTGGACCTGAAAAATGAAATTCTATCCCAATCAAGTTAAAACCAGCCAGATAGATGTAAAATCACACGAGAAAACCGATGAAGCAGACTAGAAGTCGATACGATGAGGCTAGATCGAGATACTAGCAAAACAGCTTATCTTAATCGAACCATATTAAGGGTTCGGCCTAGCGGCCGACCCTTGATTATTATGTGGTCATATAATGGAACATGTGGTTTTATCAAATGTGCTAGAACATTTTTTGAGTTTCTAAGAAAACCAAATACAAAATAATAATTAGCCCGCCTAAGCAAATCATATTAACTGGTCATAGGTTGATTCGTGGACGCATCAGTCTGCCAACAACCGTGTTCCAGTTTGCGGCTGCTGCCATACTTACTGCATTAGCGAGGTGAGTGAGTGAGTGAGTGAGTGAGTGAGTGAGTGAGTGAGTGAGTGAGTGAGTGAGTGAGTGAGTGAGTGAGTGAGTGAGTGAGTGAGTGAATGAGTGAGTGAGTGAGTGAGTGAGTGAGTGAGTGAGTGAGTGAGTGAGTGAGTGAGTGAGTGAGTGAGCGAGTGAGTGAGTGAGTGAGTGAGTGAGTGAGTGAGTGAGTGAGTGAGTGAGTGAGTGAGTGAGTGAGTGAGTGAGTGAGTGAGTGAGTGAGTGAGTGAGTGAGTGAGTGAGTGAGTGAGTGAGTGAGTGAGTGAGTGAGTGAGTGAGTGAGTGAGTGGGTGAGTGAGTGAGTGAGTGAGTGATGAGTGAGTGAGTGAGTGAGTGAGTGAGTGAGAGAGTGAGAGAGTGAGTGAGTGAGTGAGTGAGTGAGTGAGTGAGTGAGTGAGTGAGTGAGTGAGTGAGTGAGTGAGTGAGTGAGTGAGTGAGTGAGTGAGTGAGTGAGTGAGTGAGTGAATGAGTGAGTGAGTGAGCGAGTGAGTGAGCGGAAGAGTGAATAGAGAAAGCGAGCAACTTGAATATTCGAACGCAGCTTCATGATTGGTGCGTTTCCATTGTACAGGGTGTCCCATCCTTAACCGCCGATGTTGACGGCTCCGTGTTTGAGTTGTACTCGTTCTATATAACTGAAATTTCATTTCAGAATAGAGAAGTCTTTGGCAATTTGTTTGACACCTACCAGAAGTTTATTGAATGTTTGTAGCTAATTTTACAAGCAATCGAAAAAAGGTCCTGTTTTGGACTAGTTTTTCTTCCTTCTGTAATTTTTCTTGATTTTTTTCGAAATTTGATAAAAATGCAATTTAATAGCAGAGCATCACAGAAAAATGCACAACCCAGAACGGAACAGCAAAAAAACAATTGAGAAGCTCAATATTCGACTCGGTACCTCCTTCATCCTGACATCGTTCCCAGTGACGAGACACAGCTTCCACGGTTACATAACCTAAGTTCATGGGAATTGCAACCATCTCTTCAAGAACATAGAGAGGTGACTGGCCGTATTCCCGGAACTCCTCGGGAAATACTTTCAAGTCACCCTGGAGCCAGGAGTTCACAGAAATGAGGTCTGGCGACCTGGTGGGCCACATAAGTTGTCCTCTTTTGCCGATCCAGGAACCAGGAAAGGTCTCAATGAGCCAATCTCGGGTGAAGTTGGCATAACGAACCATCCTGGCTTTCTTGCAAAAGTGGCTGTTGCCTCATCTAACGCAGGTATAAGAACTTGGGAAGGTGACTTGTTGTTTCAACAGTACGGTGCAATGGCTCATCATGCCAGGTAGCCCGGGATCGTCTTATCGAAATCTTTCCTGGTTCCTGGATCGGCAGAGAAGAGCGCTGGGAACGATGTCGGGATGAAGGAGGTACCCGAGTCGAAAATTGAGCTTCTTAACTTGTTTTTTTTGCTGTCTCATTTTGGGCTGTGCCTTTTCCTGTGATGCTCTGCTCTTAAAATACATTTTTATAAAATTTCTTGACAAAAAATTTACAGAATGAAGAAAAACTAGTCCAAAAGTGGACCTTTTTTTCGATTGCTTGTAAAATTAG
>CAXIWR010000084.1:7500-97500 GCA_964036265.1 Daptonema setosum | reverse complement strand
TTTGATCCTCCTGAGCAACTAGATCAATGTTAATTATTTTTTTTACAGACTACGGTGTTGGTTGTGCTTCATAAAGGTTTCCGTGTCATAACTCAATAATATTAACTTGAAACAATATTCATATTGTTACAGTTCCTAAGTCATTTTATGAATGGATTCACATTTCATTATCACCAAAGAAAGAACAACATCGGAACGAAGTCTAACAAAAACAGCTAGAAATAAAGTTACAGATATCGAGGGTAGAAAATCGTTGAATTCCCATTTTGAATCTTTAAAATAAATTTGGAAAGTAGCTAAAACAGATGACAAAAAATAAAAAACCATAGATAAAAATAGAAGTAAAATAGAATAAATAGTAAATGCATTCCCATTCCAGAAAAACAGTCATGAATGGAATTCTAGAACTTAATCTAGTTCTAGACATAACCGCCTGATACGTAAATTACACTGAGAAAGTATAACTAATAGAAGATCAGATATCAGACTTAGAAAATGAAGAATATAACACATGTACAACGTTATATGGTGAAAAATCCAGTTTAAGGGAAAACAAATTCAACAACCAGTTCATTTTTTACACACATTAAACAAGAAAAAACAATAATGCTCTAGTAAATTTTCACTATTTAAAATATTCTGATCAATTCAAGAAGCCATGCATGATGGCAACCAGATCATGTGAGACCTTTAGTAGAAATTTCGGAGATAACGACGGAGCTTAGTCGATGAACGACATCATTCAAGAAACATTATCCAGAAACTTCAGGGAGAAAATTCTAGAAAAAATTCCTAGTTTTCCAGAAAGTTCTAGAATACGCTTAATCACCCATCACACTGCCGCGCGTCTTCACCATGTAGTTTTCCAGCTCTTCGTCGAGATCACGCTGGCTGACCTCGGGTCGACGACCACCTGCAACAACAACAACAACAGTTGGTGAGAATAACAACAACAACAACAGTTGATGAGAATAACAACAACAACAACAGTTGATGCGAAGAACAACAACAACAATAGTTGATGCGAACAACAACAACAACAACCCACAGTTGAAGTGCACCTAAACAACGATTGTTGATAAATAAAAAACTTTGATCTTAACAAAAAACGACAACAACTGGAGTTTAGTAATGAATGAGAAATGTAACAACACTCAACATCATGACCAACAACAACAAAACTTAATGATCAACCACAACAACACCTCAATCAGCAGCAACAAACAACATCAACACCAACCTCTACCACCACCACGTCCACCTCGGTATCCGCCCTGGCCTCGACGAAAACCACCACCACCGTAACCTCCTCGGAAGCCACGTCTGAAATACAATAACAATTACAATTAGTACATACAATGGGCCAGGAATTTTCTGTCAGTCTGTCCGTCAATTTATCTGTCGGTTAATCAGTCAGTCAGTCAATCAGTTCGTCGGCAATCTGTCAATTAGGCAATCATACTATCTGTCAATCAGTCAGTCTTTCTATGTCAGTCAGTCAGTCATCCATCTGTCAAAGTACCGAAATCTCGGGCGATATCCGCCGTTCTCTCCACCATTAAAACCGGCCCATCCATGTTTCTGTCGCGGCTTGAACTCGGCGATATTATCGGTGATGTACTCATTGAGCGACTGCAGCGTGTTGCGACCCGCACCCGCGACATAACGAGGTCGTGCGCGCGCTCGCCGATTTTCGCTGGAAAGCAATAATGAATGAGGGAATTGACGGCTGAAATTGATCGAAAACGGGCTAACACCGATCGATTTTATCGAGAAAATGATAATAAATAGACCGTCTGCGAAGAAAATTCGTGGCCATATCACTGTGTACATAGTAGCATAGTAACATTTTTAAAGTTGAGTGCATTTAATGAACTTGCATATGCGACATTATCCATAGTATTTGTTCACTATCTCGTGCCAATATCACAGAACACACACATCTCTAGAATGTCCTTAAATTGAAAGCTGTCCTTTCAGAAAATAACTACGCAATTTATCTGAGCAAGCTTACGCCATATGACCAACGTCTCCTCATAATGCTGTCGGCCATATCGCTGAGTGTAGTAACCATAATGGTCAAAACCGAACTCGTTGTAGTTCTGCTGGTAGCGCGGCTTGAATCGGGTACGTCGCATGTAGTAATTGAAGCCGAGCTGGTCCTGTTGGGTGCCGAGACGCTGATGGATCGTCGACTGTAATATTTATACCATTCACTAGCGGACGAGAAGGGGAGGGAAAAGTGGAATTCCCCCCTCTTTGGCGGTTTCAAAAAGTATAATTTGTTCCTCAATGTGTAAGTGAAAACTGCCGATTCCCCATTCTTTGGTGAAATTCCCCTTCCTTTGGAGGATGAGCTGGTCCGCCAGTGATATCATTCACCACCGATTATGAAATCTAATTTGAATACGCGCCTTTTTTCTGAAATTTAATTTGAATACGCGCCTTTTTTCTGAAATTTAATTTGAATACGCGCCTTTTTTCTGAAATTTAATTTGAATACGCGCCTTTTTTTCTGAAATTTAATTTGAATACGCGCCTTTTTTTCTGAAATTTAATTTGAATACGCGCCTTTTTTCTGAAATTTAATTTGAATACGTGCCTTTTTTCTGAAATTTAATTTGAATACGCGCTTTTTTTCTGAAATTTAATTTGAATACGCGCCTTTTTTCTGAAATTTAATTTGAATACGCGCCTTTTTTCTGAAATTTAATTTGAATACGCGCCTTTTTTCTGAAATTTAATTTGAATACGCGCCTTTTTTCTGAAATTTAATTTGAATACGCGCCTTTTTTCTGAAATTTAATTTGAATACGCGCCTTTTTTCTGAAATTTAATTTGAATACGCGCCTTTTTTCTGAAATTTATTTGAATACGCGCCTTTTTTCTGAAATTTAATTTGAATACGCGCCTTTTTTCTGAAATTTAATTTGAATACGTGCCATTTTTATCTGACATTTCCGTCTTCCGATGCGTTTGATTCTGCTATAAAATCACCAGAAAGCACAGAGAAGAGGACTCTAATTATCAACAAAATGAATTATTACATTACAAAACTTTACAACGAAATATTTTAAAAATTCAGCCATCTCATCTGAATAAAAATCCCAACCTGGTATTCCTCTGTGTCTGCTCGCATACCGACTGTTGACTCCGCTGCATACGAGGGAGCGTATCTTAGAGACAATATATTTTCTTGTTCTTGAGTAAATTAAATCCAAGATATAAAAAAATAATTCCACCTGGCACTTGGTGTTCGAATCGAACAAATGGAATAAGAAGCATTGAGAACAAGTCTCCTAGAAAACTCATCATCAATCCACAAATACAGTTACTGTTTTATACAGAAATAAAAGAAATTAAAAGATTATCATCAGGATATGTCAAATATAAAAAACTAGGAAAAAACAATTGAGGTTGATTGTTTTTTGGAGTTATTTGGTGGAAAATTTATGAGTAATTGGTGTTTGAACCAAAGAGTTTCTGTTAAGTATGTCTGACGTTGCCACAAATGATACAAAAACCTACCTTTCACTATAAAGGGTGCATTACCAACCATGAAAATGTCTCTTTAAAATTTTTTTAAAATCTGTTTTAAGGAAGGTTTTGAAAAAAACATAGAACAAGAAAAACAATTGACCCCATTGTTTTATTAGACATTCCCTGATTGTCATTGAAAATAATTTCACCTTGCACTCTGTGTTCGACTGGGCTGAGCATGTCCGCGCTGCAGCGCCTGTTGCACCGAGCTGCGGTACTGCATCTGTTCGGCTAATCGGCGGTTGTAACTGCTGCCCTAAAAAACTCATTTACAAATCGTAAAAAACGGTAAATAATTGAGACAAATCAAGCAAAGTGCTGAATAATAGAAGCACTTCAAGTTGAAGCGGTTATTTGAATAGCTTAACTCCGATTGGCTTGTGACTCGTTACTTCGCTAATCCACATATCCGTGGACTCCAGTGATCTTTTCTTGTCTTTGTTCTGCTGAAAAAAGGAGACGGTCCGATCTAGATCTAACGGAACTAGTAGTAAAAACTTATGTTCCATCAAGCTTTTTAACAACATAAAACAGTAGAAAACTACGTTCCACCAAACTTTTCAACAACATAAACAGTTAATTTCCATCACCTTCAAGCTAAAGAACAGGATGCCCTGCTTAGAAACGGAACATGGTTAACTTAAGGAACAAAATAGATTTTTTGAATCACTTCAGCCCCATCCCGAACATTGGCGGACGAGCCAAACCTCCAAAGGGAGGGGAATTTTTCCAAAGCGGGGGAATTGGCTAAAATTATACCATTTTACCTACACCTTAAGAAACAAACTCTACTTTTTGAAACCACCCAAAGAGAAAGGGATTTCCACTTTTCCCATCCCTTATCATCCGCTAGTTGTCCCCGAACCTGCGATGGTATATGTATCTCGTTCATGTACTGATCGGCGAACATGGTGAACGACGGCCCCTGTCCACCGCGACCACCTCCGATCGTGCGCGACATGACCGATGTATCGGATGGTGCCGGCGATAGTCGCGGTCGCACAACCTGTGGTTCGTGCTTCAGATCGACGATCGCATCGTTGGTCGATACGGTAGCCGTGGCGGCGGCCGTCCGCGTGAAGCTGAGATTGGGGAGCTGCAAAAAATCGGTTATTTTGAAATCTGTCAACCAAATTAGTTAGGGAATTCTTTCAGTTAGTCGGTTAGTCGGTCAGTCAGTCGCCAGTCGGATAGTCAGTCAGTCAGTTAATCAGCCAGTCGGTCAGACACATGGTCCGTCAGTCAGTTACATGGTCAGTCGGTCAATCACATGATCAGTCAGTCAGTTAATCAACCAGTCGGTCAGTCACACAGTTAGTCAGTCAGTTACATGGCCAGTCAGTCAGTCAATCAACCAGTCGGTCAGCCAAATGGTCAGTCCCTCATTCAATCAACCAGTCGGTCAGTCAATCAGTCAATCAACCAGTCGGTCAGTCAGTCGGTCAGTCAGTCGCATAGTAAATCAGTCAGTCTACTCCAATAAGTTAGTCCGCCACACAAGTTAAAAAAAGGTGAAGCAAATAAAAAACTGGAAACCAACTTGATTAACGCTGGCAGTTCGATTAGTTTCTTACATGTTCGTCTATACATCTGATGAATTGGCTGAAACATGAACCTCGCACGCATGATGAACCCGGGGGAAACGCGCGCGCTTTAGTAAAATGTTTCTCGCCGAAATTCCAATGAAAATAAACTAACTTTCTTCGGTTCAAACTAAGATGAAACTTGAAGTCTACGCCCATCACCAGAGCCTAAATTAGGCACAAGTAGTCTATTTTAGGCTCCAGGAGGACTCAGCTAATTTTAGTCGTAACTATGTTGGTACAAAATTTAGATGTTCTATTTCACTTGAATATGGCATGAAACAGTCTACCATGGCTAGAACCAGCAGCGAACGCGCATTGTTCGAAGACTTACGACTGATAGATTTTTTACTAAAGATACCAGGTTTTCAGCAGAAAATAACATTTATAGAAGTAAAAAATATTTTCCGATCATAAACGACTTAAAAATATTTACACTAATTTCTAACATACGCGCAGGGATCGAGTAGTACCTTGAGTCGTTTATGTTAGTTTTTTACTTGTCAAAAGTGTTAAAGTCTACTTTAAAGTTGCTATTTGGTTGGTGGGTGACCCCCACTGAAAAAAACGGGAACGGCCTTACTACGTTCATACTTCAGTCGTTTCAATCCATTGTACCAAAGCGCTGAAGTATGAACGGATGAGTGGAGTGGGTGAGGAGGAACGCGTTTTAAATAAAGTTTTGTTCTGTACTTATTGAGTAGAACACTTTGGTTGTTCAAACCAAACGTAACTGGTTTTCTGCATGCATTGTATTTAACAATATATTAGAAACAAAAAACTAGATGCCCCCTCTACTCGCTCGATCCCTGCCACCACAAACACGACACATGACCTCTACGATAGCGCTTCAATTGTTCGATGGTTCCGTTTCGCAACAGGACATCGGGAAGCTTCAAGAATTCTTCCACGTGTCACCCAATGAATATTCACTGAAGACGCCGGTCGGAGAATCGCAGACTTGCTCGTGGATGAGAATTGATTTAAGAATCGAATGCGCGCAGTGTCCCCGGGTTCATCAACATCGACTCCATTTTATTTTCTGATTCTTCCTTCCGTTTCAAGATGGATAGGCGAGAGAATCTGGTTTGTGCAGTTGAAGTGAATCAGGTAGATCAGGTCGAAAGATTGACCCTGCCATTCTCAGACATTCTGACATCGTTGACTGATGGCATGGTATCTTGCTGCGATAGTCCAGACTCCAGATGTTTCAGAGTTCAGCTCACGATAATCTTTGCCTCCTTCTCCCTCCACGACATGACGAATGGATTCCGTTAACAATGATTTTAATAAATTCAGGTGGTTCCTGCCGCTTTTTCACCCAACCGATCATGTAAGGATAAGGATGACGTGCCCTTCATCACTATTTTGGCCGGCACCGCACTGGAAGCCAGCGTGTTGGCAGACGCGATTGACATGCTGAATGGATGGGAGGATCGACTGCGATTGAAGAATCGAGCTGAATTCGGGTGAAACTGAGTGGGTTGCCTGAAATGATGATACGTTTCATGAGATAAGTCTAAAGAAAATAATTATATCAGTAACAGAAAGGAAGTACTAACAAATAATATTATAATTAAAAATTAATTATCAATATTAATTTTTTTTTGAAACATCTTTTGGAGATTAATCAACTCACTACGCAATACGCATTATACTAATCATCTGGATAATTAGTATAAGGCACTGACTAAAACCTCCTTTGGAAAACCTCCTTTTGAAAACCTCCTCGAGAAAAAGTCCTCACAAAAGGAGGTTTTAGTCTTTTTGCTCAGAAAACCTCCTCTCGAAAGGAGGTTTTCTGGCCAAAAAGACTAAAACCTCCTCTGGAGGAGGTTTTCTCGAGGAGGTTTTAGTCAATTTCCAAAATTGACTAAAACCTCCTCTGTGTATTAGATACGTCGTGAGGAGGTTTTCTTTGTAAATTTGACTAAAACCTCCTCACTGTATTTGATAGGCAGAAAAGGTCATACTGAGGAGGTTTTCTAGTCGAGTTGTGTCATGAATATTTGAGGAGCTTGTCTCGAGGAGGTTTTGTTTTGACAAAAAGACTAAAACCTCCTCTAGAAAACCTCCTTTGGTGGCGGACGGTAAAATTTGTTAAAAGTGATAAATATATGGTTTAGTTCATTTTAAACAGGTAAAAAAGGTACAAAATGGAAATAAAACAACTCTCATAGTCAGAACCTGATGTTTCATTGCATTTGAAGATTGATAGGTGTTACATTCGTTTTGTTTATCTTCCGCCACCATGTTCACTGCACTGCTATGTACTGATAGTTACGTTCTTAACAGACTTTCTATGTCAGCGAACAAGGTGTTACATGGCCTAGTGGTTAGTACTCAAGTTTATTAATCCAAAGTTTCAAAGTTCAAATCTCAAGTCATGGTGTACCGAACGTTTAATCATCTGTTCGTCGTACAGAGGTTGTGGGTTCGATTCCTGCAGAGGTGGCGTTTCGACTTTTACAAGAATACATGTGAAAAAAAATTCTTGAAATTTTGAGAAGGTGCCAAAAATTAAATTTGAATTCAACCTGCGCGCCAATTTTTTTTTGGGCTAAAAAGAAACCCTGTTTAGGCTTTACTTTTAACTAAAGTCTTTATGCAAAAAATTATTCATCATGAATGGCAGTTGTTTGTAGATCCGAATCAGTGTTCGATTTTTTTTGTAGATCGGAAAATTAGTATAATATCAGAAGGGTGAACACAAATTACTTGACATTGTTTTATAAAAATACCCATATTATTGTTCTCTATCCGTACTATCAATTCATTTCCTGATAAATATACTATTCTGTATGTACTGTATTCTACTCTCAAAATCTAAATCATGGTCGCTGTTTGATCATACTGTCAATTGAATTTATCCATAGAGAGTTTCTGTTTCACTCTGAAAAGTTACATAACAGTTTCACTGAGGCAGGAGGTTTGAATGCGCGACATTCTTTTTAGTGCTTAGTGCTAAGCTACATATCTTAAATATATACTGTGTGTGTACCATGTACATGCGAAAAGCCCCGCTGAACCACCAAATTTGATCCGTCTTCAAATGTAGCCAATAATAACTGTGGTTGATAAACTTTATCAATCTACCATTTTTTTCGGTGAAAATGCTCATGAAATTTCACAGGTATTATATGTTGCTGTATCGACTGTTAAACCCGCAATCCTGAACCTAACAAAAAAATCGATTTTTCAGCTTATCGGACAAGTGTTGTGCTATTAGCATATGAAATTTCGCGTCTTTATCTGGATTTATCAAAAAGTTATTGAAGAGTCAATCATCACATCTCGCTGGGACACCCTGTAAAAGATATGCATCACAAAGCATGATACAGTATGTATGTATGTACGTTTGACATGAAACATAAATTTACAGAAAACTGTTCTAATTGAAATCATCATATTTCTATGCTTTATATTTTGGTAAACTCAACGTGGTTTTAAATTTTTCTGCTCAAGACTGTCAGTTTCTTCTGTTAAGCTGAAAAAAGTCATTTTATTGTCTATGCAAAAACTAAATAACCGAAGAAAAAAATTATGACGGAAGACCCAAGGCACTAGTGGACGAGGGATGAACGAACAAGTGTAATTCCCCTCTCTTTGGCAGTTCCAAGAAGTAGAATTTGTTCCTTAAGGTGAAAAAAGCTCAAAACTACAAATTCCCCCTCTTTGAAAAAAAATCCCATCCCTTTGGAGAATATGCTCGACCGCCAGTGTTTAGAGGAAACCCTGAAAAATCATTGAACTTTGCTCAACCAGCTAATTTTGATATTTACCCTGATAAGTGAAAAAAATACTTCATGCACGCGGTTTTTTCTATGTGCAAATTTACACGCAATGAGGCCGCTGTGATATCCCGATCTCTCAGATAACATAGGTTTATATATTTTAGTATGTTGGTAATAATCCCTGAAAATTTCAGCTCAATCGGGCACCTGTGTCAAAAGATATTCCGCACCAAAGTGTTGGCATTGTTTGGACCACCCTGTATTTATACATGAAAGAATCTGATCTTCTTACTACACAGTACACGTTTTGTAAAAGTTGAACCACAACCTTTCTACTCATTATAGCCTATCTAGGATTTCTTGTTAGTCAAAAAAATTTGGCGCGCAATTTCAATTCAAAACTGGTACGCCCAGTAGGAATCGAACCCACCACCTCAATTCGACGAACATATGATTAATCGTTCGGTACACCATGACTTGAGTTTCGAACTTTGAAACTTTGGATTAGTGAACTTGAGTACTAACCACTAGGCCATGGAACACCATGTTCGCTGACATAGAAACTCTGTTAAGAACGTAACTATCAGTATATAGCAGTGCAGTGAACATGGTGGCGGAAGATAAACAAAACGAATGTAACACCTATCAATCTTCAAATGCAATGAAACATCAGGTTCTGACTAAGGGACATGTTATATTTCCATTTTGTACCTTTTTTACCTGTTTAAAATGAACTAAACCATCTATTTATCACTTTTAACAAATTTTACCGTCCGCCACCAAAGGAGGTTTTCTAGAGGAGGTTTTAGTCTTTTTGTCAAAACAAAACCTCCTCGAGACAAGCTCCTCAAATATTCATGACACAACTCGACTAGAAAACCTCCTCAGTATGACCTTTTCTGCCTATCAAATACAGTGAGGAGGTTTTAGTCAAATTTACAAAGAAAACCTCCTCACGACGTATCTAATACACAGAGGAGGTTTTAGTCAATTTTGAAAATTGACTAAAACCTCCTCGAGAAAACCTCCTCCAGAGGAGGTTTTAGTCTTTTTGGCCAGAAAACCTCCTTTCGAGAGGAGGTTTTCTGAGCAAAAAGACTAAAACCTCCTTTTGTGAGGACTTTTTCTCGAGGAGGTTTTCAAAAGGAGGTTTTCCAAAGGAGGTTTTAGTCAGTGCCTTAGTATAATTGAAAGAAAAGTTTTACAAAAAAAAGACAATTTCAGTAGATGATTAGTATAATCTTGACGAAATGTTAGGTTCTTAGAAATCTGATTATTCACACATTGGAATCCAATACAAAGGTTACGGTAGTTTACATACGATTCCAAAGTGTAAATTAACATGGAAATACAAAAATTGAAACATCAGCTTCTGCATTTGCGCCCTGCAATGCTTGTAAAATGGTGTGCGGAAAAAAAGTTAACTGATTTGCAAAAGACATTTGTGCGAACTGTTTGTTCGATAAGCACAATTGGAAAACAAGATTAAGTTGCAAGTCAGGTAAGTGAGTAATTAGATGAGTGAGTGAGTGAATTCATAAATATGTGAGTGAATGAATGAGTGATTGAGACAGTGAGTGAGAGAGTGAGAGAATGGATGAGTGATCAATTGAATGAATAAGTGAGAGTTCAAAGTAATTGATTAAGTGAGTGAGAAAGTGACTGTTTGTTGGGTGAGTGAGTTAGTGACTGACTGACTGACTGACTAACTTCATTTTTATTTCATTTCATTAAGGCCAGGCCCATGACATACGAAAGCATATGTACACATGACAAAGGTATGATATGACCATGAATACTGAGTGAGTGAATGATGCAGTGACTCACGGACCGTGTGACTGACTGACTCACTCACTGACTCACTCACTAACTCACTCACTCACTCACTCACTCACTCACTCACTCACTCACTCACTCACTCACTCACTCACTCACTCACTCACTCACTCACTCACTCACTCACTCACACACGCACTCACTCACTCACTCACTTACTCACTTAATCACTCGTAATCATTTGGACTGACTGACTGACTCACTGACTGACTGACTGACTCACTGACTGACTGACTCACTGACTGACTGACTAACTGACTCATTGACTGAATGAGAGAGTGAGTGAGTGGGTGAGACAGTGAATGAACGAATGAATGATCAATTGAATGAATGAGTAAGGCAATGAATACGTGAGAGGTTAAGTGTTTAAGTAGGTGACTGAGAAAGCTGTTTATTGGGTGAGTGAGTGATTGAGCGACTGAGTGACAGAGTGACTGAGTGAGTGATTGAGTGAGAGAGTGAATGAAAGAGTGAAAAAGTGAGTGAGTGAGTGATTGACAGAGTGACGGTGTGAGTGACTGAATGAGTGAGTGAGGAAGTGACTGACTGACTGACTGAATGAGTGAGTGAGTGAGTGAGTGAATGAGCGAGTGAATGAGCGAGTAAGTGAGTCAATGAATGGGTGAATAAAGGATTGAGTGAATAAATCCATCAGCCAGTCAGTTAACTAGAGATTGAGTGAGCGCGTGAGTGAGAGTTAGTGAGTGAGTGAATGAGTGAGTGAGTGAGTGAGTGAGTGAGCAATGGAGTGAGTGAGTAAGTGAGTGAGTGAGTGAGTGAGTGAGTGAGTGAGTGAGTGAGTGAGTGAGTGAATGAGTGAGTGAGTGAGTGAGTGAGTGAGTGAGTGAGTGAGTGAGTGAGTGAGTGAGTGAGTGAGTGAGTGAGTGGGTGAGACAGTGAATGAACGAATGAATGATCAATTGAATGAATGAGTAAGGCAATGAATACGTGAGAGGTTAAGTGTTTAAGTAGGTGACTGAGAAAGCTGTTTATTGGGTGAGTGAGTGATTGAGCGACTGAGTGACAGAGTGACTGAGTGAGTGATTGAGTGAGAGAGTGAATGAAAGAGTGAGTTAGGGAGTGAAAAAGTGAGTGAGTGAGTGATTGACAGAGTGACGGTGTGAGTGACTGAATGAGTGAGTGAGGAAGTGACTGACTGACTGACTGAATGAGTGAGTGAGTGAGTGAGTGAATGAGCGAGTGAATGAGCGAGTAAGTGAGTCAATGAATGGGTGAATAAAGGATTGAGTGAATGAATCCATCAGCCAGTCAGTTAACTAGAGATTGAGTGAGCGCGTGAGTGAGAGTTAGTGAGTGAGTGAATGAGTGAGTGAGTGAGTGAGTGAGTGAGCAATGGAGTGAGTGAGTAAGTGAGTGAGTGAGTGAGTGAGTGAGTGAGTGAGTGAGTGAGTGAGTGAGTGAATGAGTGAGTGAGTGAGTGAGTGAGTGAGTGAGTGAGTGAGTGAGTGAGTGAGTGAGTGAGTGAGTGAGTGAGTGAGTGAGTGAGCGAGTGAGTGAATAAGAGATTGAGTGATTGAGTCAGTCAATCAGTCAGTGAATGAATGAGCAAGCGAGAAAGCGAGTGGGTGAATGAGTGAATGATTGAGTGAGTGAGTGAGCAAGCGAGCGAATGAGTGAGTGGGTTAATAAGTGAGTGATTGAATGTTTAAGTGAGTGAGTAAGCGAGTGAGTCAGTGAGTGAGCGAGTTAGTGGGTGAATTAGTGAGTGAATGAGTGAGTGAGTGAGTGAGTTAGTGAAAGAGTGAGTGAGTGAGTGAGTTATAAAAGTGATTGATTCCCCTAATTCGAATTCGAGTAAAAACGACAAGTAAATTTGGATTACAACGATGCGTTCGAACAAATGAATTCGCATAAAATGTTTGTAAAAAAATTAAAATTATCCCTATTAACGCTAAAATTTAACTTGGTTACCGTAACCATTTTTGGGTTACGGTAGGGTGTCAAAAGTGTAAAGGTAATCACAGTTCTAAATACCAAATGTTACAAGTCGTAGCAGTGATCGAGTTCGAACCGAAATTTTCGAAATTATTCGAACGAACAGCCGTTCGAAAATAAGTTTTTCGTTCGGACTTGAACCGGACGAAAATTCAAATGTTCGGTTCGAACCGATTCGAAACGAAAACTTTCCGAAATTTTATTTTTTCGAATCATTTTCGATTTGGATTATACATTCATCATACTTACTCACTCACTACAGCACTCACCGCACGTCACTCACCACCCTCACTCACCGCACTCACCGCACTCACTACCGCACTCTCCGCACTCACTACCGCACTCACCGCACTCGCCGCACTCACTACCGCACTCACCGCACTCCCTGCCGCACTTACTCACCGCACTCACCCTACTCACCGCACTCACTACCGCACTCACCGCACTCACCGCACTCACTACCGCACTCACTCACCGCACTCACCCTACTCACTACCGCACTCACCGCACTCACCGCACTCACTACCGCACTTACTCATCGCACTCACCCTACTCACTACCGCACTCACCGCACTCACTACCGCACTCACTCACCGCACTCACCCTACTCACTACCGCACTCACCGCACTCACCGCACTCCCTGCCGCACTTACTCACCCTACTCACTACCGCACTCACCGCACTCACTACCGCACTCACTACCGCACTCACTCACCGCACTCACTCACTCACTCACTAACTCACCGACTATTGTTTTATATACAGGGTGGGGCAAAAGTAACTATACACTTGTTGACGCAAAATTTCTTCAAAAAATTATATTGCATCAATATGATTAAACAATCCAAACAGATGCAAAAACACCTGAAAATTTTGATTTTGCTATTTATTTTTCTTACAACAATTCATTCCATGAGTTATGCGTCTTTTTCTCGAAATTCGCCATACTTTCGGTTGTTTTCAGTGATTTTTGTCAGTTATCTCGCCATATCAACTGTTATTTGACGTAAATTGATGTTGGTATGTAATATAGAATGTAGAAAAATATTCTTAGACGTTTAACAGGAGAATAAGTTTACATTCATGCATAACAAATATAATAATTGCATCTTTTTCCATGAAAATCATCGATTTTAGTCTGAAAATGGGAAAATTCAAAATTTCTTTTTTTCAGCTTTAAAAACAATTAAAACAATATATTCCATGTTTATTGACTTATTTTAGTTCCATAGGGTCCATTAAAACACTTAACTTGAACTGTTTTGTCAATAATCCAAAAACCGCGAAAATTGGTTCAGGTGTTTTGAACACGGGCCTTACCATATTATCCGTATCGAATTGAACCATAGGGATATTCTGAAGTTGAAATCATTAGATTCTCATTCAGATACATCAAGTGAAACGTTTTATGCACTTCTTATCCTTTATTGAGGATTTTGATTAGACCATGAGGTCACTTAAAGACGTTAAAAAGGAAAAACCATGAAAATACTGAAAATCCTGTTTTAAATTGAAAATAACTGAAGATACGGTCAAATGGACATCAGAATCGGGTTTTTCAGGTATAATAACGTATATATTGCTCATAACATCATATACACTCAATATAATTTTTTTGAGAAATTGGCCTCCAACAAGTGTATAGTTACTTTTGCCCCACCCTGTATATATTGGGAGTGTGTTTGAAACGTGAGCTATACGTCTCATGTGTCTATGGAGAAATCATTTTCGAAACTGAATCGAAAATAAAAAAAAGTTTCGGTCCGGACCGAAACGAAAATTTAAATTTTCGATCGAACGTCAACCGGACGAACATTTGAAAATTTTTGTTCGAAAGATTTTCGGTCCGAGACCAATTTGTCCGTTTCGGTTCGGTTCGTTCGAACTCGATCACTGAGTCGTAGTAGTTGATTAGTATACAACCATGTTGTCGAAAAGTCATTCGCTCGAATTGAAGTTTGCTCGAAGAGTTATTAGTTCGAATTGAAGCTCGAAATTAATTCGGGAGTGTCGAATTTAAAAATCGAAAACGAGAACGAACATCAATTTTATTTTAGTCACTCTATCATTTAGTCACTCAGTCACCCCATAAACAAGTGATTTACTCATCTAGTCATCTCGTTGGTCATGCATTAAATCGGGCACTCGTCCTATCAATCAGCCACTCAATCAGTCATCCTATCCACCCATCAGTGGGTCAGACATGCCATCAATCAGTCCCTTAATCAATCATCTATCGACTAATTCATTCACTCAACTATGTATTTATTCCCTCACTCGCCCATTCATTTATTAACTCACTCTCTTATTCACTCCCTAACTAAATAACTAACCCATTTATTCACTAGTTTATGCATAGCCTCATTCACGTACACACTCATTTACTCTCTCATTCGATTCACTCACTCACGCACTAATTAAATTATTCACTCATTCACAAACCCACTCGCTCACCAACTCACACACACATTCATTTCATTCCATGAATCAGTCAATCGATAAATCATTTCATCGACCAAACAAATCACTCACTCAGTCCGTCGATCACTCATCTCATCCATCAACCATTCAGTTAGTCAGTTTATTAATTGGCATATCAATCGGCCACTCAGTCAGTAAACGCTATCAACTGCTAATCAGATCCAATTCAACCATAGATGCCAACGGAATGTTGTAAAAAATTAATTAAAACGTCAAACTATATATATTACATTTTATATTTCAATAGTAATTCATCACATGCGAACACAATTCATAACAAAATCAATATCAACGGTAATAATCATAATCAATAATAAATCACGATACAATCAGTATCAGAACATTCAGTAGACGCTGTCGGGAAACTCAAACACTTCTTTGACTTCAGGCTCTTGCGCACGTTTGTGAACGTCTGGCTCTGAAAATATTTATAGTTAAAACCATTAAATAACAAAATAACAATTCACTCCCTCCTCAACTACTCCCTCACTCCACCACTCAGTCACTTACTCATTCACTAACTCAGTTACTCACTCATCAACTTACTCACATACTCACTTACTCAATCACTCGCTCTTTCACTCACTAACTCACTTACTCACTCACTCACTCAATCACTCACAGTAAAGCGTACAAAACTCATGTCGGGTGTCAGTATTAAATACAAGACTTGTTATTTGTATTAGGATGTTTCAACGGTTTATATGTAGGTTATATGAGCTACTGATATGTCAACCAAGTCCCACGCCTAGCCTCATTCCTCAAGTTACATCTTTATTTAGTTTGCCACACTGAACCAGACTCGCTGCATCAACCGACAGAATGACTATGAGAATGAATGACCGAATGACCGAATGACCATGTATAAGAATAGCATATGATATATGTATGTAAGTTATAACACGTAGGTATAGGTACAACACTAAGGTATAGTCAATCCAACATAAGGTAATGTTTGTATAAAGACATTATAAAGGATGTTATAGGTTGGTCCCGACATGATACGGTAAGTATACTAGAATGCGGCTAATAATGATGCCAAGCATTTCTCCTCCCTTCGCCACGAATAAGTGATAGTTATAATAATATAATAATTATCCCGACATAAGAATAGAAATATTCAAATGAAATTGTATCCCGACAAAATAATATTATGCAATGGATGTGCCCTGCCTGCCCTGCTCACCAGAATAAAATAAGTATCGAGAATAAGAATAAGTATGTAGATCAATAGACGAAATAGCAATTAACTAAATTAGAAGTAATTAGAAGTAGAAGTGAAGTACACAAGATGTGAACTCACTACAGGTACATCTAAAATACCTCGATGTCACTCACTAACTAGTGACATCCGTGAAACATTAATTTCATCAATCTTACCAAACTTGAACTTTGAAAAAACTACTTTCACCAAGTTTCACATTAAAGCCTTACGTTTACTAAAACTCAAAGAATCAATCTTGATTCTTCCCTCCCATCGACAACGAAATAATTTACTTAAATAACAAAAAAAAAAGTTTTTGATTAAATGACATCATTCTTCCAACATGACTGTACCACCGGAGCTACCAAGAGCTACCCGGGTAGTTAATTTTCCAAAAATACAAAAAACGAAAAACAGTAAACTCGTGTTTGGAAACCTTTTCTCACACACTTTAATGTTGACGTTAATAATGTGTTGTCAGCCAATCTGTTGTCCCTTTCTTCAAAAAGGGGACACCATATCAAAAACCCACTTTTAAAGAACGTAACGACAACAGATAACCACTGGACGGGTAAACGATAACCACTGTTAATCCTTACGACAACCACTGCCTTTACTGTATCTATCAGTGTACGGACAAAGAGCGGCCAAATGACCACTTTCTCTACATGAATAACACAGTCTATTCATGTACCGATTCTGTCCACAATAGCTCTTCCCATTATATAATTTACCATCTTTAGAAAAATTACCAACTTGCGTGTAGTTGACTTTGGGTCGACGTGAACAATTGTCCACCTTATGGTCACCCAATCGTTTACACCAAGTGCAAAACAACTTCGCTCGTTTCTTTAGCTGAACATGTTTCACAGTCCCAACGTTCAAACCATACAACTCATTCTGCACGTCCTCTTTAGCTCGCAACTTCAAACCCAAATCCTCAAACTTGAACTCACCACTGCGCATGTTCTCAGCGACCATTACTCTAAACTCTTCACTACGCAAACCGACAACCAACTGATTCATCAGACTATCATAATACAGACGCTCGTTTGGTCTAAACGGACACAAACTTCTCAGACTCCAAACAAAATCGATCACACTTTCATGTACACCCTGTACCCTACTACGAAATTTATCCATCTTTTTACAATCCTCAAATGGATCCAGATACTTATCACACAGATATTTCACTGCAGAATCCCAGTTTAACTCATTGTTATGTTCATCAAACTCAATGCGTGCTTTACCCGACAAACAACTGAACAAATGCACGACTTTTACCTCATCAGATACTCCCAACACGTCAACACGCGCTTTCAACAAACGGAACCACGAAGAAAACTTACTCACGTCATTACCGTTGAACGTCTCGAACTTATTCGTTAACAACAAAGATTCAGAATTACGAACCGATACGCTTTCAATCGCATTCAACAACTTCACATTACCGTCGTCACAATCTGATTTCACCACTTTATTACTCAAAAATTGTTCTCCAACCTTGAAAACTCCCTCCCCTTTCACTTCAGACAGATCAACACTCATTTCACACTCTGTTCCAGGTTTCACAGGTACATAATCATAATCAACATGACCTGATGTTTCGCTGATACCACCCGTACATGGAACCTCATTCCACTCAGTTCCACCATCTGACTCAAAAGCAACATCAGAACTTGACTCACTTTCACTGTCACCCACACTAGAAAAAATCCCAGAGTCAGCATCACACAATTTCGATTTTTCACCAGCTGCCTGATCGAAAATTGACTGACCAATTTTACAAACCCAACAAAATTTACCGAGAAAATCTGGTTCAAAATCATCATTACCGAAAAAATTCGCACCAGTCGCACGCTCCAAAACCATGATCAACACATCCAAAAACGACTCATTTTCACTTACGAAAATTTTATCGACAAGGATAAAAAATTCTTCACGGCCAAACAACACATGTTTGCCAGTCACCGAGTCTATTTCAACAACAAAACTTGAATCGTGAAAACATTTTTGGCGGCCAAGTCCGTCTGGCCCCACCCGCCCAAACATCTCTGAACAACCCGTGTTCACGGCCAGACCAAGTCTGCCTATGGCTTGAACCATTTCTGATTCAACCATCTTCTTGACGCCCACAGGCAGTCCGATGTTAGGCTCAACACACGACTCAGTATTCACCACACAGTAATCATGGAGTCCCACTCCATCAAAATTCAAACCTGATTTAACATCACCATCGCTTGTAGTCGCCGCACACAGCATCTTCAGCACGAATCGGGATTCAATATGTCGCAATAGGCGAGAATCCAATATTTCAATTCAATTCACTATATCATTCAACAATTCACAAAATCATCTGAAAAAATAACCTACAGGACCTTGGCTACATATCAGTATCTTTTTAGACAAACGTCGGACGCCAGTAAAGCGTACAAGAATACAGCAATAAGCAATCAGCAATAAGACGCTGTCGGGAAACTCAAACACTTCTTTGACTTCAGGCTCTTGCGCACGTTTGTGAACGTCTGGCTCTGAAAATATTTATAGTTAAAACCATTAAATAACAAAATAACAATTCACTCCCTCCTCAACTACTCCCTCACTCCACCACTCAGTCACTTACTCATTCACTAACTCAGTTACTCACTCATCAACTTACTCACATACTCACTTACTCAATCACTCGCTCTTTCACTCACTAACTCACTTACTCACTCACTCACTCAATCACTCACTCACTCACTTACTCACTTGGTCATTCTTTAATTCACTCCCTTCTCAACTACTCCCTCACTCCACCACTCAGTCACTTACTCATTCACTAGTTCAGTTACTCACTCATCAACTTACTCACATACTTACTCACTCACTCACTTACTCACTCACTCACTCAATTGTTTTTTTTACCACTGTAGACAATTTCCCTCATACCATTTTAGATTTCGGATTTTGAAACATCATGTTTTTAACACTGTGCCTTTGGACACTTTTCTGTCCTATGCTTCAACACTGTTCCTTTGGACACCCCATCCTTTTCACTCAACACCCAATCCTGAACAACTGTGAAAACTGTTCATTTGTAAACCAAAACTTTTCGGGACATTTTAATCCGATTGTACGGTCAAATTCGAGATTGAAGTTAAACTTATTTTGAGAGCTGGAAACGAACAACTGTATATTCGAAAATTCAGAGAGTCAGTTAGTAGGTGACAGTTAATCAATAAGTCAGTCAGTAACTCAAAAAGTCAGCCAATCCGTGAGTCAGTCAGTTGATCAAATAATCTTAAAGTCAATCAGCCATTAAAGTCAATCGTTGGTCAGTTAGTCATTTGCTCCGTTTAAGTATACCTATCCGATAAATGTGTTCATAAGCCGCGGCTTGAGATTGATTCAGTGTTAAAGTATAGGGTCAGTATAAGACGGAATCTTCAAATTAAAACCCATAACTACTGATATCCGGTGAACACCAGCTTTATAATTAGAAGATCCGGTTTCAAAGTTGAACTGCGGCTTAGCTTTGAAGCTAGAGTTCATTTTGTCGGAAAAAAATTATGTTGCAAATCTCACCAAAGACCCGTTCTCTAGACGATAGTTAACTTCATTCTGAAGCCGCATCTCAATTTCGCATCAAAACTGGATTTTTATTCAATTTCAGTAGTTAAGTGTTTTAAATTGAAGCCGCAGCTCTAATTTAAAGACATCGGCTTAAGCTCGCCCTATTCTTATACACTATATTTAGTTCAAAGCCACAGTTTATAAAATGAAGACCTCGGTTACATACGTGAACGGTGCCAATATGACAGTCAGCCCATCAATAAGCTAGTCATTCATACAGTTAGTTCGTTAATCGGTAAATCAATCAGAAGGTCAGTCTGTCGGTCAGTCAAACATTCAGACAATCAGACAGTCAAAAGGTCAGTTATTTATTCCTAAGGTCAAACAGTCAGACAGTCAATCAATCAGTCATACACTCAAACAATCCGTGTGAGCTGAGTAGAAAGGCAATTCAACAGGAATGCAACCATCTGTAGTCAAACGATCACAGAATACGATTTTTTTACCAGTACCAGTTGAAAAAGGCTGGCAGTTGCTTAATTTTTTTGCTTGTTAATTTAGTGATAAAATTCTACTGTTTATCAGCAAGAATCCCTTTTAACCAATAAAAAAATTTGCTCATTTCTCTGTAAAACTTTTTTATGTATGAAACTGTAATTTTTATGATTTTTAGCAAAATCCGAAGAATTCTTCCCCTGGGCGTAGTGAATGGAGTGGTCACCTGTCGTAAAACGATTCGTTTGATGAACTTTCCACTCTTGGAAAAGGTTTCCAAACAGAAGACAAATAAAGTGATGAACTTTCCATTCTTGAAAAAGGTTTCCACTGAGAAGACAAATTTCAAGTGATGAATTTTTCATTATTAAAAAAAATTCTTTTTAGAGGGAAAATGAACTGATATAGCATATCCAGGTTTTTTTGTTAGCAAAAGGTGTTTGGCGCGCAATTCGAATTCAAAACTGCTTTCGGCGCGCTTTTAAATTTTCAAGAAACATTTCAAACATTTCAACAAAGTATTGTTCACCTAACATTCGGACCACATAGAAAATTTAGCTTAATTCATTGCATACGTGCGTAACCGGTTCCTAAATTGAATTTTTGTTAACAATAAACCCTGATCAAGCTATAAACAGTATAACTCAGTGGTCGAATCGACAGTTGTCCGAATTGACACATGTTTGAGAACTCGAACTCTACGTTAATGAGCTCAATAATATCGAGTAGAATTCAAACTTTATTCTGAAACCTATAAATAGTAAGCGAAGAGTTTGGTGGGTGTCAGTCATATCACCAATCAGTCTGTCGTCCCATTGATCTGTCATTCACTTCGTCAGTCAGTTTTGCCATCAATCACTCATCCCATCTATCAGAAATCTAATCATTCACTCTTTATTTATCCATTCATTCATTCATTCATTCAATCATTTCATCATTCACTCACTCACTCACTCGTTCACTCTCTCACTCGCTCTTTCACTCAATCATTCACTCACTCACAGCCACATAAACGCACTCTTTCACTCCATCATTCACTCTGTCCTTCACTCCATCACTCATTTACTCACTCACCCATTCACTCACTCACTCACTCACTCACTCACTCCATCTCATGTTCACTTGTTCCTCACTTACTCCCTTACTCACTCACTCATTCACTCACTCACTCACTCACTCACTCACTCACTAACTAACTCACTCACTCACTCACTTACTCACTTCCTCACTCACTTACTCACTCACTCACTCACTCACTCACTCAATCACTCACTCACTCACTCACTCACTCACTCACTCACTTCCTCACTCACTCACTTACTTCCTCACTCACTCGAACAGTTGCGAAACAACTCCGTGACTATTTATACTCACTCTTTTCCTCACTCACTCGAACAGTTGCGAATTAACTCCGTGACTATTTATTTTTAAACCATTTTCTTTTTAACACTTTTTTTAAAACAATAATCCGATTGTAAAAATCATTTCTTCTAAATCACTTTAATGTAAACTTTTTCTTCCTTCAAAACTGACAATTTGTGCTTTTTTTTGCCAAATCGTAGAATTCTTCCCTAGTGCGTAGTGAATGGAGTGGTCACCGGGTGCTTGGAGAATAGATTAATCCATAAGTCATCTACAGTGTTCCATAAGTCTTCTACAGTAATCATTAAATTACGGAAGGTTACTGTAATTTTTAATTTTTCTTGTTTTTTTAATATTTAATTTAGTTTGAAAACAAGAATCATGAATAAGGGGTTTTCTAGGGCGCTGAATCCGAATATCATAATCATTTTTCAATCAGACCTCTTGTTGACTGTCAAATTGAATTTATTTAGAAATCTCTGAGTCTCCAGAATACCTAATGCAGACTAATAGCTTGAAAACGTTGACTACAATGTTTCCAAAACTTCTGAGTCTAACTATGACACTATTTGTAGAGAGCTATGTATCAATGAGGCTCAATTCTTAAGTGAAAACTCACTGTCTCAATCTTATGAAAACTGAAAGTCATGCTAAGTTAGGTGTTGAATAATTACATTAGCTGCTCGAAAAAAACAATCTCAGATTGAAAATGTGTAGATGAAGAGCATAGCTTATCTTCTTTGATCAGAAAGAGAAGCTCCAACAAATGTCAAAAATTAAATCACTATATAGAACGACTCTTTAACTCACCATATACTAAATAATACTAATTGTATTTTATTAACCTTAGTGATACCATCCGAACCAAATCTGAACAATTCACACGATTCAAACTCGGTATAACTTTTTGTGCTTGTTGTTAGATCAACAGATGTAAAACTTAAGTCATGCTGTTTTATTGACAGCCGATAAAAATGCAGGATAAAATTTTCACTTCCATAATGCAAGGAAAAACGTAAATATTGAATTTATAACTGTAGGTTAACAGACATCACAGTGTGAGACTAGGTAGTAGACAGACCAGTAGGTACTCAATCAAGGCAACAACAACCAATAACAAAACAATTTCGTTTGAACAAGGAACAAGTGAAGAAGAAAAGATACACAAAGTAATTAGCAGAAACGTAACCCAATAAACCTAAAAATGACAGAATCAGGACAGTTCAGGACAGCTCACTGTTGACTTGACTCTGAACGCAGGCGGGTGCAACCTGAAATAAAACGATCGATTATGAACAATCATGAACTCATGCTAGCACAATCATGAACCTTATTCAAGTAAAAAATAATATGAAGCCAGTTTCATTAGAACTAAACAAAACACTAGTGTTGTTTACATATCTATTGTACGCAGTTCATATGATCCAACCTGCATGTACAAGTTGTACTGCATGTCCAACCCAACGTACGAGTCACTCACGACGTAAACGGTCAGCACCAGCTTGCCGACAGCAATCGGGGTGTGGATGCACAGGTCCACCGGAAAGAATAAACAATTAATACCCGCAACAGCAAACATCGAAATAATTACCACAGGTGAAATAGCTCACATGAAAACAGCATTAACAACAACACCAACCACCACAACAACAACAACAATGATACGAACGTTAATTGTCCTGGCAATGTAGGGCACACATCGTATGGCATAAAGAGTGTCCGTCTCTGCACATCCGATCATCACAATCCATCCCTCGTCCTTGTGCTTGGGGAATCGAGGAGTGATGGCGTTCGACACACCCGGCTGACGATGTCGAGACTGCACATATACATAAATACAATATATATGTATACAGGGTGGGCCAAAAAAACCACACAACTTTGAAGGCTAATAACTTTGTGAATACGAATCGGATTAATTACCGGTGTGGGTCAATTTAATCAGTATATATTTGAAATGTTGTAACTATAATTTTATTCAAAAATTTCAATGCAATCAGAAGTTACGCAACAACTTCTGAAAAAATACCATTTTTTCAACCGCGCGTTAGTTTTTATACATGGGTTACAATAGATAATGTTTTATACGGCTCAGACGAACTGTTTTGGTTTCTTTAGCGTTATTCAGTTAAAACCAAGTCAATGAATATGTTTAAAACAATATTTTTATCAACTCAGACAGTTTTTAACATGAAAATTACCATTCATGATAGAAAACAGGCTGTTGAGCATTGAGCACAGAACGTCCATATTGAGCACAGAACGTCCATATTGAGCATGTCATCAACTTTAATATGCTTTCTATGTGTCTGAAACTTGTCAAAAACATTGTTTCTTGAATTTATGTGTAATTTTTGTCTTCTTTATGAGAATTTATTATTGTAAAAATGAAACTGTACGGGTTCTCAGTAGAAAAACCGCAACTCTTCGGTAATAGTTTGATATCTTTACGAAAAATTAAAATTTATCTATAATAATTTCATGAATGAAAGTCAAAGATATACCAGTTAAAATGTTGCAAACCGCAGTTCAATCCGATTCTTAATTACTGAGTCATTACCCTCCAAAGTTGTGTGGTTTTTTGGCCCACCCTGTACATATACGTTAATACAATTCAAACATACCACTCATTCATCATATTGTCCATCAGCTCAATCGTTACATCAAACTACAATATAGTTTGCAAATTTATTTTGTATTTTTTTCGTTATTTTATCACCATACGCGTTCGTTTGTTCTGACATAGTCTTCTGCGTTTTCACAAACGGTACGTTAACCTATTCACTGTGAATAAACCACAGCGAAACCTACAACCACAACAACAACAACAACAACATCAACAACAACAACAACGACCCAACAACAACAACAACGAACGGGATGGGGTGTGAGCGTGACGGACACCATGTAATCCTGATCGGCGTTCACTATCGTCCAGTTGATCTGTTTAACAGATGCTGAAATGGCAAGCTCGTTACTCAATTCAATAGATTCAAATGACCGCTTCCGAGCAATATATAACAATTGACATAGTTTTTTGTGAATAAATCGGGGTTTTTTTACTTGGATTTCTTTATTAACTGAAGCCATCGAGGCACACTTTTACCATATCAGAATGGTGTTTTCGTAGTGTTGATGCAACGACAACCAACGTGTTCGGTTTGGCATCTGCACCCGTTTGGTCTGCACTCCCTGTCCACCCGTCCACCAGCCCAAAACGCTCACCACAGGTGCCGCGAACCGAGGCAGTCCCAACAGCGTTCTCTCGATCTGAAAGTTCACGGTACATTTCCACAAAAGTCTGTGATTGACAAAAAATGAAACAACCGGTATTACTTAGAACATCATGCATCGGGAAATATGAAAAGTTGAAAAAAAACTGTGACGTTTCCTCTAACACGATTTTGGAAAAAAAAACAATTTCAGACGACGGTTAACAGATGATAACAACGAGCAATTGATTTTGATAAAAACGATGAAACAAAAAGTTGAAAGTTTAAGTGAAAACTATGAAACAAAGTTCGAGTATAAGGATGTTTTACACGCAAAGTGGGAGTTAATATGTGAATAGTAATATATGCGGTTTTCAACTAACATCATGTACTTGATTTGGTTCGAGTACACCACGACATGTTTGCATCAGGTACTCCGGATCGTGCTCAACCACGTGCCGCAGTTCGGGCAGACTCGGGTGTGCACTGTAATAAAAATATAAATGGTCATACAGCTCCATCTAAAGCCCGTATGTTGTTTCTGCAAACAAAAATATTGCCCAACACGTCTGATAATGAAACATCAATAGCCTTAACTCAACTCAACTAGGTTTACTGTTGACCCTATAGTTTAACACAGTAGAGTAAGGGGTGATGATGATTGATGTGCGTGTTAACGCTGATTGTCTGATGGTTCACTTTCAGACGTTTTTGGCAACATAATTTCTTGCAGAAACAACAAACGGGCTTTAGCTTAGTAAGCTGAGTGTTAGACATTGGATTGGAATTCGGAGAAAATATTTCTCCAGTTTTGAAGCCGTTTCACTAACATACACCTTTTAAAAATAAACTCCACTGCATCAAACCGTCAAAGAAGAAGGAATTCAACTATTGTTCCACCTTGTCATCTCGTTTGCTAGGAACATAACATCATGTAAATAACGTAAATATTGAGGACCAACCTGAACAGGGCAACCATCTGTTGAGTGAGATGCGGCAGTGTGATCAGGGGTGAATCATCGTGCCAGCATGCCTGAACAGGTTCAATACTTTATGTTAACATTTACTATATGCTACAGTAAGGATATGGGGGGCGAATGGCGTAGTACATTGGTGGTTGTCGTAAGATGATCGAGTATAATATATTTGAGTTTCAGTATTCACCGTCCATGTATTGTCGATCATTGTCTATGTTATTGTTATCATATAGCATGTTGTGGTTATCGTGTGCTTTGCTTTAGCTTGTGTTATTTCGCATGTTTAACGTTTATGCTTTCAGTTGCCTTACGCACGTGTCGTTGTTTTGCTTTCCCCAGGTGATCGTGTTCGCTCATCCGCACATCGCTTGTGTACGCGTGGCCGGTTGCGGGGCTGCCTGTAGCTTCATTGCGGGGCTGCCTGCAGCTTCATATGATTTATATTGATATATGATTTGTGTTGCATCTCGGAGGGTGACGTGTTTTGCTTATTTTGACCCCGTTAGGGGATTAGTACACAATTTCGGGTCACAATTTCCCACATTTACATTTTGTCATTTCAGTCGTTGTGTGTTCGGGTTCAGAGTCGGTGGTTTTATTGTGTGCTGGTTTGGAGTTTCTCGAAAGATTGGAAGTCGCAAGTTTTCAAGTCTTGGTGTTTCGGAGAAAAGGTTTTCAAGATTGGAAAGTATTTGGAAGTGGAACCGACCGCCCGTTTGTTTTGTTTGAGTTCCTGTTTGCCGTGAGAAGTTTCTGGAAAGCTAAAAATTGTAAATCAAGTTTTCATAAAGTTCGATGTCCGGGTGTCTCTATTGATTCATATCTTTGCTTTTGCTATCATCACGTTTTGCACAATCACTAATAGAATATACCTGAAAAACTTGGTATATTTGCTTGCTTATTGTTTACTGTGAACGGTTCCCAAACCGTTGGTGCTTGCACCAATATCGTTGTCGTGTGCTTAACCCATTAACCAGGTATCTAAATAACCAAAATTCATAACTGGCCATCCTCTACAGCCGACCACCACCTTACGAACAGCCGAATAAACAGGAGCAGGAGTCGATTCACATACCCGGGTTACAAAAGGGGAAACTAAAGGTGAGAGCGTGTGAGTGAATGACTGAGTTGATGTCTGGGTGTAAATGAATGTGTATGAGTTGATGCCTGGGTGTGAATGAAGAGCGTGTAAGCAGTCCCAGAGAAAATCTACTATTGGGAAAACTGAGAGTCTAGGGTGTGTCATAGAAATTGTATTGTTTTCCAAAACATAAATTTTTTTCGAGTCTAGAAAATCTCGTGTCTGAGTAAAGTTGTTGACTTAACTGGTACATAAATTATACTGTGTAAACCCCACCGAGCAAATGCATTAATTTTTGATTGTACGCGTGTGTATTGATATTGAAGTATTATAGTCTGCTCTCCAAATTTGTGAAGTGAGTGCATATTGAATAATTGGAAGTGTGAGTTATTGTATAGTGTGTAACTGAAATCGTGAGAGAACGTTGTTGCATACTAAATATTATTGCGTAAAATATTATTTGCTTAACTGGTGTTTGTATATTGTTGTTGCATAATTATTAAACTGCTGGAGTAGTATATCTATTGGATACTACCAGGTCTACATAAGAGTGCGTTCATTAAGAATCGACCAATGAACGGTGTCATTAACTTGTATTAATATTGACTAGAATAAATTCGCTGTGTTTTAGTATTTCATAGTCACCCAGTATTATATAGTGTGCAGTATAGTTTAGTTTATATTATATTGTAGTGAGTACCAGCTATCGTTACAAATTAATTATATAGTGCAGCATTTTATTGTTAGCATTATTATCGGAAATTTCAAGCGTGTGTTATAAATAATTAGTGCGTCTCATTAATGTTCTACTAGACTCTAGTATTATTGTCAGTCTGTGTAGCATACATTGGTACGCCTTATACTAGTGTTATATTAGTCTCAGCATTGTTGTGTAGTATTGCATTCTGTGTGTAGTATATAATAGCGAGCTTTATTAACGTTAACGTTATATTTATTTCAGCATTTGTGTTTGTAGTACATATTAGTCTGTATACTAATAGTGTTGTAGTATTATTATTATTTATTATAACGTGTGTGTGTGTGTGTGTGTACGATGTCAGTCAACGGTGACAATGTGAGTGAAGCGAGTCAGCAGCCAGTCAACAACGATGATGTGGGGGTGTTCATGGCTACAAGAGAAGAAGTGGAAGAGTACGTGACTGTCATATCGGAGGACCTCGACAGCTTACTGAGGATGAAGGTGCACATCAAGGAGTTGGTGCGTTCATTTGATGCACTGGTAGCGGCAGGAACAAAATTGCCAAGGTCACCAAACGCAAAGGCACCAGCGGCGCTTCAAGTATTATGGATCGGGAAAGCGCTGGACCGAATCTTTGCAGCAGTCGACGCGGTGCCGTGGAATCGAAACATCATCAATGAGACTCAAAACAGAAGACAGTCGTTAGCCAATGACGTGCAGCAAGCGGATCGAAGCGAGTGGTATGATGTCAGTGACGATGAGGACAGTCAACGAGCGCCACCCCTGGCAGTGAACATGCATTCAACACCGATGATCAACAGAGCAGTGAGAGACAGTCAGGAGCAGAGTGGGGCGAATCGGGATGCGAAGGCAGAGCATCAGACTGTCACACCAGTACCGAGTCAGGCGTCAGCTGTAGACGTGCTAGCCAATGAGCTCATCAAAGACAGGCACAGAGCAGAAGAGAGAAGACTCAACAGTGACATATTTGACAAGTTTGACGGCAACAAGAAGAAGTTTAGTGAGTGGATGGCAGACTTGCTGCGTAACGTGGACAAAGATGAAGTGCCAGAAGAGTTGAAGCTGAGTCACCTGAAGAGACGCCTAACAGGTCAGGCATTGAAACACTACACCAAGCAGCTGTACAGACCAACGTGGCGCGACGCACTGCAACATCTCGAGAGGAACTACAGGCGACACCAGACCAAAGAGCAGAAGATGGCAATCTTCGTAAATAGAGAGCAACTGACAGACGAGAATGTCCTGGACTACGCGGTGTCCTACAGCAACTGTGTCCGTACGATGACTGGGCGTCCAGAGAGTCGGCGTTGAAGGTCAGATTGAGTGATGGGTTGAAAAGGGATGATTTTGGCGTGCGAGCCGGAGTGTCAGCCGATCAAGGTAGATGTTTCCATGACATCGTGGAGGAGTTGGCAAAGCAGGAGGAGGTCGAAGAGAAGAGGGGCAAAGGCAGAGGGCCGCCAGTGAGCAGGAGTGGACAGGTTCAGCAGCGCAGAGAGAGTGAAAATGACAGTTGGTGTACAACCTGCCGCAGGTACACAGACCACATCGCCAGCAGTTGTACGCAGCGTGTCAACAGGGCAGCAGCAGGGGGTCAACCAGGTCCGAGGTGTTTTGGGTGCAATGGCTTCGGCCACAAGCAAGCCTTCTGCCCACACAAGGCAAGAGCGACATACAACAACTGGAGGACAGCACCGGGTCAGCAGGATCAGCCGAGTCAAGGCAGATGGGGTCGAGAGTATGAGAACAACAATGGGTGGTACCAGCAGGGTGATCAAGGGTACAACAGGAGCAGTCAACAGAGACAAGGGTGGAATGGCAATGCGCCACGGGGAGGTGGAAGTAATGTCAGGGCAGTGTATGGTCACCAGAATCGGTATGATGTCAGTGAGAGCGATCAAGTGTGCGCATCAAGCTACCAGAATGCTGTCAACAAGCTAAGTGAACACGTCAAGGAGTCGTCCAGCAGTAATACGATCAGCGTTGTGCGTTTAGCAGTGAAGGCAGTGTCAGCAAGTGATAAACCGAGGGTACCTAAAGTCAAGAT
This sequence comes from Daptonema setosum, assembly GCA_964036265.1. Classification (NCBI taxonomy): domain Eukaryota; kingdom Metazoa; phylum Nematoda; class Chromadorea; order Monhysterida; family Xyalidae; genus Daptonema; species Daptonema setosum. The sequence continues at coordinate 67,715 of CAXIWR010000084.1, read as the reverse complement.
TGGCGATATCGAGGTGGATGGCAATGAATGCATGCTGGATACAGGAGCGGGATGTAATCTGATGACACCGAAGATGGCGAAGAAGGTGGGAGCCAGGATGACTGTGTGCCAGACGCCGTTGAGGGACGTGCAGGGAGCTGAAATGAAGTGTTATGGAGAGGCAGTGGTGAAAGTGACATGGCCAGGATGGGGCAACATTAAGGGTGTGTTTCACATTACTGAGATTGTGGATCATGAAGTGTTGATCGGATGTCCGCTGATGAAGATGATGGGCATGCAGTTGATTGGACCAGACGGAACGGATTTCCTGGGGAACAGAGAAGCGTTGAGGCTCGTGGCTGCCGTGAAGCCATCAGGTCATGCGATGTGCTGTCCAGCAAGAAAGGATGATGTGAAACCCGCAACAACTCGACCAAGTTCGTGGACAGGGGGAGGGAGTGAGCGATGTTCAGCGGTGAACAAACCTGTCAGTGAGTATGTGCAGCCACAGGAGAAGAGGTATGATGTCAAGGTGCTGAGAGACGACTATGTGATGCCGTATGAACGTGTGAGTGAGGCGAGAATGCCGATGGTGAACCACTTTGAGCAGCAGGGAGTGAATGCGTATGACGTCAGGAAGCCATGGAAGGCGCGATTGAGGAGAGTTCGATGTTTCGCGTGCTCAGGAGATGGACACAAAGCCAGGGATCACGACCGTGGATCACGGAATCAAGGCTATCGCGGTGGTATCAACAACAACCCGAGTGTTCGCGCGCAACAGTGTCATCGTCAAGAGTCGTATAAGCCGTGGAGGAGAGACAACCGTGAGTATGGAGATCGACTGAGTGACAGTTTTGGGAGTTCTGAAAGTGACATGGACTGGCGGGCGCAGAGATATAAGCCGTGGCAAAGACAACCGTACCGCGATCGGAGCTTCATGATGCAGGAATTCGACTGTGGACGAGGGGAGGAGTAAGGATATCGGCGAATGGCGTAGTACATTGGTGGTTGTCGTAAGATGATCGAGTATAATATATTTGAGTTTCAGTATTCACCGTCCATGTATTGTCGATCATTGTCTATGTTATTGTTATCATATAGCATGTTGTGGTTATCGTGTGCTTTGCTTTAGCTTGTGTTATTTCGCATGTTTAACGTTTATGCTTTCAGTTGCCTTACGCACGTGTCGTTGTTTTGCTTTCCCCAGGTGATCGTGTTCGCTCATCCGCACATCGCTTGTGTACGCGTGGCCGGTTGCGGGGCTGCCTGTAGCTTCATTGCGGGGCTGCCTGCAGCTTCATATGATTTATATTGATATATGATTTGTGTTGCATCTCGGAGGGTGACGTGTTTTGCTTATTTTGACCCCGTTAGGGGATTAGTACACAATTTCGGGTCACAATTTCCCACATTTACATTTTGTCATTTCAGTCGTTGTGTGTTCGGGTTCAGAGTCGGTGGTTTTATTGTGTGCTGGTTTGGAGTTTCTCGAAAGATTGGAAGTCGCAAGTTTTCAAGTCTTGGTGTTTCGGAGAAAAGGTTTTCAAGATTGGAAAGTATTTGGAAGTGGAACCGACCGCCCGTTTGTTTTGTTTGAGTTCCTGTTTGCCGTGAGAAGTTTCTGGAAAGCTAAAAATTGTAAATCAAGTTTTCATAAAGTTCGATGTCCGGGTGTCTCTATTGATTCATATCTTTGCTTTTGCTATCATCACGTTTTGCACAATCACTAATAGAATATACCTGAAAAACTTGGTATATTTGCTTGCTTATTGTTTACTGTGAACGGTTCCCAAACCGTTGGTGCTTGCACCAATATCGTTGTCGTGTGCTTAACCCATTAACCAGGTATCTAAATAACCAAAATTCATAACTCTACCTATAATCAGTCACTACCCTAATGAGCTTAATTTAATATAAAAATCAATTATATCAGTTGAGCTACATGTGGGGGGGGGCAAAAAAAATGACGACACTGTGATATGAAGAGAAAAGTATAACCACCTGCAACAGACACTGCAACAACGACGATGTACGAAGACACAGACTCAGGTGACCCCGTTCAGCTGCCACGTCCAGCACAGCCTGCAATCAACAGTTCATAACAACAACAACAACAACAACAACAACAACAACAACAACAACAACAACAATAACAACATAACAACAACAACAACAATAACAACAATAACAACAATAACAACAACAATAACAACAATATCAAAAACAACAACAACAACAACATAAAAAAAAAGAACACCAAAACAATCCTGATGATAACCTGTATAATGCGAATCACCTGATCAAGGACGGACTTGAGGTCGGTGACGTAGTCAGTGGACGGCAGTGTGACTCTGCCAAAATGTGCCTGCAGCAGCAGATGCGTCTTGGTCGAGGCGTTGCCCATCACCGACTCGGCAAAACGAATGCGGCAGTGACGAGACAGATCCCTGCAATACCACACACATTATATACTGCCCTTTCATTCATCCAATCACAATCATTGGTTTGCCTAACATAAACTAGCCTATTGACACATAGCACAAGCAACTAAAAATGCCCTGTAGGCATGGGGAGTAACGTATGTGGTTCGATCCGGGCAAGTCCAATCGTGAAAAAGTAAGAGACAAGAATGTTTTATTTACAAATTTTAGGTAGTCTGATCGTGAAAAAGCAAGAAAAAAGATTTGCGATGAATCACGAAAAAGCTTGTAATTCATTAAATGAAGAATCAAACCAAATTACACGAAACATACTTGGAACTTTTAATGAGTGGCGTGCAAAAACACGATGATGTACATACATGAAACAAACTAACATGTTGATGTGTTTTTCGTTGTGGCGTACAGGTATCTCGGCATATTCTGGAAGGTCCTGCAATACTGTCTACCATGCATCATTGTTGATAACAACCGGCCAAAAAAATCATCTTAACTTAACCATTCTTCGAGCATGGAAACCTAGTTTATACAGTTATCCGTTTGAAAACAACAACGACAACAACAACAACAACATCAACAACAACAATAACAATAACAACAACAACAACAAGGACAACAACAACAACCAGAACTTACGGTAATCATGGCGAGTACATCCTCCAACATGGACACGGCACTCAGTCTGTTCTGCATCATCAACAACAACAACAACAACAACCACAACAACAACAACAACAACAACAACAACAACAACAACAATAACAACCAGAATTTACGGTAATCATGGCGAGTACATCCTCCAACATGGACACGGCACTCATTCTGTTCTGCATCATCAACAACAACAACAACCAGAACTTACGGTAATCATGGCGAGTACATCCTCCAACATGGACACGGCACTCATTCTGTTCTGCATCATCAACAACAACAACAACAACAACAACCAGAACTTACGGTAATCATGGCGAGTACATCCTCCAACATGGACACGGCACTCAGTCTGTTCTGCATCATCAACAACAACAACAACAACAACAACAACAACAACAACAACCACAACAACAACCACAACAACAACAACAACCAGAACTTACGGTAATCATGGCGAGTACATCCTCCAACATGGACACGGCACTCAGTCTGTTCTGCATCATCAACAACAACAACAACAACAACAACCACAACAACAACAACAACAACCAGAACTTACGGTAATCATGGCGAGTACATCCTCCAACATGGAAACGGCACTCAGTCTGTTCTGCATCATCAACAACAACAACAACAACAACAACAACAACCACAACCACAACCACAACAACAACCAGAACTTACGGTAATCATGGCGAGTACATCCTCCAACATGGACACGGCACTCAGTCTGTTCTGCATCATCAACAACAACAACAACAACAACCACAACAACAACAACAACCAGAACTTACGGTAATCATGGCGAGTACATCCTCCAACATGGACACGGCACTCAGTCTGTTCTGCATCAACTGCACCGATTTGTGTGTCAAGTAGTAGATCGACGCGATCCAACCCGCCGGCAGTGAGCGCACGCTGAAACCATCTTCCTGAAAAATAGCATTTAGTTATTCTTATAATCTAGTGAAATGCAGGTTCTCGTTTATTAGTTTCCTACTTTTCATGTATTATACTGATTCCCTAGTCTTAATAACTATTAATGTCCGTAATTTCGATAAAATATAATAGTATGGCTGGTTTATTGTTACTATCGAGAGAACTCAACTATAATTGCAACTAATATTTTTGCCAAGAATGATAATCGTACAATTACTTTGTTAAACATGCGAATGATCAACGTCTTTTTTTCGAAAACAACCATCAAACTTGATGGCATTTTACCGAAGTTTTTTTTTGAAAATTAGAAAAGTTTTGAATGAAAATTAAGCGGTGATCAGGTACAAACTTAACGAGTTGTTTTTTATGTCTTTAATCATGTAAATTTTGTTTAAAAAATCATTCAAGAACATGATAAATTTAGGTTCAAAAATTTATGGATGATCGGGTTCTGTTCTTGAATGTTACAGTACAAAAGATGAGCAGCGTAACCTTATTTTCAGTTGTGTGGCAACGGGTTTACGTTGGGCTTACCTGTTAAGATATTTTTGTTTTAACAACAGAAATGTATAACCCATTATCAGTAATATGGACGGATCAGTTTTTACATGAAAAATGAGCGGTTATTAATTTCAAACTCCGTAGGTTGTTCCAAGCTGTTTTTAAAAATTCCCCGAATAATCCTGTAATTAAATCATTCGTAGTTTTCCTTACCACGGGACGGTAAAACATGATATCTTATGAAGAAAATAAGCTATTCACAGTTGACTCTAACTTTTTTGCAACGGGCTCATACTGTATTACTGTTTTTCTGCATCTGAACTTATCAAGTTATTTCAGCTTATCTTATTCAAATAATCATGTCGAGTCGTGTGCTGTAATTATTTTTGGCGTTTTTAAAATGACGGGTAAAAAACAGATACTTTATGATGAAAAAAACGCTGCAAATTTCATAGGCGCTAATAAGTTCTACAAATAAGACGAAAATCAATTGGTAATAAAACTCAAACTTTACGGGTGGCTTCCAAAGTTTCCCCTGGGTTTTATCACTCAATATCTAATTTGAACGAACATCAAAACGAAAAAGTTAACAATTAACTCAGATTTGAATAAATCAAATAAGTTGAACATTTAAACAACGGGTTACGATAATTATTGTTAAATAGTTAGCTTTGTAAATCTAACAAACAGTTGCTTAGCAACGGGTTAACGAATATCAAAACGAAAAAGTTAACAATTAACTCAGATTTGAATAAATCAAGTAAGTTAAACATTTAAACAATGGATTACGGTAATTAATGTAAAATAGTTAGCTTTTCTAAACTTAACAAACAGTTGCGTAGCAACGGGTTTACCCTAGTAAGAGTAAAAGTTAAGCCTGATGATTACTCATTGCAAGAACCATATTCCGGACCTTCCACGAGTTTCACTGTAACTTCTTTACAGTCAGCTCATCTTAACATTTAGCGTGAATTCGAGTTTTTAAATGATAACAATTCGACAAGTTTTTTTTGATATATGAAAAGTAAGTATAACTCATTCTTCTGCTTAATAACGATCATTTTGAAATACATGAGTTATAAGAAATCAAAATATATTACAGCTCACTAAACACAAAATAGTTTGTTCGTTGAATATATGTATTTGGTTACTTAAGTTGTGTGAATGTATAATTTAATTTTTCACCGGTTTATAATTGGGTCATTGGGTTTATAATTTTATTTTAAACGATGAATAATGGAAATCCGTAAGCGGAATCGTAGACGCATGTTATGAAATGTTTCCCTACAAATGACTGTTGTAAAGGTCTTATTGAAACGGCATACGAATTTCGGTATCAAGTTTTATCAATATTTTAATATCAACCCTGTAGCAAATCAAAGTTCATAGAACCAAACGAACTTTGAAACTGCAGACCGATTGTTATTTTTGAAACGTAATACTGCAACTGCAGAGAAACGAATGTCATCCTTATTATAGCATCAAACGTGTGAATACGATTTGTTGCCTATATGGAAACATGCTGATTTTCTCAACGAAAAGTCCGGAATATGGTTCTTGCAATGAGTAATCATCAGGCCTAACTTTTACTCTTATTGTGGATATTAAGCTTTTGAAATTCCATTGTTGTCAGCCGCAGAGTTTAGTTCCTAGCGGTCAATGTCATACAAAACTCGGAAATGTAAATTAGTTGTAACGCCATCGAATTCTTGTCTCTCACTTTTTTACGATCAGCACTAATAAGAACCATATTAGAAACTCATTATGCTTTTGGGCATTTTTATTTCTTGTTTCTATCTTTTTTATGTGTGAACATTTATTCACTGAACTCAATTTTATCAAACTTGAAATGAACCGGGCTCAGGTCATAGGTTTATTTTCAACATTGAAAGTAGGGATGAACGGAAAGAGCCCCTCGTCATTTTTTATTCAGCGGTAAAAATTCTATTTAAACTGTATATAGTACTGTACTTTTCAAGAAATCTAATGTTATTTTTAGATTGAGTCTTTTAAACTGTAATGTGACACGAATTCTATCATACATAAATGATGTCATCGACACCCAAGGATTTCCCCTTTATTATAACAATAAATAAATATAGAAGAAATTTAAATATTGTATTGAATACCTCCAGGGCAATACAGCCGGCTTGAATCAGGCTCTGCATCACCATTTCGACCTTGAACCAAAGAAACGCGTTTATTGACTCCGCATCCACTGACAGCAGGCCATAATAACTGCAAACAATAAGCATCACATAAAAAATTTGAATAATCAGAATCCGAACTTTGAACCCATGGAAACAACAACCGCCTTAGCAGCAACGACAAAAACAAACAGCCACCATCACAATTCATGTTACGAATTTTTTTAACAACAACAACATCCATTACATCAACAACAACAACAACAACGCAACAACAACTACTACTAATACTACTACAACAACAACAACACAATAACAACAACAAAAACAACAACAACCCAACAACTACTACTAATACTATAACAACAACAACCACAACAACAACAACAACAACAACGACAACACCAACAACAACAAAAATAAAAACATCAACAACAACCTAACAACAACACAACAACAACAACTACTACTAATACTACAACAACAACAACAACAACAACAACAACAACAACAACAACCAACACAACAACAACACAACAACAAATACAACACAACAACAACAACAACCTGGGATTGTTAACGAGTCGTCTGAAATAATAGGTCCAGGTCAGGAAGTTGACTGCACCCTGCTTGGTGCAAATCGAGCGGGCTACGATCGCAGCGTTCATGTGATCACAGAGGGTCTGAGTGAGTGAGTGAGTGAGTGAATCAGTGAACGAGTGAGTGAGTGAGTGAGTGAGTAAGTGAGTGAACGAATGACTGAATGGAGTGAGTGAGTGAGTGAGTGAGTGAGTGAGTGAGTGAGTGAGTGAACGAATGACTGAATGGAATGAATGAGTGACAGCAGGGGTGGGCCGGGTTTTTTGGCACTTTGCAGGGGGTGGGGGGGGTAGCCGACAGAAAATCCCATTTTACCCGACCTGTCCGAAAAGTGGGGGGGGGGGGGGGGTAAGGTCGGGTAGGGGGGGGTAGAAAAAAAATTTTTTCGCATAAAACGCTTGTTTTTTGCTTGTTTTTGCTAAAAAATCTTCTATTATATGGTATAAACATCACATATACCGGTTTTTTCAGGTTTTAACCAAGAAAATTAACCCAGAAAACGTGTTTCTTCAAAAAAAAATTCTTACAGCCAGAAAATTTTGAAAAATGAGCCTCAAAATCGAGGTTTTGAGGCCGATTTTCTCAAAAATTTCGAGTAGGGGGGGGGGAGGGGGTAGGCGACCTAAATTTTTGTCTAGGGGGGAGGGGTAGGCTACCCGACGACCCTGAAAAGTGGGGGGGGGGTAAACCCCCCCTACCCCCCCCTGCGGCCCACCTCTGAGTGACAGTGAGTGAGCGAGTGAATCATTGAACGAGAGCATGAGTGAATAAATGACTAGATGGGATGAGAATAACGAATGCAGTGCAGTCCGCCATTGAGTGAGTGAAAGATGGATAAGTGATAGACAACAACAAACTGATAGGCAACGAGTGACATGTCAACCACCTTTTCCAGATTCGACTCAACGGGAAATGGCTCATAGAGGAACTCCTTGTAGAAATGTTTCTTGGTGTCCTGCACAAACACACAGGCGACACCATGGTCATCGAACTGGGGACGTCCGGCATGACCCATCATTTGCAGTACATCTGCAGTGAGTCATTCAATCACTGACTGACTCACACATTTAATGACTGACTCACACATGCAATGACTGACTCACACATTGAATGACTGACTGACACATTTAATGACTGATTCACACATTTAATGACTGATTCACACATTTAATGACTGACTCACACATTGAATGACTGACTCACACATTTAATGACTGACTCACACATTTGATGACTGACTCACACATTGAATGACTGACTCACGCAGTTTTCCATAAGCTACCCTTTTTTCATCTTCAAGTTTCTCAAATCGCTCATATGCCTAAGCCTAAGCCAAATACTGAGCCAAAGTTCATTCCTAAGCCTAAGCCTAAGTTCCAAGCTCGGAACTAAGCCTAAGCCGGAGCCTTAATCGAATGGATTGAAGCTGAGAAGCAGAATAAGAAAAAGGGTAGGGTATGTAGATTCTGCTAGGTAATTTCCCAACCCTACCCTTTTTTCATCGAGATTTAGAAGTATTTCGACCCGTCTTTTTGGCCAAAAACAAATACATAGCAGAAAGTTATTTCTAAGCCTAAGCCTGATACATAGGCATGTAAAAAAGCCAAATCCAAAGTCTGAATTGACTTAGAGAAGAAAAAATGTACAAAAGAAAAAAGGGGTAGCTTTTGTAATTCTGCCTGACGCACACATTTAATGACTGATTCACTGACTCACAGATTGAACGAATGGAGTTCAATAATCTGCTGCTCAAGTTAATTAACTAACACACTAACAAATTGACTGTCGAACACAGACACACTGACTGGATGAGTGACTGACTCACAACTCATTGACATGACTGGCTGAATGATTCAAACTTCAATTACTAGTCGACTTCGACCATATTTATTCCGGTATTATTGTATTTTTTCTGTGAACCGAATCAAAATGGAGAAATAAAGCTGCAGGGAAATAAGTTTTGCTGGCATGAGAAAAATATTTATCTGAATCCAAGGTAACTCAAGCTGTTTATAACTTATTGCTACAATCAAAGCCTGTTTAATCACAAAAACTGTTACGTTACACAGAAATACACGATTGTTGTGAAGGATCTTATTAACTGACCAGTAACGGGCATGTCCACATAACGCAACTGCTTTCCATCGTAATACTCGGTGCCTTTGATGATGACCAGATGTGCTGGGAAGTTGACACCCCACGCCAGGGTGGCCGTTGCCACCAGAATCTACAGCAACAACATTAAGCATCACTCAGCAACAACAACAACAACAACAACAACAACTACTACAAAAACCACAACAACAACCACAACAACAACAACAACAACAACAATAACAACAACAACCACAACAACAACAACAACAACAACAACAACAACAACAACAACAACAACAACAACAACAACAACAACCACAAAAACAACAACAACAATAACAACAACAACAACAACAACAGCAACAGCAACAACAACAACAGCAACAACAACAACAACCACAACAACAACAAAAACAACAACAACAACAACAACAACAACCACAAAAACAACAACCACAAAAACAACAACAACAACAACAACAACAACCACAAAAACAACAACAACAATAACAACAACAACATCAACAACAACATCAACAACAACAACAACAGCAACAACAACAACAACAACAACAACAACAACAACAACAACAACAAAACCTGTATATCAGCTTTTTCAAACAATCGCTCGACGGTGTTCCTGTCGTGTTCGTTGAGTCCGGCGTGATGGATGCCGATGCCGAATGCCAGACAGAACTTGAGTGTCGAGTCACGCACCGTCGCGATCGCGTTGTTCAACTCGTCGCCCCACTGCAACCAAATAAAAACATAAAATAAAAAAATATATAAACTATCACACAAATATTTCGCTATATACAAGAATGACTGAAGCAGTTTTATACATTAAACAAATTACGATCAAACTTCAGACTCCAAGTTAAAGTAATCCCAGAGTTTGTAGTTTCATTTCTGATTAAGGCGATATGGCGATGAAATGAACCTAAATAAATTTGAAAGTTGTCCTTCAAAATCTGACTTTCAAAATCAAGCTTCAGTGACAACTATGGCCTTGACTATGACGTTTGACTGTTTATCAAGAGCTGATCGTAATCAGCTCTATCATAATCGTTGAAAACTGGATCGTTCCCGCCATAAGATTTATCTTAAGAATACAGTTCTGAATGTATAATTCCGTCATATAAATATCTCAAACTTAGCAATCGTATGTTGTTCTCCATGTTTGTATCCAAAATGACTTCAGCAAAACTAGCCAGGTTTTCGGACAGCCACTGATGCGGATTCGGATCGGCAGCAACGAGCAATATCAGGTCGAGCGCAGTGAGACGAGTTTGACGACGTGACGAGACGAAGATGAGCACTGGCTTGTTGGGCGAGTACTGACGAATGGCTGAAGTGAGTGAGGTGAGTGAGTGAGTGAGTGAAGGAGTAATTCAGTTGGCGAACAAGTGAGTGAGTGAGTGTGTGAGTGAGTAAGTGAGTAAGTGAGTGAGTGAGTGAGTAAGTGAGTGAGTGAGCAACCGATGAATGCAGGTTTATTCATGGTGGCCATACGCGGACAGTAGTGTTTGCCTGGGAATCCCTGCAGGTGCACTTCGATCGGGACAGGCCGAACGGACGCTCGGAAGTTGTACAGGCCTGCAACACGAATATTGCATTTACAGTATGCCACAGGAATAACTCCGTATGCATTCATACATACATCCATTGGTGAATGACAGGATATTGAACCAGATCATGCTTACAAAAGAATGCCCACAAATTGTATATAGCATGATTATTAAAATTTATAAATTGTAATCCCAAATGCATGACCATGGGTTTGCTTAGTGTTATCTATCAAATTAAACTGAATCAAACTAACTTCAAGATAACTGTCTAATAATGGTGGCAGTTGAAATAACCAGATGACTGAACTCCCAGCCAATCAGCCAGGTCGGCAGCGTTTGCCACGGCAGTTGACAAAGCCACAATACGGCACAATCTGGATGACAGGTACTGCATTCGCATTCGGGCTACGATCACTTCCAGTACGGCACCACGATCCTCGCCTGAAACACGTCTACTGCATTAACTGACGACCAACTCTCTCACCCACTCACTCACTCACTCACTCACTCACTCACTCACTCACTCACTCACTCACTCACTCACTCACTGACTCACTCACTCACTCAGACACTCACTCACTCACTCACTCACTCACTCACTCACTCACTCACTCACTCACTCACTCACTCACTCACTCACTCACTCACTCACTCACTCACTCACTCACTCTCTCACTCACTCACTCACTCACTCACTCACTCACTCACTCACTCACTCACTCACTCACTCACTTACTCACTCACTCACTCACTCACTCACTCACTCACTCACTCACTCACTCACTCACTCACTCACTCACTCACTCACTCATCACCGATTAACTAACCCAGCAGATGCACTTCATCGATCACCACCAGCTGTACGTCGTTAACGTACTTCCTTGTCTGAAACAACCTGCTGAAGCTGTCCCACTTTTCTGGTGTGGTCACGATCACCGATGAGGCTGCGATGGCGCGGGCGTCCGGGGTGACGTCACCCGTGAGTTCGATTACTCTGGTTGAATGAGTGAGTGAGAGAGTGAGTGAGTGAGTGAGTGAGTGAGTGAGTGAGTGAGTGAGTGAGTGAGTGAGTGGAGTGAGTGAGAAGTGAGTGAGTGAGTGAGTGAGTAAGTGAGTGAAGGAGTGAAAAAAAGTGAGTTAGTGAGAGACTGAATGAGTAAGTCAGTGAGTAAGTAGGATAAGTAAAAGTCATCTCTCCACAGTGAAGTGGTTCAGCGAAAGATTGAAGAACACAGAGCACCAACTTTTTGCCGAGTCGCTGTTCGAGTCGAACCTTCCAGTCCTTGATGCGCTCACGGACAAGGGCCTTCATCGGGGCGATGTACACGCACTGCAGTGAAAAATTATCGGTCAATCAATCGTTCATCAGCAAGTCAACCATTCTTCACAGTCAATGATTCATTAGTCAATCAGTCAGGGAAGGGAATTAATCATCATGCAGTCGATGAGTCATTCATCAGTCAACCAAATCAGTAAATGAGTCAGGAACTGTGACATCGTGTACATATATAGTATATAATGGGTTAACCTTTGCTTTATCAGACCGTTTGAACACCCTGAACATGGCCATCTCAGCTGCCACCGTTTTGTCAGAGCCGGTCGGTGCGCCCAGGAGAACGTTGCTGCACATTTACAGGTATGTTATGATTGGTTGATAAATGGTAAGTACCGTCGAGTTTGTGAAGTTCTGACTGACTGACTTAGAATGTGATATCCGGAACATATTGGGTCGGATACTCCTATGTATGTATAACATTACCTTATGAGTTTTTAACTGGTCGGGTATACTTTATGAAGAAAAGTAAGATGAGTTAGGATCTTCACGGGTGACAAACTTTTTTTCCACGGGTTTTTCTCACTGTAACTATGTTAAAATAAATTTATCTCGGAACAATTTTATACAGTCAACGGGTCAGGTTCGAGTGGATTAAACCCGTGTAATTTTAAAAGGGGTGATAAAATTAGTTGTTAAAAAGACTAAAACTTATGTTAGAACTGTGTCGACTTGAGTTGCATAATACAGGTTAGGTTCATGGTACAAGCTAATTTTGAATATCGACGGGTTTGTACGAATAACATCTTTGTAAACTTAACTCTCAGTTGCGTAGCAACGGGTTTACCCTAGTGCAATTGATAAACACTTTATTGAATCACTTAAAACTTATTTTCAACAAATATTTCAGTCATCAGTACCTTAAAGTGACTGACCTTAACAAAAGACAAACAACAAAACTTCCAAGTAAACTCAACTGTAAAACTTATTTCAAGTGTCTGCATTTTTGATTTGACAATGAACCGTTGGTATGTAAAAAAGTTATTCCAGTAGAGCAGTTAAATCAAGCTGAAATTTTTATAAAACTGTTTGTCTTCAACGGGCTAAGATAACCTAATCTGAAGAATGTTTTGAATCTGATTTGTTTTTCCTATAGTTATTAATTTAACCGACGGGTTACGCAATAGACTAGACAGACGACTAAAAACTCACGTGAAAAACTTCAAGCGTATGCCTTTCGGATTCGACAGGTTCATTGAACCGGTGGTATAACGGTCAAGACGGGTAGTATTATACTTTATGTCTTTTTCATTGTCAGTAGTGTTTGAAAAAAATAAAAAAGTACTCCAGCAGAGCAGTTAAATTAAGCTGAAATTGCCATCAAATCTTTTTATTTCAACAGGTTAAAATAACCTAATCTTAAGAATGTTTTGAATCTGAACTTTAATTGATTTTTATAACTTTATCAACGGGTCAACCTCCATGATTTTGAATGTAAACAGGTTACTTCCACAAAGTTTTTTCTACAGTTATTTATATAACCGACGGGTTTACATTACACAATGTTTTTAGGATAGTTGAATTCTGTAAACTTAACAAACAGTTGCGTAGCAACGGGTTTCACCCTAGTCTATCTATCTATCTATCTATCTAATCTAATATATTAAAATCCATGTCTGTGTGTCTGTCACGCTGAGTATAAATATCAGAAATGAAATGTTCAAAACCTCTTTTTGCCATTTTTACGAAAGATTTTTATTCATCATCACCCTCCATAGACGAATTAAAATTTAATTTGTCATCAACACTCTCTCAGTCGCAACCCATACTGAACTCCTCAACGATACAACATAACATCAAAACCAATCATCGCGTACCCCTCATTTAAACGACCTTTTAGCAAATAAGAAAGCCGTCTCAACCTGTAATTATGTAGGTCATAATTAACGGTGCGGATCAAAATTCGGAACCAGAAGCTTATTGCAAAAAAATCACCCTCAACAATGAAAGTCATCAACACCACCTCACATGTCCCGTCAACTGATCTGCGACATGACTTGGGTTTTAATGAACGGGTGTTAGATCTTCACCGGACGGATGATAACAGTAAATCAATTTTCAGGATTTTTTTTATCAATTTACATAACTTGGATTATACTGGACGGGTTTGGGTTATGTTAACAGTACTGATTACATTTTGTAAGTTTCGTAATTAACGGGTGTGAGAGAGTGCATCTCGACGGGACGGGTAATAACAGTTCAAAATATATATTTTTGGGGTTACTGAGACGGGTTGAGTTAACAAATAACACGAAACAATAGCTGTTGTGACTGATTTTGTTGAGAAGTATATTCGAGAAGACGGGTATATTCACAACATTAAATTTGGTTGTTGACCACTCTAATTTTAGGTCATGTTACATCACAGATCAAATAAAAAGTTTGTTGGAATTCTTTACTTACGGGTAATACTCTCAGTTGCGCAGCAACGGGTTTGAAAACAAAAAATTGATTTGTAGAAAATTTGTATTTAGTTAGTTAAATGCAGATAATTAAGCATCCGTTGCTTTGCAACGGGTTTACTCTAGTTTCAACGGGTTAAAACTACCTTATCTTAAGAATGTCTTGAATCTGATAACTTTATTCGATATTTAGAAACTTAATGAACGGGTTAATCTCCATGTCTTTGAATGTAAATAGGTTACTTCCATTATGTTTTTTTTCTACAGTTATTTATTCAACGGACGGGTTTACATAATGTTTTTAGGACAGTTGAATTTCGTAAACTTAACAAACAGTTGCGTAGCAACGGGTTTTACCCTAGTCTATATATAAATTAGACGATGTGTGTGTGTATGTCACGCTTTATTAGTATAAAATAACAAAATAACTCTCTCAAACCCTTTCTTCAATAGATGGGAAACTTCATCGTCATTCCCTTGATGGCAAGAAGAACGCAAATTATCACATACCCTTCAACCTGACCAACACTAACCTCAACCGGTGGTTAGGTCATGATAATTGCAGTTCATTAACACTTTATTGAATCACTTAAAGTTCAAAAATAACAAAATAACTTTCTCAAACCCTTTTACATTTGATGATAAACTTTGAAAAATCATCGTCAGCCTCTTGATGGCAAGAAGAACACAAATCATCACATACCTTCAACCTGACCAACACTAACCTCAACCGGCGGTTAGGTCATGATAATTGCAATTCATTAACACTTTATTAATCCACTTAAAATTTAAAAGTAACAAAATAACTCTCAAACCCTTTCTTCATTTGATGGGAAAGCCTCTTGATTGCAAGAAGAACACAACTCATCACATACCTTCAACACTTTATTGAATCACTTGAAATTTATTTCCAACAAAGATTGCAGTTATCATCCCCTCAAGTGACTGAACTCAACAACCAAAAAAAATCCAAGTAAACTGATGTAAAAAACTTAATTTTAATTCAAGTGTGTGTATTTTAGATTCGACATGTCTCATGAACTGGTGGTATGAAAGACAAGACGGGTAATATTATTCAGCATTACTTTCTCATTATCAGTTTTGTTTGAATACTAAAAAGAAATTATGCCAGCAGAGCAGTTAAATCAAGCTGAAAATTTCATTAAACCGTTTGATTTCAACGGGTTAAAATAACCTAATCTTATGAATGTTTGAATCTATTAACTTAATTTAAACTTTAGAAACTTTATAAATGGGTTAAATTCCATGTATTTGAATGTAAAAAGTTTACTCTCAGTATGTTTGTATTACAGTTATTTAATTAACCGACGGGTTTACACAATGTTTTTTAGGATAGTTGATTTTTGTTAACTTAAGAAACAGTTGCGTAGCAACGGGTTTACCCTAGTATATTAAAACAAACTTGTCGGTGGGTGGGTAGGTATGTCCGCCCGATGAATCAATATAAATATCAAAAGTGAAACGCTGAAAAACTCTTTATGTCATTTTCATGCAGAATCAAGAAATTTATAATCATCATCACCTTCTCTCATAAAAGTTGATGAGATATTGTCATCGACACCCTCAAAGAAGATTCCCTCTATTCACTGAAAATATCAACGGTCTTAACTAAAATTTCCGCTAATTAAGGTTACGGATGCAAATGTTTCCATTTTAATCTTGGAAAAAAGCTTTGGGATTCTTTTCATCCACCTCGGGAATCATCAACACCTTCCATCGCAGAAAAAATCAGTTAACTACTAAACGTGATCAACCTCAACTGAGATATCTTTGATCAAACAAAAAAACAGTACAAGTAGTTTCAGCGATCATCTATGTGCTTCTCGGGTCGGGTCAAGAGATAAAAATATCCTGTAGGTTTTCAACGGGAATGGGTCCTGTAGGTTTCCAACGGGACGGGTAAAAAATTACAATACCTAATAGAAAAAAATAAGTGAGTCAATCAATCGTTTTTCCACGGGTTCTTTTTAGTGTAATGCTAAACCTAAACTAACTTTACCATAATTATTTTTCAGAAAATTAAATCAGGATTTAACGGGTCGGGTGAGTTCAACGTTTATAACAACATATTGGGTCGGATACTCCTATGTATCCGTATGTATAACATTACCTTATGAGTTTTCAACTGGTCGGGTATACTTTATGAAGAAAAGTAAGATGAATTGGGATTTTCACGGGTGACAAACTTTTTTCAACGGGTTTTTCTCACTGAAACTATGGTAAAAAAAATTGTCTCTGAACAATTTTTTACAGTCAACGGGTCGGGTTCGGGTGGATTAAACTGAGTTAAATGTTTTTATGATTTCCTACAAATGGTCATTACTAAACTTGATCCTCCGATGCCCTGCAACGGGTTTACCCTGAACAATAAACTCCAAACTTAAAGTGTCGGGTAAGTGTAATGTATTGAAATCTCGGGTCAGGTAGCGAGTTTTCAACGGCTATGTGTTGTTTTTTCTAGAAATATTGTTAGAAGTTTTAACTTGAACTACATATATCAATGATAACTTGGGTTGCGGGTAACGGGTTTTCAACGTGAGGCTACTAATTGATCTTCTAGAAATAATGTTAGAAGTTCTAACTTATAACTGTGAATCAATGATAACTTGGGTTGCGTAGCAACGGGTTCGTGGTACATATAACAAAGCTAATTTTGTATGTTGACGGGTTTACATGTACATCGATAAACTTGTAAACTTAACACTCAGTTGCGTAGCAACGGGTTTACCCTAGTCTATCTATAAATTAGACGATGTGTGTATGTCACGCTTTTTTTAGTATAAAAGTAACAAAATAACTCTCAAATTCTTTCTTCATTTGATGGGAAACTTGGAAAAATCATCGTCACCCTCTTGATGGCAAGAAGAACACAAATCATCACATACCCTACAACCTAACATACACTAACCTCGACCGGTGGTCATGATATTTGAAGTTCATTAACACTTTATTGAATCACTTAAAGTTCAAAAATAACAAAATAACTCTCTCAAACCCTTTCTTCATTTGATGATAAACTTTGAAACATCATCGTCAGCCTCTTGATGGCAAGAAGAACACAAATCATCACATACAGTCGCATGCTATGTCTTATATTAAGCCACGCCCACTATTATTATCTATCTATCCACATATATAATGTAAGGGCCATTTATGCTAATGTCATTCATCGGTCGACCTTAACTTATATGCTACAATAAAGCGTTTGGCGACCACGACAAAACCAGTCATCAACACCCCACCAGTCATCTTCAGTAGCTAAATTGCGCACTATGCAAACAGCTAACCTCAACTCATCAGCTTTTATGCATGAGAGTGAGGGTTGTACGGTGAATCAGATGTTCCAAGTCATGATCAGCATGCAAAGTGAATGGCGTGAAGAACGCAAAATGTTACAACAAGAACGTTTACAATGGCAACGTGAGCGAACTGGCTTCATGAAACATATGGAGAAGATGTCGCAGCGCAGTGAAGGAATGAAGATGAAGCTCATCGAAGCGTTGAAGGGACTGCACAAGAGAAACGCCCGAGTGGAGAAGAAGTTCTGCCCGTTGCATGGCCTGGGACCACATGGAGAGGCCGAATGTCATCATTTGCGGAGGAAGAAGGTAGAGGAAGGTCAGTGTTCGGGAGGAGATCAGAAAGCATCAGATAAAGTTCTCTCTGTAACTAAAGACGAACCAGTAAAAAGAAATCAGAAAGACGTACCAGCTGAGAAGCAGTCAGTGAAGAAAGAGAAGGGATGTGAGATTAGTCTCCGTCAAACAGAGGAGGATTCAAAGCAAAAAGATCAGCTGAAGAAAATCGAACAGCTTGAGTTAAAGATCAGTGCGCAGAAAGTTCAAGCCGAGAATCAGACAGCCCGTTTGAACAGCTATAAAGAAGAACTTTCTAAATCTTCCATTGAGGTACGTCGTCTCGCTCAACAGTCCAAGGATCTGGCGGACAAGAACTTTGCGCTGGGGAAGGAGTTGGCCGTCGCGAACAGCAGCCTGGCTGAGATGAATGTCGTTATCCAGAATCAGGAAGCGGAGTTATCGGATCAACACATGGAGATCGGACAAAGCATCAATAACAACCGAGCCAGCTGCACCATCATCAGGCAACTCATGGACAAGATTGATCTGTGCGAGTGCAAGTGCCAGCGTCGACGTAAACTGCAGGCACTGTTGTGGAAGAGTTATGATTTCACTCAAATAATTCCGACCGATTTTCCGCCTGGCTATTAAATGATCTATTTTATGATACAAAACCTTATTCTCAGTCTATATTATTTTTGTGAATACCCTCAATTCTGTCTAAATGGGGGAGGAGTCGCATGCTATGTCTTATATTAAGCCACGCCCACTATTATTATCTATCTATTCACATATATAATGTAAGGGCCATTTATGCTAATGTCATTCATCGGTCGACCTTAACTTATATGCTACAATAAAGCGTTTACTCAACTATTTTGGGATTAGTTAGTGTGCATGCTACGGGCATGCACACACTAACTAATCCCAAAATAGTTGAATGCCCTCAAATACTTGATGCACTGGATTATATAGCTTAACTTAGACAGATAAACAGAGGCAAGAGGGCGCTTTGCCGACTATACCCTTCAACCTAACATACACTAACCTCAACCGGTGAATCAAACTGAAATTTTCATCAAACCGTTTGATTTCAACGGGTTACAATAACCTAACTTTATTGAATCACTTAAAGTTCAAAAATAACAAAATAACTCTCTCAAACCCTTTCTTCATTTGATGATAAACTTTGAAACATCATCGTCAGCCTCTTGATGACAAGAAGAACACAAATCATCACATACCCTTCAACCTATCATACACTAACCTCAACCGGTGAATCAAACTGAAATTTTCATCAAACGGTTTGATTTCAACGGGTTACAATAACCTAATCGTATGAATGTTTTGATTCTACTAACTTTATTTGAACTTTAGAAACTTTATAAAGGGGTTAAATTTCATCTCTTTGAATGTAAATAGGTTACTCTCATTATGTTTGTATTACAGTTATTTAATCAACCGACGGGTTTACACAATTTTTTTCTAGGATAGTTGATTTTTGTTAACATAAGAAACAGTTGCGTAGCAACGGGTTTACCCTAGTATATAAAATAGTAGAAGATGTATCTTTGTATGTCTACTCAAAGCGCTTAAATAGCAGCGATGCATCGCTCAAAAAACTCTTTCGATCATTTATTTAAAAAAATCGAACTATGATTAAAAAGTTCAATGAGAAATAATCATCATCACCTCCCCAATGAATTGACACCGATTTCCAGAACCAAACACAACATGATGCCTCAACTCACCTCCAATGTGGTTAGACCGAAATAAAAACTTTTTAAAATGAAAAAGGTCGGGTCAAGTTAATTCAGCTGGTCTTCACTTCGAATTATCTGAAGATCCTAAGCATTTTTTACGGGATGGGTAAAACATGGTTCTTCAAAATTCAAGATAAAAAATAGCAGATTATAAAAAAATCCACGGGTTCTTTTTAGTGTGATGTGATACCATAGTTGAACTAATATCAAAACAATAAATATTTAGACAATAAACTTCGAATTTAGTGTGTCGGGTAAGTTTAAAGTATTGAGTCGGATCTCGGGTCGAGTAATGAGTTAGAAATATTCTACGAGTTTCCAACGGGAGGCTATTAATTGATCTTCTAAAATAATGTTAGAAGTTCTAACTTAAAACTATGGATCAATGATGACTTGAGTTACGGGTTCGTGGTTCATACATTGTGGTTCGAAGCTAACTTTGTATATTGACGGGTTTCCTTCGATAATATTTTCTGTAAATTTAACACTCAGTTGCGTAGCAACGGGTTTACCCTAGTTTAAACAAAGATTGCGAACGTCATTTATGTAGAAATACGTGAAATAATACTGTTTAAAAACTTGAGAAAAATAAATGCAAAACTCAAAGTATTGCTAGTGATTAATTACTGAATCATCGTTTTTCTGACTCGCGTCTTTTTTGAGAGAACATTTCTAGATGGCATTGGTTTGGTGATATATCCGTTCACCAGCGGACGAGAAATGGAGCAAAAGTGGAATTCCCCCCTTTTTGGCTGTTTCAAAAAGTTTAATTTTTGTAGGTAAAATGGCCTCAAATGGCTAATCACCCTTGACGAAATTACCGTCCCTTTAGAGGGTTAGCTAGTCTAATTCACCAATGCATCCGTTCAGAAGATCGGAGGGGCGCAGGCAGCGGCAATAGCGGTCAAGAGGGAAAAGAGTATTCCCCTTTTTTGGCGGTTACTCTTCTCTTTTGAGTTTGGAGAGAGCTCCTTAGTTTGGAGGTTTGGCTCCTCTGATGGGAAAATAAATTTTCACCCCGCAGTAATATGTAAAGCGACAGCCACCCATAATCGAGACTCTGATAATAAGTTTACGTTTCACGTACTACATCATATACAGGGTGTCCCAGCGAGGGGTTCACGATTTATTTTTGAATTAACTTTTGTATGCGTTAAGCAATAATCTTAAAAAGTTATACTGTGAATATAAATACCTTGAGAATTTTTTTGCTTTTTTTGAAATTTTGAAATTCGTTGATTACAGCTTGAATTATAGTCGAGTGAAAAAAATCTCAATTTTTGAACACATTTTCAGAAGAATTTCGATCTGAAACATATACAAAACTTATCCAATGGTGATTTTACGACATTTATATTCGCCAATAAGGCAGGGAACAATAGAAAGAAAAGTTTCACTTAATATGACCACCGGATTTATTCGAGACAACGATCTTTACGAGTTTTGAAATCGAGTAATGCGTTTGGTCGCGATTCTGCAGTAATGTCCGTCATTTTCATTAAGATAATTTCATCGAGTTATTCCACTGTGTTGATTTTGTGGAAATAAACTAGTTCCTCAAAATGTCTTCAAAACCACCAGTAATCAGTAGCGGTCAAATCGGGGGTTCCTCCACGTTCGACCCATTCAGTGAATTGACCGTGCACGCAGGAACCGTGCCCTGTGTTGTGTGTGGGGCACCGTCAGCTTGCATGATCATTGATTCATAAATTAATTCTTCATTATTTTCGAGATGCTGCAGTAAAAAATGATTGAGCCTGTTCAGGTACTTATCACAAGTTAAAACTCCATCAAACGTTAAAGAAAAAAGATCCGATCAAACCGCCGTTTAAATTTGGCACCCCAAACGTTGATTTGGGTCTGCCTTTAAAGATCGTTGTTTCAAAAAACTCCGGTGTCATATCCAGTGAAACGGGTCTTTTCTAATGTTCCCCGCATAATTTGCGAATATATAAGTTGTAAAATCACCATTGACTTTGTTTTTATTATGTTTCAAAATGAAATTCTTCTGAAAATTCATTCAAAAATTGTGATTTTTTTCACTCGACTATAATTCAAGCTGTACTCAACGAATTTCAAAATTTCAAAAAGGCAAAAAATTCTCAAGGTATTGGTATTTACAGTATAAATTTTTAAGATTATTGCTCAACGTATTTAAAAAGTTATTCGAAAAACAAATCGTGAACCCCTCGCTGGGACACCCTGTAGAACACGAATACGCAATGTTATTAAGATATAGCTCAAAATGAAAATCACTTTTTGTCGACAGGTCACTTTTTGTGGCATGTCAGTCAGTCACACATTGTACCATCGTTACCAATTACCAAACAAAATACCACAAACAAACTGAAAAATTCATCGAAGAAAGCTTGTATTGAAAATTATATTCTGCTTTATCAACATATATCAGTGATTTTTTGAACGACATCTGTTTGAGAAAGACAAACCAACCGGTCAGAATGGAACAGACAGTGGAAAATCTGTGTTTGTACGGCATTGAAGTGTTTGAATCGATATAGGTCTTGCATGCGTTCATCCTGCAACACGGAGGTGGGCAGTGGCTGCAGATCCAACAACTCTGCAAACAATCATACATTTATTTAATTAGCACAAGTTTAGTATATATCCATGGAATACACCCTGCTTAACAGTATTCTCAATGAATAACATGACCCAAGAACCGAGGCTCTGTTTCCTTCGAACATTTGGACGATACCCAACATGAACCAGTATCTCGCTGTCTACCTTTTTATCAAACACTTCATTTCCGGCGAGCATTATTGTGATAGTGAAATTTAGTGGTGTTTTGGTGTCGCGCAACTGCTAGTAGAAAGGTGGTATATATTAGATATATTTTGTTATATATTATAATAAAACCTCTGTCAAAATTAAGTACAAATTATAGTTTCTTTATACTTCTTACATCAGCATTTATACGAGTGAGAATATTCAGAATAAAGACATTTAGATTAAACTTCTACACGTCCACGAAAATACCAATAGACTATACGATATAGCCTAAACTTCCAAAAAGGCTTCAAACCTTAAGCACAAACATAATATGTAAAAACCGCATAGTATAACATTTCCATTAATACGTCTGCTGGACTTTAGCCAGTCAGACACACACAATCTTCCTACATTCCTACACAACACTACCGGTTGAACCGCGTATGCTAGAACACGCGCCCTGAAAGGCAACGCTCAACACGTAGCACACCGATCAACAATGAGCTCGCCAATTTTCCAGCGCGAAGCCCAAATACAGTAAGCACAGCAATCGATAGGCAAATTTCAAATATTGTTATAAAAAAGCTGGTCCTGGCGCGAACATCACGTGACCAGTACTCAAATTCAAACATTCAAATAAACAGTAAACGCTCCATTTACTACTTGATTTTTGAAGACAAAATTGCCACATGACTGCTCACCACATTCAATGACCGGCAGTGTTTTATGGTGATTAAACCAATGAACAAAACTCAAGTAGAGCAACACACAAACGCATTAATCTCACAACCATCGCATTAAGTCGCCTGTCTAGTCTAGTACTAAGTTAGAAACCTGACTTAAGACACAGATCCTGACGCGTTGCTCTGGGGGTTTCTGCCATTGCCCGTCAGCAGAGGTGGGCCGCAGGGGGGGGGGGTTTACCCCCCACTTTTAAGGGTCGGCGGGTAGCCTACCCCCTCCACCCTAGACAAAAATTTAGGTCGCCTACCCCCTCCCCCCCTACTCGAAATTTTTGAGAAAATCGGCCTCAAAACCTCGATTTTGAGGCTCATTTTTCAAAATTTTCTGGCTGTGAGATTTTTTTTCGAAGAAACACGTATTCTGGGTCAATTTTTTTGGTTAAAACCTGAAAAAACCGGTTTATGTGATGTTTATACCTTATAATAGAAGATTTTTTAGCAAAAAACAAGCGTTTTATGCGAAATTTTTTTTTCTACCCCCCCCCCCCCCCCCCTACCCGACTTTACCCTCCCCCCCCCGACTTTTCGGACAGGTCGGGTAAAATGGGATTTTCTGTCGGCTGTCCCCCCCACCCCCTGCAAAAACGCCAAAAAACCCGGCCCACCCCTGCCCGTCAGTATATTCAACTCTCTGGCCACTACGAAAACACCATTCTGTTACGGTATTAGTGTGCCTCAGGGCTTCAGTTAATAAAAGTCCAAGTAAACCAACTCGTGTGTTTTGACTTTGTTTCTGGTCGAATGATGTGTCTGAAGTCGCATGGCTCGGTCAAGTCGGCCCCAAGCCATCGATCAGACATGCAATGGATCAGGTATTGAGTCGGCAGACGACCATCCGTGATCGGAATCGTGAACGTCAGGTGCTGCTCCTCATTGTTGTCCACCCAAAATAAATATACATGGTTATTTGTTTACAAAATAGGCCGTCGATTTTTACAAGATTTCTAAAACAACCCGAAATTTACCTGTTTCTTGTTGAGGACAAAGCATTCGTGATGGTAGATGTAGTTGTCGTTCGGGTTCTCGATCCAAATCCAATACAGCTCGTTGCCTGAATTAATCAATCAAAGCGATTAAAAAACTATTTCATTATTCATTAATTGTTGCATGCAATCTACTCTCAATCCTCAAATACCCATAAAAATTTCCATATCTCAATTTTTTTTACTACTGTGACTTCATTCGTATGACTTGTTGCCAAAATTTTTCATTCTGTAAAAAAATTACAAACAAAAATGTATAGCTAAGTTTAGATCGCTTAAAAGATTGAGCAACAACAATAAAAACAAGAAGCTACGTACCTTTGCAATGTATAACGCGATCCCACGTAAAATTTGGTGTAACAGTGACATTGATCTGTAGAATGGAGTGTGTGATCGGTCGGACTGTCACCTCGAGTGCAACCAGTGGCAGCTTCCAGGCAGCCTCCTGCACCCGACGTCCGTTGTCCCGGATGATGTCGCCTGCATCATAAAAAACCATTCAAATCAATATTGCAGGTGATTTCAAGTTAATTATTTCAAAGTCTAATAATTGCGAACGTGATAACAAATGTAAAGACAAACGAGATAAGAGGATGTCGATTAAACTTAGAAACTTGCTGAACAATTATACCGGGCGAAAAGACTTTAGGATGTGAGAAGGAGTTTCGTGTTTTGGCGGTAATGAAGAAGTTTTAGCCGTAATGCAGGCATACGACTCACCGATTTCATTGGGTTGCATCTCTCGCAGTCGTTCTACCGAGAGTTGGCGGGACTCGAGCTTCTCGATCACATCGTGACGGATGTAACCACCGGGAAATTGTCTGCAATGCAAACATCGCTGCAAATAATCATACTGATAAGAACCTGACCGATTGAAATATATATTTTCTGTCGTGACAAACAAAAAATAACAACAACAACAGCAACAACAACGACAACAACCTGAAGGGATGACTGTCCGGCCAGCACTGTCTGTCAATGCAACGACACATGTTCAGGAATGTGGCAGTCGCCTGGGCATAACATTCATGGAGGGCGATCTCGAACAGACAACGCAGGATACGACTCGCGTTCTGTTTATGTACATTTGTGCGTAAGTGGGCGAGTGAATAAGTGAGTGAGTGAGTGAGTGAGGAATGAGTGAGTGAGTGAGTGAATGAGTGAATGAGTGAGTGAGTGCGTGAGTGAGTGAGTGAGTGAGTGAGTGAGTGAGTGAGATAGTAAGTAAGTAAGTGAGTGAGTGAGTGAGTGAGTGAGTGAGTGGGTGAGTGAGTGAGTGAGTGAGTGAGTGAGTGAGTGAGTGAGTAAGTGAGTTAGCAAGTGAGTTTCACCTGCACGACGTAGTTGAGATCAGAAATGAGCGAGGATCCATTGACGTACTGCCGACTCACGTATGACTGCAGCAGAATGTTGGTCTGCAACGTTGACGGTTTGAGCGAATAAATAAATACCACAATAAATCAAATAGATAATATATAAAATTTTAAAAATTATTATCGACAAAAAACAACAACAACAACAACCATACAACAACAACCATACAACAACAATAACAGCAACAATCATACAACACAACCATACAACAACAACAACAACAACAACAACAACAACAACAACCATACAACAACAACAACAACAACATCAACAACAACAACAACAACCATACAACAACAACAACAACAACAACAACGACAACAACAACAACAACAACAACAACAACAACCATACAACAACAAAAACAACAACAACAACAACGACAACCCACCTTTCCATGTACGTTCTCTGTGCCCCCCATAACCGGCAGACGACACGACTCACCGAGCAACGTGTCCAACTCCTCAAGTTCCTCGACTCGTACCTGCAACATCAAACATTACATTTACTTTACTTCAACAAACCGGATAACACTAAAATATCAACCCCCACAATCACACACACAACAACATCAATACAAATAAAACAACATCAACAACAACAACAACAACATATATACAAAAAAGCAACAACAACAACAACAACAACAACAACAACAACAAAAACAAAAACATCAATACAAAAACAAAAACAACAACAACAACAACAAAAACAACAACAAAATAAAGAACAACAACCTTAATCTGCGAGAACTCTTTGGCATGACATACGAGATCGAGCACGTTGGCGTTGGTCATGACGCCCTTCATCTTGATGTTGTGTTCACCATGCACAATCAACTGTACCGTGTCACACTTGACGTAGTAGTGCGACGCAGTACGACCCAGGTCTGTCGCTCTATAACACACGTTTTGAAACTAGTCACTTTATGCTTTATATGCCTGACATCGTGTCAGACTCATCGTCACCATCGTACCAACCTGAGCATGCCTGTTCGAGGATCGTACACGATCATGTGGTACTTGTCGAGCAGCACTGCTGTCTGACAGATCAGGTCGTGACGGTACTGGTGCAGCTCCGGGTCTTCCTAAATACAATACCACTATAATGATAACAATTATACGATAACAGCAGAAACGATAAACAACGGCAACAACCAAAACAGTCCAAACAACAAAAAATGCCAAAACAACAATAAGTTTAATAAAAATATAACAATAACACCCAAAAATATAATAAAAATAACCAAAAAAAACAACAGCAACAACCAAAATAACAACAATAACAACACCAACAACAACAACAACAACACCTGTTTCATGTTGTAAGTGATGCCATAAGCCATGGGATTGAGTCGTGCCCTCACAAAGAAGAACGTGTACGACAACCACTCAACGGCTTCTTCGACGTTGGTCACTGTGCCGAGTACAATCTGAAACCAGCACGTCATATTGGCGCAAATAATCAAGTGGTCATTCAATCAATACAACAACAGCTCTGGCTTCCAGTCTTTTTATGTAAATACCTATGGGTCACTGGCAAAAAATCGCTGCCTTTTCTAAAACTGTAGCCGGGTTGTTAGGTCCATAAATGACTGGTCTCAATGGCAATTGAACCGGTTCGTCTTGAACCCCAGACATAAACGTTATCCACTGGACTGTGGCAACGACTGACCTCGGCGTTGAGGTTGTCCATAATGCTGTTAACGAACTGACTCTCGATGGGCGCCTGTAGTGTGAGCATGGACAGATAGCGGTACAGCTTGTCGTGAGCTGTGATGATGATGCCGTGACCTGATTACATGATAAATTTATATATATATTATACATGTACAGTACAACTACGTGAGACACACAGCAACCTGACCTGATATAGTCGGTTATGATAAACTTTTCCGAATTTGTCATCAAATAACCTACAACCAGAGGTGGGCCGCAGGGGGGGGGGGGGGGGCAGGGGGTTTACCTCCCACTTTCCAGGGTCGGCGGGTAGCCTACCCCCTCCCCCCTAGGCAAAAATTTATGTCACCCCCTCCCCCCTGCTCGAAATTTTTGAGAAAATCGGCTTTAAAACCTCGATTTTGAGGCTCATTTTTCAAAATTTTCTGGCTGTGAGAATTATTTTTCGAAGAAACACGTTTTCTGGGTCAATTTTCTTGGTTAAAACCTGAAAAACCCGGTATATGCGATGTTTATACCTTATAATAGAAATTTTTTTAACAAAAATAAGGGTTTTTTTTGCGAAAAAAAAAATTTTCTACCCCCCCCCCCCCCCTACCCGACCTTACCCTCCCCTACTTTTCGGACAGGTCGGGTAAGATGGGATTTTCTGCCGGCTACCCCACCAAATACAGTAATAAAAAACCTTCCGTTGTCTTACACGATTGTTTAACCAAAATCATTTGATCTCCCAAAAGTCACCCATATGCACAAGGTCAATGCTAAATTGTGTAAAACGACAACCAACCCGAGGTATCAAACTGTGGTCTACCAGCTCGACCAAACATCTGCTGTACGCCGAGAACGTCCAGGTCAACCATAGCACCCTGTTTCGCGTCGTAGATGTCGGTGCCCTGAACAACACACAGTTGAAATCAACACAACGTATAGCTCAATTATAAATAGGTTCCGAAAGTTCGTTAAACTGATTTGCCAGCGGAAGGGAAACTAAGAAAAGATGAATTTCCTTCCGGAGAAACGCATACGTGAGGGAAAAGCTGTTCGGAATCCGTCCTGCTCTGCTCAAGATACGGTAAACGAATCAACTAACCCGAACGATGACGCCGTGCGCAGGCAAGTTGACACCCCAGGCCAAGGTGGATGTGCAGACCAGCACCCTGAATCATATGTCGAGCACTTATGTATGTATGACAACATGTATAGCTGTTTATGATGATAACATGTATAGCTGTATGAAAACAACATGTATAGCTGCATCGTTAAAACGTGAATCAATGCATATAAATCTCGACTTTGATGAGAACCGCAGTATTCCAATCCATTAATCTTTGTTCCTGTGATGAAAATCTTACTACCCTGCGATTTTACTGGCCTCCCATGACTAATTGTGCCTTGTTAGCACGTCCTTTCCTTTCTGGAAATGAACTCAAATATTCCGACTTTCCAATCTTCCTTGTGACATTTTCCTCCCCATATCAATCAGTTTGGTGAAACTGGTTTGCTAATACGACGAATATTATGAAGATGTAAAAAAATAAGTGTTGCGCTATAGGTTACGATGCAGCTATAGGATGGTGCAATTATCACAACCAACTTGATGTGTCCTTGAGCAAACATCTTCTCAATGAGGAGTCTGTCTGCCCTGACCATACCGGCGTGGTGGATGCCGAATCCAGCCGGGAACAGATCGGTCAGCTGACGATTGCGTGACTTTTGTAGCTGAAAGGTGATTCAAAATTTGCTATATCAACTTAATTGCTATAAGATTAGATGAACCAAGAACAAATCAGAAAACTCGTTTTTTTATACTTTGAAGAGGAGCAAACAACGGACCGATTTAGCAGCGAGAGCGTACTGGGCCGAGTCGTTGGCTCTGAATGCGGTCTCATCACCATTAGACTTTGCCATGTCACGCATCGTGCCAGCAATACGACCACACGCGTTACGGGCGTGACAGAAGATCAATACCTTAATCATAATCATAACAATATAGATAAACCTTCAACAAAATAAACAAGATCTAACAAAGTTTTAGCTTAAAATGTATTATAAAGCCGTTCACAAGTTATCAATTATTTAGATTTTTCAATTCTACATACTCTATTCAAAGAGAGAGAGAAAAGTTTCCATAAATAAATATGATAACTGAACGTGCCCAACCTGGTGTCCCTTTTGTACAAACTGTAATGCCTTGTCGTAGCATTCGTGATCGAACTGGTTCTGCTGCTCGTAACCGCTGAGCTTCACTCCGATGAACCTGCAACACAGACGCACTCAACTTAATGTAACATAAATAAAATGTTGACCGCGACCAGCGTTTGTAAAAAAATGAGCCGGTTTTTTTAAGGAAGGAATTTTTTTCCCACCAACGCACACCCAACCAAAATAACCGTTTTTTCTTTCTTTCTTTTCAATTTTTTAAACTACAACCCCTGACCGCGACAATAAAACGATGAATTAAAGGCAAAAATTATTATATTAACTGACGTCTGTGTCAACGGCACGGGCCGGAAGCGGCCATCGAAGAAGAAGAGTCCGGTATCGGGTTGTACGCGTAGAAAGTGTGCCACATCGAGGTAGTTTGGCAGAGTGGCTGACAGATCCGAATCGGTGTCTGACGCATCTCCACCTGAATTTTTATTGTTGGGTTGTCTCGTTTGGATTAAGACTTCGCCGAGTCCCAATCATGAATGGTGCTCTTCATAGGCATTTCATAGAATCAGATTCTCAGTCACTCCATCGGATGTTCAAGGCATATTGTTTTTTACGACCATCAGCCAGTAGGTCTTCAGAGATTTCAACCTAATGTTTCATGGTCTGAGCAAACGGGGATTTCATATTCAACTATAATGTATCAGATTAGCAAAAGGGATGCCAACTCAGCCGATCCAAACGACCGCGTCAAAAGAGGCTACGTCAGACCGATTGGATTGCCGAACAAAAGGGTTAAAATATTAATCACTTCCTAGCTCTAATTATTTTTACTTACTCTTTCACAATAAGCATTAATAAGTTGGTAACCTGTCTCAACGTCCTGGACACGAGTGTCTCAATCACGGCACCTCTGTCCTCGTGCAGCAGATGCACCTCATCAATGATGAGCAGTCGCACCAGTTGTGATAGGCCCACGTCACCCGTTGACTTGCGCGTTACCACGTCCCACTTTTCCGGGGTTACGATCAGCATCTGCAAACAAACCAGCATCATCACATTGATCAATGTTCACGTAACTTTAATCAATGTTCACATGCACATCACTTTAATAAATGTTAACATCACTCTTAGTATTCATCAGCGTACAACGGCGCTGTCGATGAGTCTATTTTACGTCACACCACCACCACCACCACCAGAACAACAACAACAACAACAACAACAACAACAACAACAACAACAACAACAACAACAGCGACAAAAACAACAACAACAACAACAACACAACAACAACGTCAACCTGTGTGTTCTGTATCTCCCTCTTAGTCAACTGCATGTCACCAGTCAACTCCTTGACGACGACACCCAGCGGTGCCAGTTTGTTGCCGAAGTTGCGGGTCATCTCGGTGGCCAGCGCTTTCATAGGTGCCACGTACACAATCTGAACAAGGAATTAACGTATTCACTCATGTACTCTGATCAATTTTACAGTGATAAAAAAACTGTTGGTCAAGAAATACGTGGTAAAATGACGTTTGTAAAAGGCAACAAGAGCAATTGGGGAACAGTTGGACGGGTTCGATAAGCGACAAAATCATGGTGGTCCTTGGATTATGGAAATCCAACAACTGAATCAACCCGGTAGATTACAGAAAAAATAACAATAAGGAGAAAATTTGTCAAAAAGCCACAAAAATCTTCAAAAAACTAATCGAAAGGCTTTTAACTGAATTGAAAGAAAGAAAGCACTAGATAACATGGTATTAATAACAAAGGAACCTTGAAGTCATTTTTTTGCAACACGCCATTCTTCATGTGTTCATTGACCACTCGCAACACCGTCAACATGGCGATGTTCGTTTTGCCTGCACCCGTCGGCGCACAGATGAGAAGATTCTCCTGAACGAGTGAGTTGTTGAATGACTACATGAGTAAGTTAGAGGAGTGAATGAGGAAGTGAGTGATTGAATGAGTGAGTGAGTGAGTGAGTGAGTGAGTGAGTGAGTGAGTGAGTGGGTGGTTGAGTGAGTGAGGGAATGAGTGAGTGAGTGAGTGAGTGCGTGAGTGAGTGAGTGAGTGAGTGAGTGAGTGAGTGAGTAAGCTAAGCCCTTGCAACCTGTGAGTCCATGACCGCATCGTACACGGTTGATTGAATTAAATTGAGCTCTTTGGTGTTGCCTTTGAATGCGGCTTGGCATACCTGGAGATTGAAACATTACAACAAGATTAACAAAAACAACAAGCAAAGACAACAACGCCATCATTAACAACAACAACCATAACAACAAAACAACAACAAAAACAACAACAAAACAACAAAAACAACAACAACAAGAACCTCATTCATTTCGTGCAACTTTACACGTGGTCGAATCTCGGGTGGTTTCGCCGTGGACGCCGGAATCGTGATTTCCTCCGAATTTCGTTTGTCGAGTCGAATCGTGGACTCGGGCAGGATAAACTGCAAACATAAAATCCCTGAATGAGAATGAACTGCAAACAGATAATCACTGAACGAGAATGAATTATACCAGGCCAGCCATACTCTTCTTTTTAGTTCTCGAAATGTTTCAACTAAAAGCATTGAAATCACGAAACTAGAAAATATTTATGTAACATACACTACAAATAACGTGGTGTGGACGCAGCAAAACTACACATTGAGCGATTGATGAGTTACTGTGATGTGATATTTATTTACATCAACGATGTTTGTTTGTTTCCGCATTCATGTTTACCATGAAATAACAAATTAATCTTGATTTGATATAATCATAACCAAACCTATAAAAAGATGGTTAACCTTAGCGCCACCGACCACGATGTCGGCGCCGGCAAACGACGCCGAATACGGCGATATCGTGTCGAACACAAACGGGTACTTGCGCACCTGTTTGGCAAAGGCCATCTGCGCTGCGGCTGCCTCGTAGCGGATGTTCGAACGGTCAAAGGTAGCCTGCTCGGCGAGTTCGCTGCAACATGATTACATGAACGAGTGATTATGGTGATTGACAGGATAAAAACACCCTTTGAGAACCCTGGCAAAACCCGGTTATGAAAAGAATCATAGACTGTGCCCGACAAGCCAGCCCAAGTCATCAGTGAAGTGATGGAGCCGATTAGCAAAATCGCCATGCTTGCATGCCTAATTTACCCGTCTATGCACCCTTAATCTACCCCTTATAGTTGTTTTCGGTTGACTGACTAACCAATAAACAATGAACCGTTATGAGCCAATCACAGTCTAACCGTTGTCTGTCGTTCTCAATGTTCGAGAATTCATTGGCCGTTTCAGCACCGAATGCGTTCACCAGCTGCTGGTACTGACGGTTCTGGCGCTTGTGGTCCTTGCGCAGCGCACGTTGCAGCATTGCCTCCTGTTCGGTGAGTGAGTGAGTGAGTGAGTGAGTGAGTGAGTGAGTGAGTGAGTGAGTGAGTGGGTGAGTGGGTGTGTGAGTGAGTGGGTGAGTGAGTGAGTGAGTTAGAAAGTCATTGAGTGAGTGAGTGATTGAGTGAGTGATTGTGCCAACATGCTCGGACCGAATGGTGATCTGCTGCCCGTAAGCGGGTGCCCCCGGCTTCTGTTTCCCTGGTAACATCGAAACGGCATCTGCAATCACAAATTATAATGCGCACACGTACATGACAAATAATCAACTAGTTGATCAGGGTCGTCTGTCTGTTTACGAACTTTATGCCAGTTTCAAAAATAAAAAAACAAGCTAAACTATAGAAATGTTTTTGAGAATGTACGACCAGACCAACTGTCACTGAGTTGTCGTGCCCCGGTTTTGCCGGTGTACTGCCTGTACTCTGCCACCAGGTCATTCCTGTTCTGAAGTATCTTGGACAGCAGCTCAAACTTATCCACACCCAGCAGATCAAGCAACTGAAAACAAATGTTTCCATTGAATATTAATTGCTAACATAAGTCAACTTCACTTATGTACTTCAACATAAACAGTTTATACTGAATATACATCGCTTAATAGGTTAACACTTTTCTTCAAGTAGCGCAAGTCGTTATTTCTAAACTGATGCTCAGACTCATTTTCGGCAGCGGCAGCCATTTTCGTCTGATCTCCTCATCCATTTTATTTGTAACTTTAATTAGGAAAACAAAATTATATCGTAAAAATCGCACGATCTACACATTTTTTTCAAATTAATTTTTTTTTGAGAAGCTATTCAGCGAAATTTCCAACAAACGACACCAATTTATTGCGGTGAGTGCAATTACAATAGTTTTCTTGATACTTTTAGTTCATTTCGAAGAAATTTTAGGAAGCATTGACAAGTATATATTATTATATTTTCCACATTTCAAATCCTAATAAAATTTGAATGCGCGCCTGAAGTGAAATCTGTACTGCACGCAAGATAAAATGTGGACTGTCGTAAGAAAACCCTGTATAACTTATGTATGAATACAGCCACTAATAGAATAATAAACCACCTCCATTTGCAGCTCATCCGAGTCGCGTTGGGAGTCGAGCCCAGAGAAGAGTTGCTCGCATATCAGGTCCACGTCTTCGTAGCTGGCTGACAGTTCTTCGATCACACCTGCAAACAGTTAACGTCAGATTAACATAACAACGCTCACTGGAATGTCTGCAGAACCGTTATTGTGAGTTATTCTATTTTATTCACTTTTTTGTTTGTGGGACCCGTGAACCACATACGGTGGGGGGAAGTTGTTTGAGATTTGCCTCGCCACTCCAGCCTCAGAGTTAAAAGGCTGCCTGGGATTCAAGTGAAAAGTTTTAGTGTTAACTACTCCAACTTGTGAATCATTAGCTGCATCAAATGTAAGAGAAGATGATGCACAATAGTCGGCTGTTGGACTCAACTCAACGCAACAGCTGTATGCTATAACATGCAATCATCATGTTCAGTGGGTGTAACACTGGGTTGGACACGTTAACGTGTAATTTTTTCACTTGAATCTCCAGAAGCTCCTTAGCTCCAAATTCGAGCACGATTATCAGTGGTAATCGTATGTGTGCACAACGGGCTACATCGAGTGTGTTTTCACCCGTACGCTGACCGCCACCACCGCAACCAAAGTATGTTAAATAAAAAAAAAACAAGGAAAAAAATAGATCGTTTTGTTTTTTTTTATTTATTTTTTTCTCTTTAATTCAGGATGGTTTCTTAAAAAGCGCCTACGGTTGTTTGTGTGTGTGTTGTTTGTGCGAAAAAGGCAAAAGTTTTACATGGTAAATTTTTTGCAGGCCGATTTTCAACATTTCCGTCCACCAAACGCACAAAATTTGAAATGTATCTTTCGAACTGAAAGATACATCTGGCAAACGCACTAAATTTGAAATGTACCTACGCACTAAATTTGAAATGTACCTTTCGAACTGAAAGATACATCTTTCAGTTCGAAAGATACATTTCAAATTTTGTGCGTTTGCCAGATGTATCTTTCAGTTCGAAAGATACATTTCAAAACTCTTGATTAGAAGAGTACCCGAGCATGGATGAGAGTCTAAACGTCATTTCAGATTTGATTTGCAGTAAAAAAATTGGCCGAAAGTGTTTAATGATGAGTTGATGACAAATCGAATCACCACAATAACAGTTTGCTTTTATTTCCATCCCAAAATACAAAGCCGAAAAATTTTAGTACCCGAACCCGGCGGATTGGTGGATCATAGCGATTATCTCTTACCCTTTCAATGTTGAATTCTTGCCAATGCCGAAAAACAATAAATTTCGGCATTATTTTTTCGTTGAAATTTTGAAGTTTTATGTTTTTCAAGTTCGTTCAAAAAAAAATAAAACAAGAAAAAACAAAGAAAAAAAAACAATTGGGCCAATTGTTTTTTTAACATACTCTGGAACCCAGCCGGCGAGAGTCGAACCCGGGACCGGGCGATCCAAAGTCTAACATTCGACCGACTAAGCTAGACAGCAACGAAGACGATGACCAACCAATGAGTGTGCATTGCCATCGTTTGCCCGTTTCCTGACTGGCATCGGGATGTACGCTGCCTTTGGCTCGGTCGGCCACGTACCGGAAGTTGAGTTGGCCGGTGACGTTGTCCTGCTGCCCGCACACACCCTGCGGGATCAGCAGGTGATCAAGTTCGGCGTAATCCACACTGAAATCAGTGATTTTTTCCTTATTTGAACTTCTTCATTAACTGAAGCCATAAGGCAAACAAATACCATGTCAAAATGGTGTTTTCGTAGTGTCCGGAGAATTGAATAAAGTGACGGGCGATGGCAGAAACCCCAGAGCAACGCGTCGGGATCTGTGTCCCAAGTCAGGTGACGAACTTAGGACCACCGGTCTTCGAGGCCGGCGTCCTACACACTAGACTAGACAGGCGACATATCACTGCAACCTTGCGTTTCTATTAACAATGAAAACTGCACTGTGCCAAGGTGAGTTTTTTAATAATCGGCACCTTAATGGCTTTATAATCAATAAAAATGGTTCCATGTAATGACCGAAAATAAAGTGAAATAAGCTGACGAGTGAAACCGGAAAGCCCCCAACGAATGGTTTATGTTCTTCGCTTAGTTTGGAACCCTAAATCACTGGTTTTGCAGTTCGTGACTTAATCTATTGAATGATTGACTAATTGGAATGATTTTTGAACGGTAACGTATCTCTCTGAGATTTGATCGTGCCAGCAAGAGGGTGGTCGCCTGTCTAGTCTGAAGAATAGGTGGTCAGCATCGAAAACTGACGGTCCTAAGTTCGAACAACAACAACACTTGAAATGGCCATCACAACAACAACAACAACCACAACAACCAGACTAACGGCATGGTGCAGGCACTTGGCTGTATCACCGAAATGGCCGTACCACGTACTTGTTAACAGGCTACTTATATTAGTCCGGCCGGGATTGTCCACTGGGGCTTGTTGAGGGTGACTCTAAGGTCACTTGGCCCATAGTGGCAATCCGCCACACCGGCCCCCAATCCGCCGCACGGCCACCCAATCAACACAGGCTCCGCCCACTGGTGGTGGCCGTTCAGTCTATATGAATGGAATTGATTCTAGCTGGTTCAGCCTCTCCCAGACCCGAAAATCTTGCGGGTGACCCCTTACAGAGGCCGGCACGTTTTTTTCGGGAAAACATACACAGGGGTTAACATAAATGAATACAATCTTTAGCGCAAATAAGATTTGAGGTTTTCAACTCTGTAATTTGCATCAGAAACATATCGGAAAACTGGCAGGCTGAGTGGCGCGTAGAGTTGACGTTTTACTCGTGAAGTTCGGGATAATATATGAATGAGCAATTACATAAATGGCCCGTGCGTTATATATGTTAATAGATAGTAGAATAACGGGCAATACTTGACATAAGATATGCATATATCGACTCTTCCCCTTTTTTAGAAAGAAAAGAGGTTATTTACGAGAAAAGTATAGACTGAGAATAAGATTCTGTATCATATCAAAGACTATTCAATGCCAGGTGGGATATTGTTCATCATATCTTGAGTGTGCTCATAACTCATGCACAATAGTTCATTCAGTTCATCTGGCTGTTGGCACCGGCACATTTCCAACTTGTCCATGAGTTGCGTGATGACGTTGCAGCTAGCACGGTCGATGCGGATGCTGTAGTTGATAACGTGTTCTTGATCCGATAACTCGCCAAGATGCTTGTCGATCAGGGCATTCTTTTCAGCCAGACTGTTGTTTGCTACGGAAAGTTCCTCCTCCAGGGCGAAGTTCTTTTCCGAAAGTGACTGCACGATCTTCTCGAGACGATGTACCTCAATGGGAGATTTTGAAAGATCTTGCTTACTGGTACAAGGCTCAATCGCTGATGGCACGGACTTCTTTCTGACTGAATCCTGCTTTGTTTGACGGAGTCTATCCTCACGTCTCTTCTCTTTCTTATTCTTCACTGACTGCTTCTGATCTGGTTCCTCTTTCTGCTGACTTTTTTCTGGTTCATCTTTGATTACCGAGAGAACTCTATCTGATTTTTTACGATTTTCGTCCGAACACTGACCTTTCTTGGGTTCTTCCACTGTTGGTTCATTCCTCCTCCGCAAATGATGACAATCGGCCTCTCCGTGAGATCCGAGGCCATGAAGCGGGCAATACTTCTTCTCCATTCGACTGCTCCTTTTCTGCATCCCCTTCAGAGCTTCGATAAGCTTCAGCTTCATACCTTCACTGCGCTCCGACATCTTCTCCAGGTGCTTCATGAAGCCGGTGCGTTCTCTTTGCCATTGCAAACGCTCTTCTTGCAGCATTTTGCGCTCCTCTCGCCATTCTCGCTGCATACACATAAGCATGTCGAACATTTGATTCATAGTAATACCCTCACTGCCACGCATAAAAGTGGTTGAGTTGAGGTGAGCGTTTTCCATAATGCGGAAGTTAGCTACTTGTGATGACTGAGTGGTACACGATGTCTGTTGTGTTTATTTGGTCGTGGTCGCCAGTTGACGTTTTACTCGTGAAGTTCGGGATAATATATGAATGAGCAATTACATAAATGGCCCGTGCGTTATATATGTTAATAGATAGTAGAATAACGGGCAATACTTGACATAAGATATGCATATATCGACTGTAGCGCCGAAAATTCAGCGTTTTGAAACCCTCTTATTTGTATTATAACATTTATATCTGAAAACTGACATGTTAAGTGGCGCGTAGCGCCGAAATTTCAGCGCTTTGAAACCCGCTTATTCGTAGTATATACAGATCTGAAAACTGACATGCCGAATGACGCGTAGCGCTGAAATTTCTACGTTTAAATCCCGCTGATTTGTATCGGAAACATAACTGAAAATTGTGGGGCCGCGTGGCGCGCAGCGCCAAAATTTCAGCGTTTTGAAGCCCGCTGTGTTGTATTAGAAACGTATCAGAAAACTGGCATGACGAGCGTCGCGTAACGCCGAAATTTCAGCGTTTTTAAAGCCCATTGAACTAAATCAGACACATATCTGAAAACTGAAAGACTGAGTGGCGCGCAGCGCCGAAATTTCAGCTTTTTAAAGACCGCGGATCTGTATCAAAATCATGTCGGAAAACTGACATGCCAAGTGGCGCGTAGCGCCAAAAATTCGGCGTTTTGAACCCCGCTGATTTTATCAGACATATCTGAAAACTGTCAGGCTGAGTGGCGCCAGGCGCCGAAATTTTAGCGTTTTGAAGCCCACTGATTCGTATTAGAATCATGTCTAAAAATTGACATGCTAAGTGGCAAGTAGCGCCAAATTTTCAGCTTTTTTAAAGCCCGCTGAACAACATCTGAAACATATCTGAAAGACTGAATGGCGCGCAGCGCCGAAATTTCAGCGTTATGAAGCTCCCTGATTTGTATTAGAATCATGTCTGAAAATTGACATACCGAGTGGTTCGTTAATAGAATGCCTAATTACTTGCGGGTGAGCTAATTATTAGTCAAGTGAACAATATTGTAGATAATTTTAATGCCTCATTTGTTTGCGGGTGGTATGGAACTCGGTGAAAACCTCCATCTATATGCAGGCCATGGTATTTAGTTTATGCGGGTCTATGACAAAAGCTTGGCATCAGTGACTTGAATAATTAAAAATAATGTTTATGATTGATGAAGTTGAGCGCGTAGCGCCGATTTTTTTCATTTTCCTCCTTCTATGCCACAATTCTAAAGTGTCTTATTCTTTCAAGAACATGGCACTCCCTAATTTCTGCGGGTGACCCCTCAAAAACGGCTGCGGGTTGCGGGTGGGTTGAACCAGCTAGAACCAGCTAGGTAGAGGTATTCACATAGACTGTGGCCGTTCATGACCGAACCCAACTAACGCAACCGGGGCTGTTGGTTTGAGCACAGCACCGAGACCGGCACCGGCGTCCGGATGGACTGACTACAGGCCATATGACTCAGCCCAGCTTCCAACACTGGAAACCGGGGACTACTAACATGGCAACCGATAACACTGACTGACTGGGATGTGTGACTGGCTGGCCCCACTGACTGACTGATTTCACTGACAGACTAGCGTTACTGACTGAATGATTCAGATCACCGGACTGACTGACTAACGACTGACTGGTCCTCTACCGACTGACATGCACACTTTCTGACTCCCATACGACTGACATATTTTGTATGAATGTATTATTATTCTGGATGCACACATTTGTTATTACGATGATGACGATTTACCCGAAATAAACAGGGATTAACACATAATACAGATTGAATGGGCTTCGAATTGGATCAGATTGAGTTCACTTCTAAGGAAACCAAGCCGAACGAGACACTAAGTTACAATGCACACAAACCCAAGTATACCTAATATCCCATTGTCAAGCACATACTAAAATCCATTGTAACATACTCTTCCTGGTCTTTCTTTGGCAGCTTGCGACTTTGATCTTTTAAATGAACGTCTAAAATACGTTGCTTGTTAAGAAAATTAGCGGTGACGTGCCCCAGATGAACAAACCTTTATTTTCTGTTGACTTGGATCGACGTCGGCCAGTGCCCTGAATCGACTCGTGTCCGATCTGCAACATTAACGGTTGGTTAGTTGGGTCAGGCGTCGAATCGGGGGCCGAATAGGCAAATACGTATATGCCGATTTGGCATATACGGATCGGCATATACGTATATGCTAGCTGGCATAAACGTTGGGCATATACGTATATGCCAAAATGTTTATTACGAAGGTGCCGAGGGTAACCGCCTGCCATATGAGGAAAGAATAAAAAAATGCAATTTACAGTTACTCGTAGATTATTTCACCAAGACAGATTTGATCACAGTCATCAAGCTTACCACAGACCGATTTTACTGTCCTGTACGGTTGATCGATTGGTCACAAATACATTGTAAACGACTAAAGAAACCAAGACACAACAGCCACTTTCGAAAACAGTTTTTTTATGACAGGACCATTAATCATTACAATAATCTTTCAATAGCCCTGAAAGAAGGAACCATTCGCGTCGCTGATCTGGAAAGGTGGCTGGTCGCTCGTCATATGGAGGAGAAAAAATAGTTAATTTATCTATTATACACACCTAGTGGATGAAGGCTGGTGAATTTGAATATTTTTATTTACACATATCTCTCCCCTGAATTTTTATTTCTATTCTGACATACTTGCAATACATCCGTTTAATGGAAACTATTTCGTTTCTCATATTTAATTATTTAATTATTTGATATTATATTTTATACTCTATTACCTAAAAAGCTCCGACTAACGTAGCTTACACTCTGGTCCTGTTTCACACACTCTCAATTCTCAATTCATAAAATGCATATGCATATATATACCCATGACACCTATACTGACCACGAATAAAACTAAACTAAACTAATGCCGATCCGTATATGCCAGCGTATCCGTATATGCCGGCGTCCGGCATATACATGTGCCGATGGCAAGGCATATACAGGGTGGGGCAAAAGTAACTATACACTTGTTGACGCAAAATTTCTCCAAAAAATTATATTGCATCAATATGATTAAACAATCCAAACAGATGCTAAAACACCTGAAAATTTTGATTCTGCTATTTATTTTAACTTACAACGATTTATTTCATGAGTTATGCGTCTTTTTCTAGAAATTCGCCCTATTTTTCGTTGTTTTCAGTGATTTTTGTCAGTTATCTCGCCCTATCAACAGTTATTTGACGAAAATTGATGTTGGTATATAACATAGAATGTAGAAAAATATTCTTTAACGTTTGACAGGAGAATAAGTTTTAATTCATGCATAATAAATAGAATATTTGCTTCTTTTTCCAAGAAAATCACCGATTTTTGTCTGAAAATGAGAGAATTCAAAATTCTTATTTTTTAGCTTAAAACAACTTAAAACTATATATTTACTGTTTATTGACTTATTTTAGTACCATAGGGTTCATTAAAACGTTTAACTGGAACTGTTTAGTCAATAATCCAAAAACCGCGAAAATTGGTTCAGGCATCTTGAACACGCGTCTTACCATATTATCAGTATCGAATTGAACCATAGGGATTTTCTGAAGTTGGAATCATTCGATTATCATTCAGATACATCAAGTGAAACGTTTTATACACTTCTTTTCCTTTATTGAGGATTTTGATTAAACCATGAGGTCACTTAAAGACGTTAAAAAAGGAAAAACCATGAAAATACTGAAAATCCTGTTTAAAATTGAAAATAACTCAAGATACGGTCAAATAGACATTAGAATCGATTTTTTCAGGTATAATAACGTATATATTGCTCATAACCTCATATACCCTCAATATAAATTTTTTGAGAAATCGGCCTCCAACAAGTGTATAGTTACTTTTGGGGTAGTACGAAAACCCCGGGTCCCGGACCCCGGAGATGACATACGATTTCCCCGGGTCGACAAAAGAAAATGTACGAAAACCCCCAGGAATTCCCCGGAGAAGTTGACTCCGCCCCCAAATCTCCGGGGTTTGGCACAAAAATGTACGAAAACCCCGGGTCGTCCGGGCCCGGATGAACAAAAAGTTTAAAAAAACCCGGGGTTTTCGTACATTTTCATCCGGGGTCGGGGATTCCCCGGATGAAAATGTACGAAAACCCCGGGCCCCGGTCCGGGCATGGGGGTTTTTCATCATGTTTACGTCCGGGTCCGGGAAAAGTACGAAAACCCCGGGTGATGAAAGTCAAAAAAATAATAAAAAATTTTTCACGTTTTGGCGCGAATTTCCAAATTTCTAAGCGGGAATGGTTGCGCTCGTGGACCCACACATTTAAGAAACGCTTATTATAGACTAAAGCCCCGTTTATACTCGAGCGCAGACGCAGCGCAGCCATACAAAACTGTCTACGGCATAGATCTACGGCATGTTTTCGTTTATACTCGCTGCACTGGGCTGCACCGTAGATCTATGCTGCATATCTACGGGTGCAGATTTGTATGGCTGCACCCAATATCAAATTGAATTGATATTGGATGGTGCAGATTGTTGTTTTACATTCAATAAAAATTGAATATTTTTACAAAAGGTCAAAACACTCTTTCTAGATAGTTTTATGAAATTTTTTCAGTTTATAACCCGTTATTTCATCGGATTTCAAGCTCCAGAATGTGGTGTAAAACGACAGCCACTATAGCACTAACAAAGCACGCAAAACCATGCAGAGCCGCTACAGAATCGTTCATGTTTCACAAAGGGATGTGTTATATAAAAGTCTGCCTGTTTTGCGCGATTTCCCCAAATTACCTTATAAAAGTTTTTGAGTTTCTCTCAACATTTTTAACTGAAAATTCACAGTTTTTTTACGTCAATGACCCTAGCTGATTGAATACTGTCACCGAGAGCTCTAAAATAACTGTAATTTTGATTTGATCAACGTTAATCAACCACAGCTCACATAACACGGTATGCATAATCGACCGGATCCGACCCGGATGCATATTTCCAGAAACTATAAAGTTTTTGTTTTGTTTCCCATTTATGGAAAATCCATTCAATTTAATTTTTTTTCTTTCTATATAAAGTTCAGGATATAGAGAACATAATTCAATAGAAGTTGTAACTTTTTCATGAAGGTTCATTACTTTTTTACGTGTCGGAATATGGCTCCTAGAGGGGGGCTAACAGAAATTAGTAGCTGACGCGCTTGTCCTCGCTATCGCTCGGACAAGCAAGCCTTACGATAGGTTATCGGGGGTTAACGAACAGTAGAACTTCATAGGAACAGTGTAAGATCAAAATGAGCGAAAAATAATTCAGTGAGATTCGAACTGTCACCCCATCGTTCCAAAAAGTGACGCGCTAAACCACTATGTCACGCTGGCTGATGGTATGATGTGCACACACACGCTATATAATAGAGCGGGCGAACCAGCACTTTATAGTTTCTGTAAATAAGCGACCCGGATGCCAAAAATCTACCAAAAAATTTTCAGCTCCTTTTCGGCTCTTTTTGGTCTCAAAATTCGTGAAAAAAATCAGTGATCAAGAATATGTAAGAGAAGTCACTCAACAATTTCGGTTTTAGATCAAATCAGATCGCCCAAAATCTCGACCGAAAAAATTTTCACCTTAGTTTCGGCTCTTTTTGCTCTCAAAATTCATGAAAAAAATCAGTGAGCAAAAATATGTAAAAGAAGTCACACAAAAACTTCGGTTTTATATCAAATAAAATCGCTCAAAAACTGGAAATTTGGCTGCGCTCGTGCGTTTATAGTCGCTAAACAGCTGCGCCCGTAGATCTGCCCCCGTAGATCTGCACCCGTAGACTGCACCCAAATCTGCGCTGCGCCTGCGCTCAAGTATAAACGGGGCTTAATGCATGCGAAGAAAGTTACTTAATGTTGTATAGTAATACGGTAGATTGCATTGTTTATACATAATGTTTCACACTTTTTACGAGAATGGTTGTGCTCGTGGACCCACACATTTAGGAACGGCTTAGTATATGACAATGCACGCATAGAAAGTTACCTAATGTTGCATAGGACTACGGTAGACTGCCTTGCGAGTTTATACAAGATGTTTCACAATCTTTACAGGAATGGTTGCGTTCGTGGACCCACCCGTTTTAGAACGGCTTAGTATATAACAATGCGTGCGTAGAAAGTTATTTATTGTTTTATAGTATTACGGTAGACTGCATTGTGAGTTTATGCATGATGTTTCACACTCTTTACGTGAATGGTTGTGCTCGTGGACCCACACATTTAGGGACCTCGTGGACCCACACATTTAGGGACGGCTTAGTATATAACAAAGCATGCATATAAAGTTACCTAATGTTGTATAGAACTA
Source organism: Daptonema setosum (assembly GCA_964036265.1). Lineage (NCBI taxonomy): Eukaryota > Metazoa > Nematoda > Chromadorea > Monhysterida > Xyalidae > Daptonema > Daptonema setosum. The sequence continues at coordinate 23,300 of CAXIWR010000084.1, read as the reverse complement.
CGGTAGACTATTGTACCTTGCGAGTTTATACAAGATGTTTCACAATCTTTACAGGAATGGTTGCGTTCGTGGACCCACCCGTTTTAGAATGGCTTAGTATATAACAATGCGTGCGTAGAAAGTTATTTGTTGTTTTTTAGTAATACGGTAGACTGCATTGTGAATTTATACATAATGTTTCACACTCTTCACGGGAATGGTTGTGCTCGTGAACCCATACATTTAAGAACAGTTTAGTGTATAACAATGCATGCATGGAAAGTTAATTATTGTTTTGTTGTAAAGTACTACTGTAGACTGCATTGCGAGTTTATACAAGATGTTTCACATTCTTTACAGGAATGGTTGCGCTCGTGGACTCGCACGTTTTAGAACTGTTCAGTAGATACCATTACATGCATAGAAAGTTGTTTAATTTGTCATAGAAGTACGGTGGATTGTATTATGTGTTTATACAGGATCGTTCATAATTTTTACAGGAGTGGTTGAGCTCGTTGACCCACACGTTTCAGAACTGTTCAGTAGATACCATTACATGCATAGAAAGTTATTTAATTTGTCATACAACTACGGTGGATTGTATTGTGTATTTATACAGGATCTTTCACAATCTTTACTTTAGTTCCTTGTTTTCACCTTTTATATCTATAGATGCTATTTAGACCAATCATATGTGCTAGCTATTGCCCGTTTGGCGCTTCGTTTTTTGTTATACTTTTTATTAAGGGAGCAAACCGTAATTGTAAATGATTTTTTAATTACTTAAAAACAATTTTTTATTAGCATTTATTATTAGCGTTCCTATTACATATAAAAATCTTCCTCGAGAAGATTAAAAGCTGATTATTTCGCGTTGTATTGAATGTTAAAAAGTTGTTTTCTGATACAAAATACGTTTTTTGAGAATGAATCGGTAATGGGTCTTGTTTAAGATTTTTAAGTCTCTTGTTGACTTCTGCGTGGTTTTGATCAAATATCTCACGTAAAAGCATGTCCTACCATGATTTAAAAAAATTTATGAAATGTTCATTCATTATTACAACCGCAACTCTACAAATAAATTTGTGACAGAGGGTAACTGAGGCATGATTACAGACCCCACAGATTCTTTGTTTTGGTTTTTCTCTAGCAGCATTACTATTCCATGCAAAGCGTTACTGTCTGCCAGCCCCCGATAACCTATCGTTAGGCGACGAAAAGCGCGTGAGCCCCGCAGAGGAGAATACAAATTTGTACCTGCACATTTTGCAGCATGGGCACTGTGCTAGACAGCGTAGACAGCATGCGCGCGTAGTATCTACATATGCATGTAATGGTATCTACTGAACAGTTCTAAAACGTGTGGGTCCACGAGCGCAACCATTCCCGTAAAAATTATGAAAGATCATGAATAAACACACAACACAATCCACCGTACTTCTATGACAAATTAAACAACTTTCTATGCATGTAATGGTATCTACTGAACAGTTCTAAAACGTGTGGGGTCCACGAGCGCAACCATTCCTGTAAAAATTATGAACAATCCTGTATAAACACACAATACAATCTACCGTACTTCCATGACAAATTAAACAACTTTCTATGCATGTAATGGTATCTACTGAACAGTTCTAAAACGTGCCAGTCCACGAGCGCAACCATTCCTGTAAAGAATGTGAAACATCTTGTATAAACTCGCAAAGCAGTCTACCGTAGTACTTTACAATAAAACAATAATTAACTTTCCATGCATGCATTGTTATACACTAAACCGTTCTTAAACGTATGGGTTCAGGAGCACAATCATTCCCGTAAAGAGTGTGAAACATTATGTATAAAATCACAATGCAGTCTACCGTATTACTATACAACAATAAATAACTTTCTACGCACGCATTGTTATTTACTAAGCCGTTCTAAAACGGGTGGGTCCACGAACGCAACCATTCCTGTAAAGATTGTGAAACATCTTGTATAAACTCGCAAGGCAGTCTACCGTAGTTCTATACAACATAAGGTAACTTTCTATGCATGCATTGTTATATACTAAGCCGTCCCTAAATGTGTGGGTCCACGAGCACAACCATTCACGTAAAGAGTGTGAAACATTATGCATAAACTCACAATGCAGTCTACCGTAGTACTTTACAACAAAACAATAATTAACTTTCCATGCATGCATTGTTATACACTAAACCGTTCTTAAACGTATGGGTTCAGGAGCACAATCATTCCCGGCGTTTTGTGTTAATGATGGGTGTCATATCGTGCCATATAAAATACGTTGTCATATCGTGCCATACAAACTAAGAATCCAAAATAAATCGTGTCATATCGTGCCATACAAACTGTTGAATCCAAAATTCAGAAATTTAAATTTTGATAGTGACAGGATAAAATACTACTGTAGTGATAAATTTGAAATGAAAATTAAAAAAAGATTCATTTTGAGTGAGTGAGTGAGAGAATGGGTGACTGAGTGAGTGAGTGAGTGAGTGAGTCAATGAATGAGTCAGTCAGTGAGTGAATCAGTCAGAGAGTGAGTCAGTGAGTGAGTAACTGAGTGAGTGAGTGAGTGAATGACCAATTGAGTGAGTGAGTGAGTGAATGCGGAAGCGAGTGATTGAGTTAGTGAGTAAGTGAGTGAATGAATGAGTTAGGATTGGGGGTCGGGTGAGTGAGTGAGTGAGTGAGAAAGTGAGTGAGTGAGTGAGTGAGTGAGTGAGTGAGTGAGTGAGTGAGTGAGTGCGTGAGTGAGTGAGTGGGTGAGTGAGTGAGTGAGTGAGTGAGTGAGTGAGTGAGAGAATGCGGAAGCGAGTGAGTGAGTGAATGAGCAAGTGAGCAAACGAATGAGTGAGGATTCGGTGAGTGAGTGAGTGCGTGAGTTAGTTAGTGAGTGAATGAGTGAGAGAGTGAGTGAGTGAATGACTGAGTTAGTGAGTGAGTGATTAAGTGAGTGAGAGAGTGATTAAATGGGTGAATGTTTGAGTGAGTGAGTGGCTGAATGAGGGACTGGGGACTGAATAATAAAGTTAGCGAGTTAGTAAGTGAGTGAATGGGTGATTGAGTGTATGATTCAGATTGTCAGTGAGTCACTGAATGGGTGAGTGAATAAGTGAGGGAGCAAGTGAGCGAGTGAATGAGTGAACGAATGAAAAAGTTATTGAGTGAATAAGGGAGTGAGTGAGTATGCGAGTAATTTTGTTGGTGAGTAAGACTGTGAGTGAGTGAGTGAGTGAATAAGTGAGACTATGTGAGTGAGTGATTGAGTGAGAGAGAGTGAGTGAGTGAGGTATCGAGTAAGTGAGTGAGTGAGTGAGTGAGTGAGTGAGTGAGTGAGTGAGTGAGTGAGTGAGTGAGTGAGTGAGTGAGTGAGTAGTGAGTGAGTGAGCTTTGTGTGTTCACTGTAGCACAGAGTGATGAACAATGTTGGTAACACCTATCAGATAACTTTCAATTTCAACTGTACCAGAAATTGTGTAAACTAATTGCTTTGTAAATAAACTTGTTTTTGACGATAGTGTTTTTCCCAAGTACAACTTTTTTAATTTGTCTTGTCATTTGTCCCGAATTGTAAACACCTTCCTACACACCGATATCGTTAACACAACGCACCTCATTCCCGTAAAGAGTGTGAAACATTATGTATAAATTCACAATGCAGTCTACCGTATTACTATACAACAATAAATAACTTTCTACGCACGCATTGTTATATACTAAGCCGTTCTAAAACGGGTGGGTCCACGAACGCAACCATTTCTGTAAAGATTGTGAAACATCTTGTATAAATTCGCAAGGCAGTCTACCGTAGTTCTATACAACATTAGGTAACTTTCTATGCATGCATTGTTATATACTAAGCCGTCCCTAAATGTGTGGGTCCCATGAGCACAACCATTCACGTAAAGAGTGTGAAACATTATGCATAAACTCACAATGCAGTCTACCGGAATACTATACAACAATAAATAACTTTCTACGCACGCATTGTTATATACTAAGCCGTTCTAAAACGGGTGGGTCCACGAACGCAACCATTCCTGTAAAGATTGTGAAACATCTTGTATAAACTCGCAAGGCAGTCTACCGTAGTCCTATGCAACATTAGGTGACTTTCTATGCGTGCATTGTCATATACTAAGCCGTTCCTAAATGTGTGGGTCCACGAGCACAACCATTCTCGTAAAAAGTGTGAAACATTATGTATAAACAATGCAATCTACCGTATTACTATACAACATTCAAGTAACTTTCTTCGCATGCATTGGTCTATAATAAGCGTTTCTTAAATGTGTGGGTCCACGAGCGCAACCATTCCCGCTTAGAAATTTGAAATTCGCGCCAAAACGTAAAAAAAATTTTCATTATTTTTTTGACTTTCATCACCCGGGGTTTTCGTACTTTTCCCGGACCCGGACGTAAACATGATGAAAAACCCCCATGCCCGGACGCATATTTCCAGAAACTATAAAGTTTTTGTTTTGTTTCCCATTTGTGGAAAATCCATTCAGTTTACATTTTTTTCTTTCTACATAAAATTCAGGATATAGAGAACATAATTCAATAGGAGTTTTAATTTTCTCATGAAGTTTCATTACTTTTTTACGTGTCGAAATATGGCTCCTAGATGGTGGCTAATGGAAATTAGTAGCTAACGCGCTTGTCCTCGCTATCGCTCGGACAAGCAAGCCTTACGATAGGTTATCGGGGGTTAACGAACAGTATAACTTCATAGGAACAGTGTATGATCTAAATGAGCAAAAAAATAATTCAGTGAGACTCGAACCCTCACCCCATCGTTCAAAAAGTGACGCGCTTAACCACTATGCCACGCTGGCTGATGGTAGGGTGTGCACACACATGCTATATAATAGCGCGGGCGAACCAGCACTTTATAGTTTCTGTAAATAAGCTGCCCGGACCGGTACCCGGGGTTTTCGTACATTTTCATCCGGGGAATCCCCGACCCCGGATAAAAATGTACGAAAACCCCGGGTTTTTTTACAACTTTTTGTTCATCCGGGCCCGGACGACCCGGGGTTTTCGTACATTTTTGTGCCAAACCCCGGAGATTTCGGGGCGGAGTCAACTTCTCCGGGGAATTCCTGGGGGTTTTCGTACATTTTCATTTGTCGACCCGGGGAAATCGTATGTCATCTCCGGGGTCCGGGACCCGGGGTTTTCGTACTACCCTTACTCTTGCCCCACCCTGTACGTATATGCCGATCCATATATGCCGATCCACGTATGACGACCCGTCCGTTTACTGATTATATGATGATCCGATTTTTGCGAAGCGTGTTGCCTATGATATCTGGTACAGCTCGTGGTGGCAGCATTTACTACGCTGGACACCTCCGCTTCGCGGTGCTCGGAAATTCGGCCTACGGCCGAAGCCTCACAATAGGTTATCGGGGGTTAACGAACAGTGATGCTTCACAAGAAATTTGAAATTTCATGCAAAGCTTCACTGTTCGTTAACCCAACCCCCGATATTCTATTGTGAGGCTTCGGCCGCAGGCCGAATTTCCGAGCACCGCGAAGCGGAAGTGTCCAACGTAGTAAATACTGACACCACGAGCTGTACCAGGTATCCGAAGCAAATCACTTAAGCAGACGGATTGGCATACGTGGATCGGCATTTATGGATCGGCATATTTGTATATGGTACGGCATATATGGATCGGCATATACGTAAATGCTACGGCATACATGGATCGGCATATACGTATATGCCAACATACCCGTCGGCAAATACGGATCGGCATATACGTATATGCCTGGAGGCCGTGGCATATATGGATCGGCATATACGTATATGCCAGACGGCATATATGGATCGGCATATACGTATATGCCTATTTGGCCCCCGATTCGACACCTGACCCGAACCCGGAACCCGATAAAATCAAACCAACTCTATGGACGGGACACAAGGCGGACGTTTGATCACTTTGAGTGTTGCATGAGGCAGACTCCATGATTGGAACCAATATGGGTACCGAATATTACTGAATATGAAAAATAATTAGCTGGCTATTTCTTATTTATCACGGTAATCGCGACCCGTCGACCGAGATCGGTCGACCGGCCATTTGGAGGTTTTTAGGCTGCCTACATAGCTGGATAGGTTTAGAAGGCTAGGCATGAGCATCAAAATTAGGTTTCTGTGTAGGCTTAGGCTTAAGCTTAGGTTTTTGCGATAGGCTCAAGCGCTACGCGCCCGAGCCCATACAAAAACCTAAGCCTAAGCCTAAGCCTACACAGAAACCTAATTTTGATGCTCACACCTGCCAAACTGTTAGTATAGTGCTCCAGAATAACTTTTGTAAACTTAAGTCGGTGCTAGGAACTAAGCCGAAGCCGTACAAACAATATCAAAATTCTGGGTCGACGGGTCGACGGGTCGACGGGTCGACGGGTCGCGATAGCCGATTTATCATTGATTTATTGTTTGCTATTTTTTTCGGTGAAACGGTTCGATGGGTGACCAATCCATTCACTACGCACTAGGGAAGAATTCTACGATTTAGCAAAAAAACACAAATTGTCAGTTTTGAAGGAAGAAAAAGTTTACAATGTGTTTTAGAAAAATTGATTTTTACAATCGGATAAATGTATTAAAAAAAGTGTTAAAAATGTGGTTTTTAAAATAAATAGTCACGGAGTTATTTCGCAACTGTTCGAGTGAGTGAGGAAAGAGTGAGTATAAATAGTCACGGAGTTGTTTCGCAACTGTTCGAGTTAGTGAGGAAGTGAGTGAGTGAGTGAGGAAGTGAGTGAGTGAGTGAGTGAGTGAGTGAGTGAGTGAGTGAGTGAGTGAGTGAGTGAGTGAGTGATTGAGTGAGTTAGTGAGTGAATGAGTGAGTGAGTGAGTGAGTGAGTGAGTGAGTGAGTGAGTGAGTGAGTGAGTGAGTGAGTGAGTGAGTGAGTGAGTGAGTGAGTGAGTGAGAGTGAGTGAGGAAGTGAGTGAGTAAATTAGTTAGTTAGTGAGTGAGTGAGTGAGTGAGTGAGTGAGTGAGTGAGTGAGTGAGTGGGTGAGTGAGTGAGTGAGTGAGTGAGTGAGTGAATGAGTGAGTAAGGGAGTAAGTGAGTAAGTGAGGAACAAGTGAACATGAGATGGAGTGAGTGAGTGAGTGAGTGAGTGAATGGGTGAGTGAGTAAATGAGTGATGGAGTGGAGGACAGAGCGAATGATGGAGTGAAAGAGTGCGTATATCTGTCTGTGAGTGAGTGAATGATTGAGTGAAAGAGCGAGTGAGAGAGTGAACGAATGAGTGAGTGAGTGAATGATGCAATGAATTAATGAATGAATGAATGGATGAATAAAGACTGAGTGATTAGATTTTTAATAGATGGGATGCGTGATTGACAATTTGTGCTTTTTTTGCCAAATCGTAGAATTCTTCCCTAGTGCGTAGTGAATGGAGTGGTCACCACCAGTGATCGAGTTCGAACGAACCGAACCGAAACGGACAAATTGGTCTCGGATCGAAAATCTTTCGAACAAAAAATTTCAAATGTTCGTTCGGTTGACGTTCGATCGAAAATTTTAATTTTCGTTTCGGTCCGGAACAAAACTTTTTTTATTTTCGATTCAGTTTCGAAAATGATTTCTCCATAGACACATGAGACGTATAGCTCACGTTTCAAACACACTCCCAATATATATATAAAACAAAAGTCGGTGAGTTAGTGAGTGAGTGAGTGAGTGCGGTGAGTGAGTGAGTGCGGTGAGGTGAGTGAGTGCGGTAGTGAGTGGGGTGAGTGCGGTGAGTGCGGTAGTGAGTGCGGTGAGTGCGGTGAGTGCGGTGAGTGCGGTAGTGAGTGCGGTGAGTAGGGTGAGTGCAGTGAGTAAGTGCGGCAGGGAGTGCGGTGAGTGCGGTAGTGAGTGCGGCGAGTGCGGTGGTGAGTGCGGTGAGTGCGGTGAGTGCGGTGAGTGAGTGACGTGCGGTGAGTGCTGTAGTGAGTGAGTGAGCATGATGAATGCATAATCCAAATCGAAAATCAATCGAAAAAACAAAATTTCGAAAAGTTTTCGTTTCGAATCGGTTCGAACCGAACATTTGGATTTTCGTCCGGTTAAGTCCGAACGAAAAAAATTATTTTCGAACGGCTGTTCGTTCGAATAATTTCGAAAATTTCGGTTCGAACTCGATCACTGGTCACCACTCCATTCACTACGCACTAGGGAAGAATTCTACGATTTAGCAAAAAAAACACAAATTGTCAGTTTTGAAAGAAGAAAAAGTTTACAATGTGTTTTGGAAAAATTGATTTTTACAATCGGATTAATGTATTAAAAAAGTGTTAAAAATGTGGTTTTTAAAATAAATAGTCACGGAGTTATTTCGCAACTGTTCGAGTGAGTGAGGAAAGAGTGAGTATAAATAGTCACGGAGTTGTTTCGCAACTGTTCGAGTTAGTGAGGAAGTGAGTGAGTGAGTGAGGAAGTGAGTGAGTGAGTGAGTGAGTGAGTGAGTGAGTGAGTGAGTGAGTGAGTGAGTGATTGAGTGAGTTAGTGAGTGAATGAGTGAGTAAGTGAGGCAATTTTCCAGACCCCACAGATTTTTTGAAAGTTTACAGTTTTTATCAAAAATCTGGGAAACGAACTCCGGGCCACTCGCATGCTAGGCAAGCGCCCTTGCACTGTGCTACTGGGCCGATGCAACTAAACAGCATATACCCTACTATAACTGGCTCGCTACGCTCGCATGCTTTCTACAGCACGTGGCTATGCTACAACACGTGCAGGAGGAAATATTGAAATCTCCCCTGCGGGGCCTATCGCGCTTGTCCTCGCTCCGCTCGGACAAGCCAGCCTTACGTTAGGTTATCGGGGGCTCGCAGATAGTAAAACTTTACATGGATTAGTAATGTTGCTCGAGAAAAACCAAATTCGAAAAATCTGTGGGGTTTGTAATCATGCGTAAGTGAGTGAGTGAGTGAGTGAGTGAGTGAGTGAGTGAGTGAGTGAGTGAGTGAGTGAGTGAGTAAGTGAGTGAGTGAGGAAGTGAGTGAGTAAATTAGTTAGTTAGTGAGTGAGTGAGTGAGTGAGTGAGTGAGTGAGTGAGTGAGTGAGTGAGTGAGTGAGTGAGTGAGTGAGTGAGTGAGTGAATGAGTGAGTAAGGGAGTAAGTGAGTAAGTGAGGAACAAGTGAACATGAGATGGAGTGAGTGAGTGAGTGAGTGAGTGAATGGGTGAGTGAGTAAATGAGTGATGGAGTGAAGGACAGAGCGAATGATGGAGTGAAAGAGTGCGTATATCTGTCTGTGAGTGAGTGAATGATTGAGTGAAAAAGCGAGTGAGAGAGTGAACGAATGAGTGAGTTAGTGAATGATGCAATGAATGAATGAATGAATGAATGGATGAATAAAGACTGAGTGATTAGATTTTTAATAGATGGGATGCGTGATTGACAATTTGTGCTTTTTTTTGCCAAATCCTAGAATTCTTCCCTAGTGCGTAGTGAATGGAGTGGTCACCGATATTTAATTTTTTATTGAAACGTGATTTTTGTCGGACGTAAATTCAACTTATTTAATTGTTTATTTCTTTATGTTCCTGTTTTTGTTGATAAATAATATTATGGTAATTAGATTACTCATGTTTTCTCACTAGTTACCCATGTTTTCTTACCCCTTTCTTGTTTTTCCAGTGTGAAATCGGCCCGGAAAACCTGAAGAACTAGAGAAGGAAAACATGTCGCTGCCCGCCCCACCCGCTTCGATGATGCGCGGCAACGGTATGAGGTTTTTCAAGAAAGGTTGGGCATGGGCTTCATTTTTTTATAATACTTATTATAGTCAATCAGTAGCTAGGTGGCCGTTTATACGGTTATAACAGATCCGTGGTACGTCCTAAAGGAAGCTTCTTTGAGAATTGCCACTTTCGCTCAGCCTGTTCAGATACATGTTCTAATAGAGTTCCAGTCTTCCAGAACTTCATATAGCTGTTAAAATATGGGTCGGTCGTAAACATGAAAGTGCGCAACCCGTGATACTTGGTCTACGAAACTGTTAATTCTCTAATGGTAGGGGAATCTCGTCAAAGAGCGGGGAATTGGCAAAAATTAGACCATTTTACCTACAGCTTGGGGAACAAACTTTACTTTTTGAAACTGCCAGAGGGGGGATCTCCACTTTTCCCTCTCCTTCTCGTCCGCTAGTGCTAGACACACTCTTGGCTGGCTTCGCATATACGGACCCCGGCATATAACAGTATTCATATAATGTATCCGTATCCAAAAAAAATGTATTCAAAAACCAGCCAAAATTAATATAATGTATCGGTATCCGTATCCAAAAACTTTAAAACTTGTATCCAAAACGGTGTATCCAGAAAGTGTTATTGTGTTATTAGATACATATAGCTATATAAAGTATCCATAAATAATTGGATACAGTTTTTTCTATATAAGGTATACAAAATTTTTTGGTGTACCCATATCTACGGGACTGTATAAAAGGGATCGTTCGTTTGCGGAAGTTTATTAGCGGAAGTCTTTTCTCCGGAACTGTTATGTGCGGATTGTTTGTTAGCGGTTAGCGGAACTGTATGGATCGGATTTTTTTTCATCGGAACTGTTAAAATCGGATTTATTAAAAAACCGGAAGTCTTGCCAGCGGAAGTTTATTTGCGGATATTTTGTTTCCGGAACCGTTCTTTGCGGATGTGTTTTCAGCGGAACTTACGACAGCGGAACCTTAAATTCCGGATATTAGTTTTGCGGAACTCGGTGAAGTGAATTTTTTTTGCTATTAACATTTGGAGGGCCTATTTCATTGTTTAAAAGGTTTCGGCTTAGTCATTAGCACAGACTGTTCGTTCTAAGCGAGATCGCCGAGTATGAGGCTAAGAGTTAGTTTTCAGTTTAGGCTTAGGATTAGGCTTAGGGTTTGGGAAGGGCTTGGGCGCGTAGCGCCCGAGCCCTTCTCCAAAGGTTAAGCCTAAGCCTAAGCCTACACTGAAACCTAAGTTTTATGCCCCCGCCTTGGACCGTTAGCACCGCGAAGCGGAGGTGTCCAGCGTGGTTTTCCACTCATGAAGGGCGCTTTTATACATTAATATATAGATTATAAATTATAATTAATTAATATAAATCAATAATCATTCCTACATTATTTTTGACATTCCGGAACATAGATTTACCGACGTAATTTTCCGTAATTTACCGTAACGTTTTTTAAATTAAAATCCCTTACCGTAATTGTCGTAACACCTGCACATCATTTAAACTATGTTTAGATACAGATACATTTTATTAATTCCCCCATACAAATTAATTTTTTGGATACTTCGACAAAATTGAAACATTTTGTTTAATTAATATAAAGTATCTGAAAATATGCTAAAATTTCAGATACAGATACTTTTTATTAATTCGTTCACCGAAAAAAAATGACTATCCTATACACGTTACCGATTTTCGGCGAAGCTTTTTGGATACTTTTTATTAAACAGATAAAAATTTTTTGGATACCAAAATATATTTTTGGATACAAAAAAATGGCATCTAAAAATTTTTTAGATACAGATACAGATACTTTATATTAATATTGGCATATAAGGATCGGCATAAACGTATTATGCCAAATACCGTACTGGCATAAACGTATATGCCTATTCGTATATGCCAACTGGCATTTGCCGATCCATGTATGCAGGGGTGGGCCGGGTTTTTTGGCGTTTTGCAGTGGGGGGGGGGGAGGGGGGTGGGGGTAGCCGACAGAAAAACCCTTTTTACCCGACCTGCCCGAAAAGTGGGGGGGGGGGGTAAGGTCGGGTAGGGGGGGTAGAAAAATTTTTTTTCACATAAAACGCTTATTTTTTGCTTGTTTTTGCTAAAAAAATCTTATATTATAAGGTATAAACATCACATATACCGGTTTTTTCAGGTTTTAACCCAGAAAACGTGTTTCTTCGAAAAAAATTCTCACAGCCAGAAAATTTTGAAAAATGAGCCTCAAAATCGAGGTTTTGGGGCCGATTTTCTCAAAAATTTCGAGTAGGGGGGAGGGGGTAGGCGACATAAATTTTTGTCTAGAGGGGAGGGGTCGGCTACCCGCCGACCCTGAAAAGCGGGGGGGGGGGGGTAACTCCCCTACCCCCCCCCCCCCTGCGGCCCGCCTCTGCATGTATGCCTGAGCAGCATATACGTAGTTGCCCATTAGGCCCCATTCGACACCTGACCCGCCGTCTTAACCAACTGACCAAAAATATATTCACTTCTTCAAGTCAACTCGAAATTCACCCTCTTAGCACTGTGCAAAATTTAATGCAAGTTTTATGTAAACCAGTGCGATCAAATCGTAATTTCAATTCAATATCGAGGCGTATATATGTAGTATAACTTTAAAAATGAGCAAAAAACAAAAAAAAATAGAGAATCAAGTCAGTTACATTGATTAGAAAGCTATACTACATATATACGCCTCGGTATTGGATTGAAATTACGATTTGACCGCACTGGTTTACACAAAACTTGCACTAAATTTCGCACTGTGCTAAGAGGGTGAATTTCGAGTTGACTTGAAGAAGTCAACATATTTTTGATCTGTTGGTTAAGACGGCCGGGTCAGCTAAGACGGTCAAATTTAATAGCTTAAAATTATAATTTTCAGGTCTGGGCGTGACGTGGGTCGTCTCGTCAGCCGCCGCTGCCGTCTACTACTTTGGCTACATGAAGCCCAAGTACGAGGCATATGAGAAACATTACAAGTTGGTGATCCGAAAAATACGTGTTTTATTTTATTTTATTTCTTTATTCTCACTTCTAAACAATGTGCAAAGAATTGAGAGTGGACGATAAGAAATGAGTGAACAAGTAGTGATTTTGGAGTGGATGGAAAATAAACATTAGCCAAGAATTAGATTAAAAAAAAGAAATTAGAGAGCATGTTGATTCACTGAAACTGGTGGACAAGATAATCCTCGAAATCGAAAGAGAGTGGAATTTCGTCGATGATCCTCGAAGAGAGGGATTTGACAGGAATTAGACCATTTTACCTACAACTCAAGGAAGAAACCCTACTTTTAAAACCACCTAAGAGGGGGAATTCCAGTTTTCCCACCCCTTTTGTGAGCAAGAAACTGATTTTATCCTTTTCTTGATCCCGTTTGATTCGGTTCAATTCGTATATTACGTATAGCTTGTAAACAATTGAAAACGAATATTACGATTTGGAACAGTATTTTGTTTGTACTTTTCAGCTTGGCAAGGGTTTCTTGTAATCTTGTAAATCAAAATATATGTCTAAAATTTGTTACTGAACCACTCAAACAAGTTTTAACTTGACGCAAATTTAGCTTGTGTCAAAGTGTGATAGGAGAATGTACCATTTTTATGGAAGTAAATTTTTTGGCAGCTGAGTTCAGAGGTCATTGAATCTGAAATTATTATCATTTCAATTATTTATTAATTAATTATTATTTTAATTGCAGAACCTACGACCCGTATGAGCACCTGAAGAAAATGTGCGAGAAGAACCTCCTGCAATCGTGCCCGGAGAACGTCGCCAACCTATAAAATGCGCGCGAAATTTGAAAATTCAAAATTTGGCACCAGAATTTAAGAAAACTCCTTTTTGTCATTTAAGTGTATGTGCATTAATTGTCGTTTATCCCCTCATGATGTAGTCAGATTTGTGTTAAACTATGTAAAAGTTCAATCCAAAGCCACCTGTATATTCGGATTTTTTGTAGTGTGGTCACTTTATCTGGTAGGTTATCTACATTTTGGCTATTTGAAATTTACGGTAGCGGAATTTTTATGACTGACTTTTCCAACGTATTTAAGGTTTACAGTAAGTAGATGTGCTGTAGAAACGTTTTTGGTGGAATGTTCATTTCTGAACCGACTTACTTTCCTACAGCGTTATCTTCTGTATACATACAGTGCTCAATGCCATTATTTCTTAACGTAGTCTCTAGATTTACCCTCTGATTGCTGTATTCCGCGGTAAATTTTTGGTGTAATCACAAATGAATTATTAGAACAATCGACTGGTTTGGTGATATATTGATTTTTTATAAATTCACAAATGTAGTAAAATAAATATTTATTTCTAATCAGGGGTGGGCCGGGTTTTTTGGCGTTTTGCAGGGGGTGGGGGGGGGGGGTAGAATTTTGAAATCTCATTTCACCCCCACCCCCGGAAAGTGTGGGGGGTAGAAAAAAAAATTTCGCAAAAAAAACCTTTTTTTGCTTGTTTTTGCTAAAAAAAATCTTCTATTATAAGGTATAAACATCACATGTACCGGTTTTTTCAGGTTTTAACCAAGAAAATTGACCCAGAAAACGTGTTTGTTCGAAAAAAAATTCTCACAGCCAAAATTTTTTGACAAAATGAGCCTCAAAATCGAGGTTTTGAGGCCGATTTTCTCAAAAATTTCGAGTAGGGGGGGGGGAGGGGGTAGGCGACCTAAATTTTTGCCTAGGGGGGGGTGCTACCCGCCGACCCTGAAAAGTGGGGGGGGTAACCCCCAGTGCTAGTAGTTATAGGGGGGGGTAGCCGACAGAAAATATCATTTTACCCGACCTGTCCGAAAAGTGGGGGGGGGGGGGGGGGTAGAAAAAAATTGCTAAAAAATCTTCTATTATAAGGTATAAACATCACATATACCGGTTTTTTCAGGTTTTAACCATGAAAATTGACCCAGAAAACGTGTTTCTTCGAAAAAAAATTCTCACAGCCAGAAAATTTAAAAAAATGAGCTTAAAAAAAAGAGGTTTTGAGGCCGATTTTCTCAAAAAATTTCGAGTAGGGAGGGGGTGGGCGACCTAAATTTTTGTCTAGGGGGAGGGGTAGGCTACCCGCCGACCCTGAAAAGTGGGGGGGTAACCCCCCTACCCCCCTGCGGCCCACCTCTGTAGACTAGAATAATCTAGAAAAACAGTGATACTATCCTAATATTCTAAGTGTGCGTATTTCAGTGGCACATGAAACATGACAATTAAGAGCACCAATAATGTGAATGAAAATAATTTGCAAATATTGAGTTTCGAGACTTCTATAGTCGGTTATGGTAAATCTTCCCAAATTGTCATGAAATAATCTACAGTACAGTCACACAAAAATCTGAAAAACAGATTTTTCGTCGTGTTTAATTTATGTGGCCTAAAGGTTTACAAGAGAATATTAGGAGGGAAAAGACAAAAAAACTGTAAACCTGTGCTCGAAAAAGTTTTCAAATACGACGAAACAGAGCTAAAGTACAATTTCTTTATGTGTCTGTACATTAAATCATGTACACCTTTTTGGAAGGATTTATCATGACCGACTATAAACACCGTATTTCTTGATACATGGGTTTCCTGTTACTCGGAAAAGTTCCTGAAGTGAAGTCGGTTCGAAACTCTAAAAATTATTATTTATGAGATTCGAACATCGAAATATAGCGCCTAATTGTATTTTTGCGGCAAAGAGTTCATATAAATAATCCCGATAACAAAAAACCCTGAATAAGGTACATACAAAATAACCATAAATTCACTATATGTGCGGAATTTCCGAGTTCCATCATTCATGGAGTATCATTGGGATGAATTCTTCGAAGGAAAAACCTCCATTTCCGTGGAGGTACCTGTTGGGATGTGTAGGTTGACGATTTCTTCATCCCACGCTGATAACTTCAGAGGTGGCTTAAAATGAAATTAACAAATGAATATTGTGCATTAATTTATACCATTATGAATAAGTTTTATTGTTATCTTGTAAACTTTTTAAGATCACATAGTTTTGAAAACAACAACAACAAAAGATTGGATTTTCCCGCGTTTCAATATCTCGGTTTTCAAAGTGTTTCGTCCAGAAA